>CM056169.1:36668650-37231632 GCA_029691765.1 Entomobrya proxima | reverse complement strand
AACTTACCTGACGTTATGCGTAAGATCTACCACTACGCTATAGCAATTAGCAGCTATTGTTAAGCTGTGATTTTTACATCTATGTTGTATCGCAAAGAACTGTCATGGAAAACATTTTAACGTTAAAAGCAGCGTATCATACGAGCTGTTTGACAATCAATATTCTGTTTTATCTCCTGTGTTCGGCCGCTGTTTCTGTTGATCTCTGTTTGCTGGATATGCTACAGATTACGTCCGAACTTCAAATCGCGGTATTCTGGGTTTTAAAAACACTCCGATAATTCCAAAAATAGTTACTCATTCTTGCATGAATGATTAAGCAAGCATGACGTTGTTATGTATATGAGTTTAAACTGTCATCGCACTTGTCATAACTGGTACATTTAGTGCATAGAACTATTGCAAGAGACAGATAAAACCGTGTCCGGGTGTTGTAATCTGTTGAAGTGCGAACTTTCGAATTGACAATTCGTCTATGTACAGAGTAGACTGTTGGTATGCGGTGTCTTTTATTGCAGCTTTTTTTCCGCCCCATTTCATTTATATGAAAGCTGTAAATTCATTAAGTTTGATTGTCACATTTAGTTACACCAGTGTTCAAGTTTGAAGACAGTTACTCAGAAATAGAAAATTTTAAGTTTCTTAATCTTTTACATGTAATACTCGTTGTAAAATTAAAATGCAACCAAGTACTTATGTGTGTGTCATAAGTGTGTGTGCAATTCTTACACTTACTGTTTGGCCGAGTCTTTAGACAGTAGATCGACTAGTCAAACAGGTATGTTTACAACAAATACACATACAAAAATGAAGTATGGGCAACTATAATTTGTAATCAAAATCTTTCTGCATTTTAAAGCGTGGCAAACATACAGTGTTTCACAGCATTAAACTTTGATTTGGGAGCAGTCGATAAGGGAAAAGCTTTTACACGGAAAAGCGATGATAATGACGATACGCATTACAATGTATATTTCGAGTCCTATGCGGTGGTAATTTATCTGAATTCTGGATGTCTAAATTTTATAAGCAACTGGACCGACGCACGTCAATACTTGTCGTAGATGAAGGATGCGAGTTTGGCTAGTATAACGACAGCGATCACAATGTACAATGCTGCGATCGCAGAAACTGTCTGAATTAAGGTCATTATTTGTGGCTGTCCTAGTGAGTTTTACTCGTGGAAGATATATCTGTTTAGAAGTAGCATATAAGTTTGAATTGATATTTGAAGTCAGTTGTCCGTAGTTTGAGGGACAGCAGGTAGAGGATTCCGTCAAATTGTTGTCCAACTTGCATGGGATCACATGTAATTGAAACTGTATAAAGCAAATCCTGGATTAACGTTTGTTATGTAGGTGTCAGTACTTTCAAACCTGCTTGCTTACTGTCACGGCTCAAGAACAGTTTCTATAGGATGTTAGTTATCTGTCGTTCTGATGAAATTACTGAGTTACTTTGCGAAATAGACTTGATGAGAATGTGTAAGAATACAATGTGAGCGCTACTTCAAAAGAGCGTACGTGCGTATAGTAGCTACTGGTCTCTTCTCAGAATTATAGTTTTATAAATGAAACGAATGGCAACTTTAATTGTCCCTCGTTGTGTGTGTGTGTTTAATTGTGCCTGTAGGACTGGACTTTAAATGAAAAACAATGAGTATGATTGTTGTGCTAGAGAAAATTTAAAGTGTGTGTGTGTGTACAGTCAAAAACGCAGTTCACGTCAAAACTTAGCTTATTTTAATATTGAAGCAATTAATAGCTGTGCATGCATAAATTGAAATTGTAGTGTTGTTAATCAGTTGAAGAAGGTTACATGTGACTACCTCAGACTCCTCTCATGTTGTTGAGAATTTGTGTAGTGAGCGTTGATCTTCGGTTTGGGTTGCAAGAGTGTGCAATAGCGCGCTTGAGCTTGGTGTTTGAAGTTAGTAATTTCTGATACTGGGATGTGTATTCACATTGGTATTCAGAAGTGATTTCTGTTGATCGTGAATAGGTTCTCTTCTGTGAATGTGGCTAGTGAGTTCTGCTGTTTCTGAATGGTTCCTGTCAGGATGTCGATGTTTGAATAGACTTTTGGTTGATGTTAGATTGACTAGCGTTCTGTCTGAAAGGTTGGGTAGTGTATGTACTGTAAAAGTATCTTGCTCGTTGTGATAGTTGCAATCTGTTGAGTGTTCAGAGCTTCAATATATTGCTAGCGAGTTTTCTGAAACGTTATCATCAAGTGTATCTAAGCAAACAAAGTTCTTGTCTTTCCGTTGGATGTCCATCCCAATGCATTTTCATCTCATTTTGTTTCTGAATTTCTAATTCCCATTTGTTATCCGAATCCTCTATCGGCAACATCCTCCTTGCGCCATTATGTCCAAAGCTTCAACAAGTGGTTTGCTTATCCGTGACTATTTCTGTGAAGTATTATACAGTAGTGACATGCCTTCCTCCGTCCCTGTAACATCAAACATAACGTTCGTTAGTAATAGCAAAGAGTAGAAGTAGTAAACTCACATATGAAAGGTACATGTTAACAGTCAAGCTCCTGTCTTGCAAGTTCATATGCCAGGTAAGGTGACATCTCCATCAGCAGTGTAACGTCAGCGTGATAACGTGTATACTGCTTTGACTGGTTTTTTCAATCTGAAAATTATTGAAGGCAGTTAGATTTACGAGAGATGGTAGTCAGATCTGATCGTTGCTCGACGTTGAGCCGTACATGAACCAAAGCATTTCCGAAAACCTATATCTATCGTCAGAGGCGCGCAAAGAGATTCGCTTGGAAATCCATCGCAACGCACGTAATCAATTTTGATTTGTGGTGTAGCGGTCGTCTGCATCTTCAGCGTGGATGAGCCTGTGTCATGGTAAGAATATCATTTGCGTTTTCAGAAGGAAAATCGTATTGAATTGGGCGTTAGTGAGTGTGTCGTTATTTGTAGGGTGTCGACAGGGAACTTCAAGGGTATTAATATGTTGAATGGCAGGCATATCTAGATGCTGATCTACTTTAATAGCAATGATTGTGCTGATAATGGAGTTCATTCTCGCTCCCCGAAAAGTTCGTGTTAGAAATTCGCATAAAATAAGTGTGCCTGTCGGGATGGTCGTCAAAAAATTTGGCCATTCTTCACTTTGATTTCTGAAGCTCATTTGCTTACTATTATTTGCGAACAAATATCCATCCTGCGTCATTATCCAAAGTCCTTCAACTGCGGTTTTAAATTCGTCAATGAGTCAAAGGTATCGATGAAGATAGACATAGCTATTTCGAATATATGTCACTCTAAACTCTGCAGTGTGTAATGGAAAATGTTATTGTGTTGGTACGACGTCTGTAATAGCGTGCAGAATACACTCATTGCTCCATTTACTTCTAGTTGCATTTACTGTTCAAACTTCTAACAAGTCAGGTGCAATTGTTCTTGAAAGTGGATATTTCCTTTGTAGTTAATCCGATGAAAAGTGAATCTATTAATGTCCACCATCTACGTAAGTCGATTGTCCGTTCTTCTATTCTTTGTACAAAATACCAAAAAAAAAAAAAAATAATAACTCATATCAACGTTGATATCCGTTTGCTGTGTGAGCCGGCAGGCACCTAAAGTAAATTCTTGTAAATTTGATCTCACGCCAAAAGTGCCGTTAACCAGAATTTTATCGCGGTTGTGTGGTGTGTCTGTACATTTTCGGCTGTGTGCGCGCGCCGTAAGCGTCGTAATTTTCGCAAGAGGCATTTTCTGATAAAAATGTACTCTGAAGTCTAGCGCTGGCTGCTTGTTTCCAGTAGCTAAACAATACTTTATGTACACTGTGTCACACAAAATGTTTAAGATAAAAATTAAGACAGTAAATTGCACAACGTACTTTCACTAAAGCAGTCAATAGAATGCCAAAAAAGTCCAATAAAACGTAACCGAAAGGGTTCGATTGTTAGGAGTTATGTAAGCAGTTTGGTACATTATTGTTTGCATGTACGAAACTTTAGCAAGCTAAAAAAGGCGAATGAGGAGAGAAAAATCAAACAGTTTTAGTAGTCTTTATTACAACAGTATATTTTGGGTGGTTTATATTTATTTTTTTTTTTCATCATAAATAGAGTTGTTTCATTACAATATTATCGCAAATAGATATGTCGTGACGAGCTATTGTCGTCATATTCAAGACTTGTCGAAATCCGTTTAAACACATAATTTTATGCATTGCATCAGAATTCGTGAAACAAGAGTTCATCAACAACGCAACATTGATGTTAGTTATGTAAGCAGCTGATGAGATATTGCATATGTTTTCATATAGTCATTGACGTTGCACATACATCGGTCGGCCTACGTGACCGTATGGCACAGTTCTGTGCTCCGGGTATTACGGTCCGTCTTATGCTATTGGAGATCAGTGAATGAGGATCATTTTATTTTGCCTGTCAAAGCCTTGATTGATAAAGATGGACAAAGAATATTATTTTGGAACAAAACCCTATATTACTTTTGGGTGAAATAGTGGCGTACATCAAACTGAACTTGTAAATTTTGTTGTAAAATGCCATTTATTGTTTTGTTTTAGCGCAATTTCTGCTGACTGCTCCAAAACACGTCTTTGTATTTCTTTTATTCTAAAGTTTATACGGCTCACAACATTCATGGAAAGAAAACTTTGCAAAAACTTCAGATTTGGATATCAAATGCTAGCTCTCTAAGATCCTCTGCACATGCCTGCAGTCAATATATCTCGCGCTGGTACAAATAAACGTATCGTCTTCATGCTGAAATATATTGTGATAAGTTACACAACTGTTATTCGGAGACATAACAACTCAAACAGACCTTTGTGTCTTCACATCCATTATATATCTCTCCTCACTACCCTGCATAAACTACTTGGGGTCATTGGTTCATATTTATAATTTGTATAGATTGGTGTTTCTGGAATTCCAATAACGTAGTTGTATTTAGTCGCTTCCTAGCTGCTTAGTGTTTGTTAGCGTTCACAAAATTAGTGGTTTTTCAGTTATTGATTAGCTCATTTACCGTTAGAATTTAAGTATTTGTTAGTCGCCAATTTATCTATTAGACACGTGCGTAAGACAGAGGAGACTTATTAGGCGATGTGATGTCTAGTGTGTATCTGTCAACTTTATATTTAGTAAACGAAGGTGTAAATGGGTACCTAACCACGGGATAGAAAGGCCCTAACCCAGGCTAAGTGTGGCTCCAGACCAGACCTAAATAGTGGGAAAACTCCGCAATAAATAGGCTCTATACAGAATCTCATCTAATTTTTTTCGTAGATAGTTAACTTCTATGTTCTATTCGAGTATTATTCGTGCGTTTAGCGTCGGAGCAAGAATACAAAATCCAATACACTTTTTCTGCTTCGAGCTCGCCAATTGTAAAAACAGAATGATACTTTTTGGTCGGCGTCAAACACGCGTGTCTGTAATGCTCGTGGTTAAAACCATAGGAGCGTGTTTGTCTGTTTGCTGGAGGCATGAAGCAGTGATGCCTAAAAAAAAATTTTTTGGCGGGGGGAGTTTTTCGGTGAAAGCAGCATATGCAGAAGCGTTGACATCTTATATTTGACAGTTTATTTTTGAAGGTGTTTTAATAACTCATGAAGGTTAAAAAAATAGCAAACGCAAACAATTCTACTCAGTTGCCACTCAGATACCTTTATAAAAATAAAGTTCTATGAATTATCCGAACGCATTCAGGATATTTAGTTGGCCTTACCAAATTTTTGGGTTAGACAATAGGCCATGTATTTCTATCTAAAGATTGTAGCATTAATTCAATTGATCCCTTTAAGGTATGCCTTAGCGGAACCTACAGTAGAACAATCTGCCGCTACCCGAAAAAAAAAACTCAAAATTTCTGGCATAAATCTAGGCAGCGCGGGATTGATTCTTAATTAACTATTTGAGATAATTTTGTTCTAATTGTTCTAATTTCACGGTAATAGAACGTTACCGCGCGGTTATAAGCCATACTAGCTTGGATACTGCTAGAAAAAAATTAGGGCCACTTGTCTTATCTCGTTACGTCGTAGCTGACAGTAACAAAACAGATAAAAACAAAACGAAGATTACGACTCTTTGGGGGAGTTTAATTAACAAAAAATAACAAAAATAAAATTATCCAACAGCGAACTAGTTATTGTTACGAACACTAGTTTATAAGAACACATCTTTCTAATGTGTCGTGCGCTATAAATGGTGTCGAATCACTTCACTGACCTAGAATCATTCGACTGTTTGGATATACCCTACTTTGATATGTCAACTGAGGACGAACATCTTGGACATGCAGGCGATTCAAGTTATTTTCCTTTTATCTCTCCATAACTATAATGATAGCATATAGCATTCCTATGAAGGACCCACTAATAAGAAAAAGTTCTGATGTATTCGCAATCGTCCTTCTTAGAAACTTCTGGAGTCCAGAAAGGATCTTCCAGTCAGAATGAGTCTGTTGGCGCTGAATGATAGTTGAAGTAGATTAAATCACGAATTGGTTTATGAATATTGGCAATTTATTAATTAGCCGACCCAAGTACGATGATTTGACTAACAGTGTGTGGAACTCTGATAGACTATTTATCCAGTTTGGCTTCATCTCTTTCCTGGCTTGGTAGCAGAGGCTATGTTCGCCAGAAGCGCATTGTATGGAAAAGCAATACTACGCAAATTTCTAGTCACAATTGAGGGTTTCCAAATTTCCACAGAATTTTTTACTTTCCGTACTTTCAGTTTCTACCCTTAATAAAGACTAATTTGGTTACTGTCGGCATTGTGTCAGCACCTTGCAATCATGTTTTACTCCCAATTGTCCTTTCATTACTATCGCTAGCACTTAGTTGGATAATCTGCACCTATATTCCGGAAACAAATAAACCGTAAAGCTGAACGGAACATTTACTGGATATTTCAGACCCAGCATATAAGTGTTGCTACACAGGCAGATCTACTTACACACAATGACGAATCTAAGCGAAAAAAAATACACGTTATATTCCTGAAAGCCAGTAATACGAAGCCTAATAAGTTCTATCATAAACTTGCGAGTTATTCCCAACGAGCAGCAAAAATGAATTTTTGTTTTTTTACCTTAAGACGCAGTAGAAAAAACCCACTATCGTTTTCAACGTCAGTGGTTAGGTAAATTCCACCACTTCAATTTGTACTCTTATTGTAAATAGAAATACTCTCGTTTCGGGTGTTCCGGCAAAATCCGAAAATTTCTAGCCTCAGCCCAATATCAATGGGTCGTACAATGTCGGGAAAAAAAGATACGGACTCATTTTCACTTGTACATATCACTCCGCAATTTCAACTCACCAAATTTGTTAGCTGCCCTGCTTGGACGAACTGCCCGCGATGTAACGTGCTGAATTGGCCCTTCCGTGGACGTCCGAGACATACAAGGATTGGGTTGTTTATCATTTAATCCTCAATATTGAGAGTATCCCACACCTGGATACTGATAGTGCACTACTCAAGGCTTCTTAGTCGCAAGAAATTTTGGCAGATGGACTTAAGGGTTAGCAGACCAAAAATTTCTCTGGAGGTCAAGCAAGACTTCTAAATTTTGGCCGATGTATGCAGCCATTTTCAACTATATTTTAGAACAAGGTGACAACAAAGCTTTGCGTACATGATATAACAATAAGCATTTAAAGGAACAATTCATTGCAGAGTTAGCTTCTAGGGTATTTTTAGTGCCTCCTTTTTCTTATAATGGCTGAGTGGTAATCTCTAATGCATACAAAAATGCGCAAAAGTATTACCGAGTTAACTCTTCTCTAGAAGGGTAGGTTCCCTAAGACAGCTTTGAAACTCCTTGAAAAACTCTGGTTAGAGCACAACTGTATCGCCATTTACACTAGAGGAAGTTGACGCACTGGGATTGGATATTGTGGCGGAAGAACAGAAGCGCGGTTAGATTGGCAAGGCGATATTGGTACATAAGCAAGTGTACCAATTATCTTAAACCACAAAACTGAAAGACCGCCATATGATCAGCATGATATTACAAGACATTTTCGTAGAAGTGTGAGTTGTGGGCATACTGATATGCATCTTTCAATTTGTTCTTGGCTATGACTAAACCATATTGGCAATTTCACTGGTAACAAACATAGTGCACAAAGCAAAGCGCTGGATGAATCATTACGCATGGGTGCTAGTCCGCCAATTGGCTGGAAACTGTATTATGGAAATAGTCAAAAAGCTAGTTCTTCCATTTGGAGAGAATCCATTTTGAGAGGATTAGTAGAACAATAAGGCACTATTCTTTACCAGATATTCCAGCAAGATACCCTTTATGCTGACTTTTGTTGGGTTGATAAGGCTGGACAAAGTGTGTTTTTGTCAAAGTTCCAGTGAAGGCTTGGAAATTAGAAGAGGCATTCAATTTTGGCGATGGATAGCCCCCCTGTGCTTGGTTTTTAGTTTGACAAAGATGAATGGTGTGTATATGTGGAGGATTAATATTTGTGGTGGAGCAGAAGGTTGCTAATGGAATTTATTACCCAAAATTGTAAAACTAGTGCAAATTTTTATAAGCACGGATGCAGAACAAGAAGGAACAACAGAAAAACTAATATGAGTGGAAATGTTTTGCAAATTATGATTTAATATTTGGTGGATGTCACTGTATTCTTCTTGCAACAATTGCGTTTTGTAATTGGAGCGTTACCTACTCAATGTATCGACGTATTTACTTGCCACGTAGGAATATTTAGTCAGAAAGAATAAGACATGTGTAGATAAATGCTACCGCTACAAAACTCATGCGACATAGCAGTAATTGTTCATCCCGAATATTGCGTGAATAACGAATTTTTAAAGCTGTAGTTCGAACTTAGTTTTAAGCTCAACGTGTTTGTTTAATTGTTCTTTCTTATGACATTTCGTGTGCATTCTGCACTCACTTTGTACAAGTTTTAGTTATTAACATTAACATTAGCGCGTAGCCTGGCTACATAGTTTTTAATTGTTAGTTTTGTAGATTCGTTTCTAGCTTTAATTTAATATTTTATAATGTTTCTGTTCAGTTGTAAGACTTTTCTGTATGTAAGTAACAGGTATTCGCAACTGGTTTATTCTGTTTCCTTTATGTCTGGAGTTAGAGCAATAAACTAATCTGTAATGCAAAAGATAAGATACAACAGACATAAACAATATATCAAAATCAGACCGTAGAGATTTATAAATTATATCTGCTGATAGGAAACCGCTGTTTGCCTCTGCAGCGAGTAACCCACCCCACTATAGAATGCCTTGTTTTAGTCTACGTGCATAGTGCTTGCACGTGCATCCGCGTCCGCGTCTATTATGCAGCAAGCTAGGAAATTTGCGACTAAAAGTAAGAAATCTAACCGTTTTAGTAGAGTGCTGTTGCAATAGTAGCTTTGGAGTGGTTATCTCTATTAAATCAGAATAATAATGTTATGAAAAATATTCTAATTCATTAACACATATTTTAACGCATTAGAATACACATGAGAATAGCTTCATGTTGCCACAACGTGATTGCCTTATGTTATGTAGTATGTACTGAAGTTTAATCATTGGATGTATAATAAATATTGAATAATAGTCGTTGATATTGTTACGTACCATTGGGGTACTTTGACGTTTCTGCACGCTTCTAAAGCTCCGAGTATCATTGCCTTACGTGAGTTGGATATAACTGAATGTAGTATGATTGCTCTATATTGTAGTCAAACCTTGATTGGACGAATGGACAGCAGAAAATGCGTCGTGTATTGCATACATAAATTTAATATGGTATTGGTTCATTACGATCCGTTACTGCTATGAAGTGTAGAGACTCTTTTACTAAATACCGCATTAATTTTTATTTTAGAAGGTTGTTTCTTTTTAGTTCTACTGCTCCAGACAAGCGTTTAGTCCCAAATTTAGATGTGTATCATTGTCGACATAGCACATTACTCAAATTAACATGAAAATAACTTTGAACTACTTCATACATAGTTGAGTATACTGTTTATTAAATACAAAACTTATGATATACATTCGTATACTATCTATTTGATTTTTGCTTGGTCTAACGTTAATCCTAATTGCTATATTCAAAGTTTTAAGCTCAGAACTTATTGTTAAACCCCGTTGCTCATAGAAAAATTTAACGTGCATATCCCAGACGCACAAGAAAATTAAAAAAAGTTTTTATAATGTAACCTTGAAAGCATTGAAATTGCCCTTCAGAAGTATTTTCCCTAGCATATATTTTCCAAACTTTAAGTTTTGCATAAAGATTGACAATAGGTGTATACCATGTTTATGCATATCTGATCGCAGAAACTTTAGGATCTGATAGGTTTCAAACGTGCACATCACACACACAAAAAGTGTATTAAAAGGAGTGTTTGGGGAGGTAGGCAAAAACCTTACTACAATCGGCTTGGTATACAAAGAAGTGGTAGTAAAGGGCAAAATAAATCGTACCTGGTAGGCAAATTTGTAATTTTACCATCTATTAATTTTAAGCATCTGTGCGCAAACTTGAATACTTCATTTAAAATTTAAACGTTGCAAGTGGATATATTTGAAAGGCTGATAACATAACAAACGTGAATTGAAAATGAAATAATGTATTTATTTATTTTTGTCTACCATCCCGTATTGACTACTTCTGTTTTGCATACCCATCCTTAGACCTTAAAAAAGGTTTTTAACGCTGTATTCATACCTATTACTAAAGGAGGTATTTTCATCAAAAACTTGGTCTTCTATCAAACATATCGTAACAATTCCTAATGACTATCATTTGATATGTGTGTTCATTCAAAGTATTTTTAACTGAAAGTAATTTTAGCGTATTAGCCACTACGCATTACTGCTGCCAAAATACATGTTAAGTTATGACTGAATAATATATAATGTCAGCAGAAGGACACTCAATCTTAGTTTTCAGACATTTCTTTGCCAAGACAAACTGGACTGGTTTGAAGTTAAAACAAAATACTAAATTAAGGTTAGAACTCATTTACTTCGTAGTAGTGGCAAATGTTGCAAATATTTCAGGCATCAAATTCAAATTGTGATTAAGTTTCATGTAGACATTTCATTCAAACTATCAGTCAGATCAGAGTCATAGAAGGCTTGCATTAGATCTAGGCAAATACACAAATAAGAACTTGCAATATGCAGTCAGGCAAAATACTGTTCTTAAGTAGGCTAGCCCTGCTGTGCTCATATTTTATACTCAATACAAATTGTAGAAAGATTCAAACAAGTAATTTGAATCCGATTATCCTACCAAAGCAGTTTACTGATAAGATAAACGAATTTTCAGAAAAATATACATTATACTTTCATGGTTGTGACCTTGACGTCCCAACTTTAAAACTAACACATATTTGTCAAGTGGTAGTTTCCACGGTAGCTGATGAATATATAGACAAAATGCAGTATAGTTACTTTACAAAAACGTTTCATTCACATGACATTGTTTTTTCAACAGTGAAATCTAATGTAATGGATTTAATGACAATTGCCAGGTTTCCTCACGTATCATTTCTTCTCACCACGGTTTATATGTTTCTTTGTCCACGGTTATGTTGTTGTAAAATAGACTTTTCATTTACAAAACAGTTCCCACCACTAAAACTAGTTTTGTTTAGAGATTCATTAGGACAGTTTAGCAAATTTGATGTTTACTATCACGGAGGCTTCAGTGGTTATTCAGAATCCGCTAGTAGTTCTTTCGAGCGCAATTATGGAAAATCCTGTAAAATTGCACAAGCTTTTCTTTATTAAAGCAGGAGGAAGACGAGTTGTAACAGCGTTTACTGTTCCACGGAAATATTTACGGATATTGAATGTACTAAATTATAAACGTTTTAAGCTCTTATCTATACCAGCATTCTGCGACGATCACATACTTGGAGCTATAACGTTTGCAAGAGTTCACAATATGTCGCTGGAAGTCCACTCAGTTGAAGAAAAATTCGTTCTTGCTTATGCAAAGATACAAGGAAAGGAGACGTTGTTTGGAAATAATATAGTACAATCCAATATAAATTTTGAAAAAACGCTTGACGTTAGAACATATAGATCGAACTTTTATATGAAGTTTGACGAAAAACAAGTATTCTACTGTAGGACAAAAAAGGAAATACATCAACCAATAGATCACCAAGTGTGGACCGAGGGGTTTTCAAAATGGTACTGGGTATTAATAATTGTGCTAATTCAAATATTATGTCTGGTTTTTACTAAAACGCTAGTTTCCCCTTTTATGATAATGAAATACTTGATCGACGTATTTTGCACATTAATTGGATGTCCGTCTTCTAACATAACTAGGCATAAAGTGTATATACCGTTTGCTATATTTAGTATGTTTTCATGTTGGCTGTACGAAAACTCAATAACCAGTTTTTGTTATGGTTCTACCGCTACCCGGTAAGTTTAGTACTTTAAGAGAGCTCCTTGAAGACAATTATAAAATCCTGTTCATTACAAATAATACCAATGAGCTTTCGATTGAGGTTCTATACAAACAAGCATTTAAAATACGCAATCTTGAACACGTATTTAATACAAGTTTTCATTTAGAAGAAAACCAGTTGAATATTGATAGAATAATAGATGCGCTAATGAACAAAATATGTATGGTAATTGAAGGTCCTGAACCTGAAAATGATAAAGCAATGTATCAGCAATATGTTGATGAGAAGGTTAATACTCTTCGGGCTAAGTTTCCTGAATATCCACGATTTACTTGTCAGAGTATCAGCGACGACATTGATAAAAATATTCGTTTTTGGCAAATTGACACTGTTAGCAGAGATTGGATTTCACAGACATGGGGTAGAATTCAGGAGGCAGGCTTGCAAATGCAATGGAACCATATGTCAGCATGGAGAACAAGTTTCACGTTTAAAACTTCAGACTATATCAGTTAACAATACAAGGCTCCAGTAGTATACGGAGAGGATAGAATTAATTTCAAGAAGATCAGTGCAATCATGATTCTTTTGTGCTTCTTATTTATATTCAGCTTGGTACTATTCATTATTGAAATCACAAGTGCATATATTACCACAGGTGTATTATTTAGAAAATTGAAATCAAATCTAATAATTGCTTACAAGTTTGTTACATGGATTATCCGAAAGTTGCTATCAAATAGTGTCATATATTATACCAGACTGTTTTCTAGCGTACAAGTGAATATGTATAAATTTCAGGAATACATTGCACTTAAAATAAAATACAAACCTTAGCTTCATGGTATTAGCAGCAGTGTATTAAGGCTAAGAATTGTAGCATTAGCAATAAATAAAACCAGTTAATTACGAAGTATCTGTTTGGAATTTTATTTATATTTTCATTTTAAAACGATGCACTTTCTCTCATGCTATCCATGCTGTTCAATGACACTCTACTCTCTCTTTTACATTCTACAATGAGCGTATTTTATATCGAAAGTCAAGTTCGAAATATTTCTATCGGAATATCTGATGTTCCACAAAGTTTGGCTAAATCGATACACCAAACCATGTTTCTTGGACATCTCGTGACGAGACTCTCTGCCGTGCACTCATCATTTGACTACGACCATAAATGAGCTGCCTTTTTCGGTATTCTGTAGTTCCCAAGACGTTTTATTTCTAGGTTTTTGGGCGATTTCTAATAATTCGTTTCGGACAGTAGTTATTCAGATTTAAAGATTCAATTCAATAATAAAAACTTCAGTTTGGTTAGGATTCCAGATTTTAATGAGAACTTAGTTGATTCGGGTCCATGAAGAAATCCCCCAGAAAAAAGCCACTGCGAAAAAATCCTCCGGAAAAAAAGCCCCCTACGAAGAAAGCCCCCTACAAAAATTACTACCTACGAAGTTAACCACCCACGAAAAATGCCCCCTGCGAAAATTACCACCTACGAAGTTAACCCTAGCGAAAAATGTCACTTTTTTACTTGAAATGTGATAAGTCGAATTCTACAAACAAATATATAGAGTTTTATTTTAATTTCCATGAAACTGGCTATGTTCACAATGCCAGATGGGCTTATATAAATTGATTTTTAACAAAATTCAACACCACTAATCAAGTTGTAGGTTAATCTACTGTAATTTGATGTTTGATCAGATATAAGACTAAGAGTTCAAAGTCCAGCTAACCCTGGTACAGCTGCAAGATAATTAATATTTTTCATCCATAATGCAGAGTCCGGAGTGCACTTGCACTTAATTCCCAATGTAAATATTTACATACTAAAAGCCATTATTTCGCATTAATGCAACAATAACTTGTTATGCTATGAACTTCATAGTATGAAGTACCTGATAGTAAGCAGTAAGTATTTAAATACAAATTATCTACCAAATGTAGTAGGAATAGGTAATAGGAATCGCCTAGAATCTTAATTTGTAATGTGCAAGTAAAATGTTTTTATAAAAATCAGAAAATTGGACTTTGTAATGTTAGCTTTGTAGAAAACCAAAAAATTATAGTAGCTATAGTATTATTTTTTACGTTGGGCTTTATGACAACAAAAAGCTAAATATGCACAACCTTATGAATTTTTGAATACATAGTAATGTAGAAGTAATATCAAAACTATATATGTTTGTTTGTAGAATTCGACTTATCACATTTCAAGTAAAAAAGTGGCATTTTTCGCTAGGGGTTAACTTCGTAGGTGGTAATTTTCGCAGGGGGCATTTTTCGTGGGTGGTTAACTTCGTAGGTAGTAATTTTCGTAGGGGGCTTTCTTCGTAGGGGGCTTTTTTCCGGGGGATTTTTTTGCAGTGGCTTTTTTCTGGGGGCTTTCTTCGTGCTTCCAGTTGATTCATCAAACAAACCAGTTTTTTGTACGTTCGGACGGAGGAGAATCGGAATCATGAGTTTACTAGCACCTTCGCTTGTATGGGTTGTCCATAAGCATTTACGGCTTAAAATGGGACTTTTTGGAAGCTTTGGTTAATCTCAAAACCTTTCAAGCCAACTATTTAGATAGCTTTTACCAAAAGCGCAAGATCGGAGCCGGAGCACAACTGTGGCGTGTAGCCCAACAGGAAATGTATTTGTTGGCTAAGAAGGACCCTCGCTTTCAAAAGCAAATGTATCCCAACAGTTTTGCCAACTTGACAAGCATTGACATTGGTCAAGACAAGACAAGGGCTGGGCTGTTTCAAACATTGTCCAGTACACAACCTGTCTTCTTGTGATGAACTTTAAGCTGACTATGTGACTGTGTGACTATGTCAAACTTCCATTTTGTCCTTATTCCGACTAATAAGCTGAGCTGCCAATGGACATTCCCGAATATGTCGGGTTGCCTTGTCCGCTTTATTTACTCATCTTGAGCAGTACATCGTCAGTCGAGGACAGGAGTCCAACTTGAAGATATTTGACTTTGCTTGTTTCCATGACTCCGAAGCCAGTATGCAGCGGGAGGTTGACCTAAGGGGAGCTAGAGACTTTGTTCAGTTTTGCAAAGTTTGTGTGGACCACCAGGTTAAGGTGAAGAATGTCAGTGCCACGCTGGTAAGAATGCTGGTTATGGAACCCAACTTCAACTTGGGTCCCAAGTTGAGTTGCAGCCAGCGTCGTTGCCAGCCACGAGCTGAAACACGAAATATACAACATTGAATGAAATTTAAAATATGTAGGTAAATAATATACTGAGCATTTGTAGTGTAAACCAGGGTAAACTGGTTTGTGTAATAGGTATGGAAAGTCCATGTTATTGAAGTTATTGTGTGATTAGCGTTGGTCTGTCAAGGTCAAGTAAAGAGCCACAAGCTCTCATGATATTGAATGAAAAAGCTGCACACGTCAGCATTGTATTGCCAGCCTCTCTGGCATCGCAATCTCTCTTGCTCTCTTCTCCTTTACTCTAATGAATCATTGGACCAATGACATTGGTACTCTATCCTTAATATCTGCTCTTTTTATTCTAAAAAAATTCTATCGACTTTTTTTATTGTGAGAACTTGTACTGAATGTGATTAATTTCGTTACCAAAGTTGTCATTTTGCGAACAAAGCTAGTGCAAAAATACATGCACTTCAACTATAAAATGTACGATTACTCATAGAATTTTAATTGTTAATTGCGCTAATAAGCATTCCTTTTCATATGCTTACAGGAATTTTACTCCATAAACATGAATCTTAAATCTATTAGATGGCGCTATTAATTTTTTCGATAAGGACCTTATCTAATTCGTTTATACTGCTGATGCTGGGAATTCCAACAAAGTACATAATACTGCCAGACTTTGGAACAGCACGACAGCAAAATAAAAACTCAAACAAAGCATACTTACAGTTGATTCATTTATAATTTTTTGATGTACTTGTTTGTTGACATGTCAAAATGACGACTATGACATTGACACAATTTCCTAATTCTAATAAAATATTTTGTCATGGGTTAAGAAATGTTTATGTACATATTCCATCAGTTTTATGTACATAGTTTTTGGAATATAATTGAAATAAAATATGTTCAAAAATGCAAAGTAGCCTGTTAAAATTCAGTGAAATTGAAAGGACAGTCAGTCATTGCTTTGATTGCAAATATAGCACCACCATCGTTATCTTGTTTTGAAGAGACGCATATTTAATTAGATAAAAACTGTGTTTATCACTGCACGTGCCTCCAACTAAAAACAAGTTGAAGGCCAAGTTTTAGGCTTACTCATTTCAATACTTAATCAGTTAAAGCTACTTTACTATATGACAACCTACAACCCATTATCTCTATGGATTCAACTGTATTATACTTCATAATTCTCTTGGGAAATATATAAACTCATACTGCCCAATTTTCATAAAATTTTAATTCATTCAATTGTTTTGGAGACCATTTAATCAGATAACATACAGCACAAAAACATGTTTTTGTTACGCTTTTAGTGTCTAATTGTTATTATCAATCATATCATTCCACTGCAAGTCAAAAGTCAGTACAACGAATAAAGAGTAATTTCCCAACTTTGTAGAAAAAATTGTATAGGTAGATTGCTACAACGATAAAACTTGACAACACCATATAACGTCTACGGGAGATGTCACAGATATAAATAACCGACTATGATGGATAATAAATGCTTATTGTTCAATTTTAACTTGAACAGAATGCTTATGAAAATGAGTGATTAAATAAATATATACTGAAGTGTTCCATATATTTTTTTGTTTGATATGCTAGTACATATTTAAAAAGAAGCAATCCTAATTCAATTATTCAGTCGTTTCTGAACAACCCTGTAAATATAGTCTCAAAAAATATGCAACTAGTTTTAATACAAAGCCCAATTGCAACATGAATACTTTGAAGCACATATTACTGATTTGCGCCTGCATTGGCAGTTACAATATTAGTTTGGTAGCATC
Organism: Entomobrya proxima; assembly: GCA_029691765.1. Taxonomy (NCBI): domain Eukaryota; kingdom Metazoa; phylum Arthropoda; class Collembola; order Entomobryomorpha; family Entomobryidae; genus Entomobrya; species Entomobrya proxima. The sequence goes on along the minus strand of CM056169.1, from coordinate 37,214,252 downwards.
CGACGGATCTTCGTTTGCAAATCCAGTTCTTGATTTCGCAATCGGTCGAGCCAGTGTAATAAAATTAGGCTCGTTTTACTATATGGCGTTGTACAAAAACGGTACGGAATTGGAAATCCTAAAAAGTCCATATCTAACGGACTTTAGAAATGCCGAGAGACGTACAATATACAAAGCACATCCTGGCTACACTTCCATTGAACCAACATCTTTTTTAAAGCATGATAACCAGGTTTACCTCTACTTCCAATCTCGTCTATCAACTGGCTTGATAGATATGTTTGTGATAAAGTCAAGTGACGCCACGAACCTTTTTGATCAGTGGAGCGCTCCAATTCGATTGCTACAAAATGTTGGGAACGAAGACTCCCGGAATTCAGCGGCTTTTCAAATAAAAAATCAGCTATATTTTGTACTAAGCAGGTCTGCGAATAGCTCTATTAGCTTATACATTGCACAAATGGCTAGCCCTACGGAAGTGGCAAATCCAGTGAATTTACTCCGGCAGCCCAAGGAGGATTGGGAATGCTGCACTAACGAGGGTCCTGCTTTTATTTACAACCGAAACACCGTTTACATGGTCTTCTCAGTACTTTCACCTGGCAGTCCAAATAATTCTTTAACATATATGAGCATAGACACCGATCTAGACCCCATGGTGAGCAGTAATTGGGTGTCAGCACCGGGACCTGTTTTTACAGGTAATCCAGAGGAAAATGTTTATGGTACAAGATTCCCCGGGTTTGTTACAAGTCCTGACGAAACTGAAAACTGGATGATTTATACAAGCTTCAGTAATGTGAGCAACACTGGTGGGACATCTCGATTAAGGATTGATAAAGTTGATTGGAACAAAGTTGATGGGTCACCAGAATTTCCACTAGCACGTGGCAACGGAATTTTGCAGCAGTTGCCTAGTGGAGAACCATCCAAATTCAAAAATCCCATTTTGGACGAACGTCGGGGAAATCCAAATGCTTGTTTGTTAGACGGAAAGTATTACTGGGTTACTACAGATTCAACTGAATTTGTTATGCTAAAAAGCGAAAACCTGCAAAATTTTCGTGAAGCAGAGAGATCAGTAATATACACGTAAGTTTTCTTATCTAATTTAAGTAATATCTCAAAAACATGTAGTTTTGAATTTTTGTTTTATTTAGCGCTCCTGAAGGGTACAGTTTCATCACTCCCAGACTCATTGAAGTTGATGGTGATTTCTATATATATTGTTATATGGCGACAAACGGATCGCAAATATATGTCTTAAAAGCAGCTAATAATTCCGACTTGATGCAAGGATGGGGAGACCCACAACTAATGTTGAATGGCGTATTTGACGGCTCAGCTTATCATGGCATCGTGTTAAAACATAACAGCAAATTGTACTTTGTATGGGCTGCCTCTAATGGTGCGGGATCTTATGTACTTTACATTGCACCAATGTCTAGTCCAATCCAAGTAGTCGAACCAGTGGTTCTACTAAAAGAGCCAAAAGATCCTTGGGAATGTTCGGGCAGCGTATGCAAAAATGACTATCCATATCCGTTGTACGGCACAGATATCAGTTTCCTCGTTTACACTGGAAACGGTATCGACGATGTAAATTGTGGTTTGTCTTACATGAGCATAGAAGCTGGTCGTGACCCTCTAGATGTTATGAATTGGTACATATCCCCAGAACCAGTTTTTTACAGCAATGATGCAGAAAGCGTGTATGCCACTTGTCATGCCTCGTTTACTAAAAGTCCTGACAGATCAGAAGATTGGATGCTATATCAAGCTTCTAGCACTACGGAGGATTTTCAACTTATGGCACGAGCTGAAAAAATTACCTGGGATTCTATCACCGGAGCACCAATATTCCCAAGGCCTCATGGTTTTAGCCATCCACAACCTGTCCCAAGTTCATTTCAATATTTTTCTAATCCGGTATTCGAAGAAAGTTTAGTAAGTCCTGGAATAATACGTATAGAAAACTTCTATTACTTGCTTCAATCCGACACTGAGAGGTCTGAGTTGATACTTCTTAAAAGCCCAAAACTCACGGACTTCAACAACTCTGAAAGAAAAATCGCGTTTTCGTAAGCTTGATGATTATATTTCTTGAACCTTTCAAATGTTGTTTATATGTATTTAGGGTTTTACTGTTTAAATAGTGCTGAAGAGGGATTTTCCAACATAGGCATTGCACGAATGCACAACGTTTTTGGGAAGTTATGCATCTACTTTTCAATGGAAGAGCTAGAATATTTTCAAAGAATATTCGTTGTGTGTGCTAAGGATCCTACTAATCCTATGGGAAACTGGGATGTGACTCCTACACTGGTGGCGCCATCTTTGAACTATTCAGCTTATCACGGTACTATACTAGACCACGGTGATAATACGTATTTAATCTGGGTCACTCCACATCCAGCTACTGGTTTCAACAGTATTTCCATTGCTAAACTTGAAAACGCTACTTGTATTGTGGAGCCGATTACTTTAATTAGACATCCTTTTGAATTGTGGGAATGTGATGGTGGCTGCTCAACTGAAGCTCCATTTTTCATTTACAACGGGGGTACTGCTTACATGGTACACTCCGTTGGCATGTCATGCAAAGGTGGAAATGCATTGACTTACATGAGCATTGCAAGTGACGGAGATCCACTAAATGCGGCTGACTGGTTTAAAGCTCCTGGTAAAACATTTGAAGAAAGTGAAGATGAAAACGTGTTTTGTCCTAGCCATGCAACATTTACTGCATCACCAGGTAATTTAGAAATGAAAATCTTATGCTATTGAATTCATCTGGATTGAAAATATTTTTTTAATTTTAGATGGACTGGAAACCTGGATGATGTACCATGCAACAGATTCTCCTCACCCAGATGCTATAAAGACTGCTCGCATTGAAAAAGTTACATGGGAAGGAAATGGAGAACTGGTATTTCCTTATCCACATGGCCCGCATTCTCAGCAACTTGTTCCTGGAGAGAAAACGTTTTACTAGATGTATCACTGTAACACCATAAATTATATTTCAGATGCATTCAAATTAGCTAATATGTGTAATTATGAAAATTAAAATTCGTGTGGAAACTGGGATGATTGGTAATCTTTCACTTAGCTTTATCGATATAAGTAGACAAATTGAAATTGACCTGCTGTATGACAATGTCAAATATGACTAATAAAAAATCAGTAAACTGTAGACCTTTGAAGGCAAAGCAACTGTGTGTGCTCAGACAACATATTGCTTGCGAAATTGATAATTTCATTTACACGGATAAACTGTTGAATACTCACAAAATTGCATGTACACAAACTGAGTTTTCCAAATTTGAGGATTGAGGGTATGTAGGAGGATATTTAGCAAACAAGATATATCGCACTAGGATAATCTGATTTAGTTAATCTCTAAAAAGTGAATGCACATTAACACAGTTGGTGCGCATCATATCAGTAAATTGAGAAATAAGCAGAAATCATTCAATACTATTTTCATTCAGGAACCCATCAACCAACTAAAAATTTAACTTGAATTCCAATTAGTTCACAATAATCCCGGGATTATCGCAAGTTTGTTACTGGTCTGTATAACCGACACGTAGTTGTTTGTCATTTTCTTGACACGGAGATTTATTACAAACTAAGCTAAGCAGATGCTAAGTTACAAACTAAATGAAAGAAATGCGAGAAATGAAAACTGTGGGTTAACCGAAAGTGTATTCCAAGTTAATGTGCGCAGGGCTACGCTGCAAAAAAAAATAAAGCGGACTAAACTAAAGTAACAGACGGAAGTACATCGTGTAATCCTTCAACAGAAATCATGAGAATTACTATACCAAACACTCAAAGTTTAGCAGCAATCCGATTACAACCATGGAATGGTTCTCAGTCTTCAGCGACCAAAACCTTAACAAACCTATGGTTGTACGTACACATGTAAAGTACTTTAAATGTTTGCCTTTTTGATTTTGTGTTAAATACATGTAAATGTATTCTAGCAAAGCTTCTGTGCTTACGATTTATCATAATTTGGTTCTGTTATTTTTGACACGTAGGCAAGCATTCCAGTAGTAAAGATACCTTGGTCAGAGTTGAAAAGATAAGAATTCCTCAAAAAATCTACATATATTTTGCTGTGGTCCAATATGAATTTTACTAAATTCCATATTATATCAAGTTTAGTTCCGAAAAAATATCACTACCATTTTGGATCAAAACTTTGTTTAAGTTTTGCAGATCGTATAATAATACACTACTCTGGTATATTTCTTGGAAAGGCCTTAAGTTTTGGAATTGTCCCAAGTTGGGACTAGCAATTTTGTCCCTGGTTATTGTTCAACCTTGGCTACTTCAACTTGACATGCCCAACTTGGAGGAAATTGACATTCGGGAGACTTCCAGAAGCGGTATTGGAAGAGAATGGCGGGAGGAGGGAGTGGGTCGACCTAACTGGCCCTTGAAGCTTTTGGATGTGAACATGAACTCTAAGGTGGATTGCTTTGGAATGAATAACTTGACTATGCTTAAATTTTTATTTCAAAATGTTCGTCGCTTGGAACTGACGGAGTTGCGACTTCACTTTGTAAAAGATGCTGATTAAGTGGTTATTCCAAAGTGTGATGATATTGTGGCTTCATGTCTTAGTCTGAAGAATGTAACGTTGAAAAACTGGCCGGGTACTAATAAGTCGTTGCTTAAGTTGTGGGGGGAGCTTCAAGGGTTGGAGGAGATATCTTTGGAGTACTGCAAAAATGTGGAAAATGTGACCTTTGTGGAGTTGTATACTAACAATCCGGTGTTTTTTAATCTCAAGAGTAAGATCTTATTCTCTATTTCAATAAGCTGTTGAATTACTATTTTGAAACGACATTCCTTGAATGTATAAGTGAAATGGTTTTAGAACTCCGGAAGCTGACTTTGAAGGGAGTGGACAAAATGCCGAAAATTACGGATCTTCTGTTCTCCATGGTTCTTTGTCATATTCCACTAACCCATTTCACTTTGACTTCTGAAGAGCCCATTGAGTCGGTAAGAAGTTTGATTGCATCTTCTGCTTATCTCTAAGTTAAACTAAATGTTTAAATAAATAAACAGAATTTAAAGCTGATTATACTGTTTGCATTTTAGGTTACTGCACGCGGAATTTTCTCCTTGCTGGATGGCCAGTTTGCGAAATCCATTTAAAAGTTTTCCTTTAAGGACTGGTCACTCGCCAAGGTTTCCAAGGATAACTTTAACGAGCTGGAACAAAAGTTCAGAAGCTATGACATGCTCTAAATTGATAAGTTGGTCACCTCTGTTACTATTTTGCATTTTGTATTAGCAATACCAACCATATCCACTTTGTAAACCTTTTGCTAGCCCTTGCGATTGACTGTTGCAAATTTATTGAAAGTGACAATCCTTTAATTCTTCGAAACATCTTGTAATTAGAGTCCTGATAAACACCCATTATGAATTTTACAAATTTTATCTTAAATCGTGAGATTTAATATCGGATTGATAAATTAAGATTGATAATTAAGTGTTCAAGAACTGGAATTCACTTATTACAAAATTTTGAATTGAAAAGAAGCTTGGTTAAGTGCTTAATATGTAGAAAATACATACCAAGTACATCTGACGTTTTCAAATTGGAATAAAATCTAAACTGACATGATAATAAACAGGTTGCGGTCTGAAAGGTTATTTTTTTCAAAAATCGTGCTCTCAATTTGCGTATTACCAATTTGTTCCAAGTTCCAAGAAAACTAGAATCTTATCATAGTCAGACTTACCGTTTACCATTGAACTTTGCGTCGGTTGTCGGCACATAATTGTGTGGTATTTATATATTGTCTCATTATGTAATCCTCTAATCACTATATTCAAGATTGAATGTGAATATAAATATGAGATGAGACATAATAAAATATAAATTAAATCAGCATTCCTCATGCTGACCATTTCAACGTTTTTTGAAATACTTACTGTTCAAATAGTTACCGTTAGTACAGGGATAAGTTTCGTTAGAAATAGGCACGAATGAAATTGATAAGACTGTCTTATTAAGACAGGAAATGCAAAGTGAAACACTTTACACGTGCAAGCATAAATGTAATGTACAAGCTGGCCATGAATTTGAAACATTAATGAATTTATTAGCTCGCTGCTTCAGCAGGAGAGCTATTTAAGATATCGTTGTCCGTTTGTCTGTCCGTCTGTCTGTACATTTTATTTTTAAACCAGGCTAAATGGGCTCTAAACCAGCAAAACGGGCTCTAAACCAGCAAAATGGGCTCTAAACCAGCAAAATGGGCTCTAAACCAGCAAAATGGGCTATAAACCAGCAAAATGGGCTCTAAACCAGCAAAATGGGCTATAAACCAGCAAAATGGGCTATAAACCAGCAAAATGGGCTCCAAACCAGCAAAATGGGCTCTAAACCAGCAAAATGGGCTCTAAACCAGCAAAATGGGCTCTAAACTAGCAAAATGGGCTATAAACCAGCAAAATGGGCTATAAACCAGCAAAATGGGCTCTAAACCAGGCTAAATGGGTTCAAAATCAGGCAAAATGGGCTCCAAACCAGCAAAATGGGCTCCAAACCAGCAAAATGGGCTATAAACCAGCAAAATGGGCTCCAAACCAGCAAAATGGGCTCTAAACCAGCAAAATGGGCTCTAAACTAGCAAAATGGGCTATAAACCAGCAAAATGGGCTATAAACCAGCAAAATGGGCTCTAAACCAGGCTAAATGGGTTCAAAATCAGGCAAAATGGGCTCCAAACCAGCAAAATGGGCTCCAAACCAGCAAAATGGGCTCTAAACCAGCAAAATGGGCTATAAACCAGCAAAATGGGCTATAAACCAGCAAAATGGGCTCTAAACCGGGCTAAATGGGCTCTAAACCAGGCTAAATGGGTTCAAAATCAGGCAAAATGGGCTTTTAAGAAGCCCAGGTGGGCCTAAATCGGCCAGAGTGGGCTAATATTACTTATTGCATTCATCAAGGATATTGTCGTAGGATCTTTTGACTACTTAGACACTCATCGTTGTTAGCAGTGAGCATTTTTCAATGGCTTACCATGGATGTTTGATTTCTAGTTTTCTGTTTTGAACCACAATATAAAGGTTTTAGACTACTTCTGCACGCGTTTATGAGATAGTTTATTCTTCACATAAAACCATATCTGCTTAAACATATACGTGGCGTGCTGATTTTATGTAAACTCGTTATTATTACTGTGCAGTATAAAAAACAAAGCCATTAAGTAAACGAAATGTCCCAAAACTTTCTACGCAAAGAATATTTGCAAAAAAGATTTAAGATTTAAGCTTCGTTTATATGTACTAAAGGATTCAACTGGTTTTTTTATTCATAAAAACACACTATGTTTCGCGACTTTTTCCAAATATTCTTGCATTCTTCTTGCCATTGGTAAAGGGTAAAGCAGGACTGATTTCTTTTTTTGGATTTCCTAAGGCACTTTCGTAAACAGTTTTTAATACCTTTTAAAATAAACTTTCTTGTTTCTATGAAATATACACTTAAAGCAATTAACCAGCAAATCCCCACTAAAACAAACACAGTTAGCAAGTTTCCTCTAACCGTTAGCGGCCGAAAGCTAGTCTTTGCTTCAACTGTTTTTATTTTTAACACATTCTGGGCAGTGGCTTTTTCAATAGAGTCTTTTAAAAACTCACGCCTATAGCGAAGCTCTATCCATTTACCTGCTATTCCGCTTTCATACTCCACAATACTGAATTTTGTTGATAATTTGTAATCATAAAAGTAATACGGTATCCAACCAAACCACTGTGGAACATAAAACTCTTTAGAAATACTTAATTGCCCTTTAGAAAAGAACGAGTTTTTGCTCATTGCTTGTATTTCTAAGTTTATGACCTTTGAATCGGCGAAATACGCAATCGGTTTTTTGTAGCTCATTAGCATATCATAGATTTGAACATTTGATGGCATCGGAACTAAGTTTGTAATAAGAACGTTTTCAACTTTTCTGGACGTTCCTAATGTGCTAGTATTGTTCAATCTAAACATTATGTTATTTGTGTCATTTCGGTAAATCATTGCAAAGTTATGTTTAACAAGATCACTTAATGTATCAAATGGAATCGGTATTTGTGGTGCTGACAATTTATCTATATTGTCCCCTTTATATGCGTTGCTAAGCACCACACCAATTATAAGCAGACTTAACAGTACAATTTTTTCAAACAACTTTCCGCGTTGAAGTCCTGATTTTGGTAGATCTTGTTCCAAAAGTATTGCAAATCCCGTAGTTATATAATTCCAGCGTTTTCCTAGATTGCTGGAAAATTTGAAGCATACTACCAGTAAAACAAAATAGGCAAAAACTGTTAGTGTCCAGGTTACAAAATCAAACGCTGAAATCATTGCTTGGAATGAAAATATTCCACTGAAACGAGGAACAATTTTATAGCTTAAAAATGTGTGATATTCAAATCCAGTTGTAAGAGCTAATTTGTATTTGCGACTTGGAACGTTAATGTACAATACTGCATTCAGTTGAGATGCTAAATGAGATGTAATAGTATTGCATAGTTTCGATAGTGATTCCGGGTATTCGAAAAATGACTTATTGTTAAACAAAACAACTACTAACGCTTGTTGCAAGTAATTTATACCTTCAAAATAGTTTGTACCGGCGGCCATGTCTTTCATATAATATGTGCTTTGAGACAATTTAAAGAAAGACTCTCCGGAACTCCAACTCCATAACTTAGACAATCGGGTCGGTCTCTTATATTGCAAAACAAAACTGAAAATATGTTGACGTATTGAAGATAGACTAAAGCTTTTGATGGTTTTACTTATACTTATAGACGAATAAACAAAGCATGGATCGCAATATTTGCACAAATATTTTACGTTAGTGCTTTGAAACAGTACTTTCCCAGTTATGAAAGTAGAAGGCAAAACAAAAGTTTCTGCTTGATAATACAGTAGGCCACTTGATTCCCTATGAACACTTAGATATGTCAAAAGAATTCTCCAGCTTGTGATTGAATCCAATAAGTTTCTATTTTCCACTACAACAAACGAAAAGCTAATTCTATGCTGCCTATCATAATACATAAAATATTTCGATCGAGGTATTCCGTAATTAATCAAAGTGTAGGGAAGTAACCTGGGTAATTTTGTAAACTCCGATAAGATCCAAGTGTTGTAGATATTTGGTGGATACAAAAATATTTGAAAGGTACAATACCAGCCCTTTGTTGTTGTCGACAAATCAATATGAGTCACATTTGAAATACTGGGATTCGAAAAAAGGATTACTGGATTAGATATTAAGTTGAATATGTCAACGTTGTTATAGTTTATTATTTGAGTTAAGCAATCAGAAACAGATATTGGAAATTCGGAAGAGGGGCTTGTATGCTTTATTGCTTGAACGGACAGAGAAATCAGGCAAAAAGCTACAACTACAGAAATTTTGGAAACTTTGAAAGTATTCATTTGAGCTACACAATAGTTTTAGGTTAAGCAAGTTGAAAAAGGTGTGTCGACTCCGACTCAAGTAGAAAAGAAGTTGTGCAAACACTTTTATGTATTAGGTACTTTGTCATGCGATGGATATTTTAATTCTAAAGTAGAACAAACGTGGTATTTATACACTTAATTGTTTGCTTACCGTCTGTTTATCTAGCTAATGTTGAAAGTCATTACTCTGTAGGAACGTATAACCAGCATTATTAGATCAACTCATCAAACTAAAAAACTCATCAAAACCCGGTTTCAAAGAATGGAGATAAGAGCAGCACAATGGGATCCACAAAATAAATTAACCGATGAGGATAACCAACTAGACAAGAAACCTAGACTGATACTACCATACAGGGGCCCTCTAACAACTGAATTGGCACAATTCCTATGTTTTATGCTAGACTGTGAATTCGGGTACATCCCTGGTAAAAAGATTGGTTCCTTCCTATGTTCGCTGAAAGACACCATTCCCAGAACTGACATTGGATGCATTTATAAGATTCCCATCAGACATAGAAGTACGAATATTCTGATAAAATGGTACGTTGGAGAAACATCTAAAGCACTACAAATACGAATAAACCAACACCGGAAAGATGTACTGAAAAACAGGGAGACCTCGGCAATTGTACAGCACCTCCGATTATTTCCGGAACATTATGCAGATTTTGACTCAGCAAGTCTAATTGAAAATGAGCCGAGATATTTTCATAGAAAATTCAAAGAGCATTTATACATTATCAGCAACGACACCATCAACCTTAACCGCGTATTTTCTGTATCAGCTATTTGGGATGGATCTCTTACGCAATTTTTAACACCATTACAAGACTCATGATCAACCTACTTGAATTCCATTGTTACCAATTTATTGAATTTTGTCAATGGATAATGTAGCATTCATATAATTTACTGTCTTTTACCAATCATCTACAACTTGAACATTTCATGCAATCTTGAGAGGGATAGCTGAATTGTACCCATAAAGGATCGCGCAAGCGGATTTTCGTCGTAAACCGAAGTGATTGGAATAACTTTAATGCATCGTTATATTATCTTAAATACTATATATGTTCCCTGTACACATTCTTGTTATTTCTGTTTAGTTTCCTGATGATGGTTGTGGTATACAACCGAAAGCTCGAATAAACTTGTTATAGTTTTCATTATGGCATCCATGATCTCCGTTTCTACTACTTTTAATAGATCGCTTCTTTTACAGGAGATCTTACAAATGTGTCGGTGCTGGTTTGTTTGTGTGTTCGTGTAAGTAAGCAGGCTCCGTATAAGTAGGCTCTAAACCTTTTGGGATTTTGTGTGCCATAAAATCTTTGCTTTTAAATCTTTCAAGGAGCAAAGTACTAGTAGTAAGACAAATGTTTTATCTCATTAACTTTACATGCTCAAGTTACACAACGTGATTTGTTTACAGTTTTCATCATACATCTTTGTGCATTTCTCGTCTTTACGCACGAGGTCTTCAAGCAATATGTCTTTCCGCTAAAGATCTTTATGCATCAGTTCTTTTATTTTAGTCTAAACTTGCGCTACTTCATATTTATCGGTTTATTAATGTTCTTAAGGTAGCTTTAGGAAGAGTATCAGCCTAAAAGGCTAATATTGCTTCTTAATTTTGTTTTAAGTAATGAGATCTTGTTCCCATAAAAAATTAGTTTGATAACGGCCGCGTGACAATTGGCAATAGTTGATAATATTCCAAGAGCATGCAGTTTTGAATTTTAATATAAATAGTCGTAAAAATAAATAAATAAATAAATTATAACCCACCACAAGCTAGGCTTGCGATGTCAATCCACTGCTGGATGACAGTCTCCCAGTAAATGGGGAATCAGCCTATTAAATTAAGTCACCGCGGTGGCCAGCCGGCTTGGTAACCAGTCGTAAAAATAACCACTTTATAGTTGTTAAAATAGTTGTTTTACAAAATCTTCTAAACAAAATTTCAGTCTGATAAAAAAATTAATCGGACTGCCACGTTAATACAACGCAACGTAAGGGCAAACATTCAGCTAGAACTTAAATGAATATACATGCATATTTTCCATATAAAATTAGTCATTATCTTTTAACTTGTGTGAGATTCTAAAGCCCTCTATTCTTTTTCACCATCTCCAACAGCACAATGAATTTCAACATTACCCAATATAAATTCAAAATTTACTTCGATCCTTCAATGTTTTTGAAAATATTGCCCAATCAAACCGTTTCAAAGTTAAAAGTTGTGGAAGGTAAAAATTTCAAAATTCGACAACTTTTTTTTGTCAGAGAATATTGCCTATAATGTATAAGCTTACATAATATATTATATGCTATTGCAGGAATCCTTAAAAAGATTATTACTAGATACAGGTTCTTTGAAAGAGCTTCTTTCTAGCTAGACCAACTTGCGAAGTTGTGGTTGTTGTACGTCCGAGTCGGTAGTTGGTAGGTTGGGGGAATACAGCATACAGCGTACACAATTCCAGCGTACAACGTACGCAATTACAGTGCAGCGTACAAAAATGAGCGTACACGTTTTCGTACAGTTACTCCAGCGAACAAATTCCAGCGTACTGTGATTCCAGCATACAAATTCCAGCGTACTGTTACTTCAGCGTACAGATTTCAACGTACTGTTATTCCAGCGTACACATTACAGCGTACAACAACACATACAAATTGCACTGTATTCCAGCGTACAGCGTACGCAATTCCAGCGTACAACGTACTATTTATTAAAAACGGAAACTAAAACTAGTTAGCCCCCAGCCTAGTCAGCTTCTAATCTAGTTAGTGCACATCCTGGTTTGTTTTTAAGTTAGGTTAGGTTAGGTAATCTAGGTTAGGGTTTTGAAAATATTCGGTTGGATTTTGAAAATATTCGGTTGGGTTTTGAAAATATTCGGTTGGGTTTTGAAAATATTCGGTTGGGTTTTGAAAATATTCGGTTGGGTTGGGATTACTGAAGACCTTACTTGGATTTTCGATAAGTTTGGGGGTTTTATTTTTACTCGTTGGTGTTTGGGGTTTTATGCCTAAGAACCCAATTGAAAATTCCAAAAATTATCGAAAATCCTATCTTAAAAGCAAACGAGTACTGGTATACATTTTATAATGGGGCTAACTAGTTTTAGTTTCCGTTTTTAATAAATAGTACATTGTACGATGGAATTGCGTACGCTGTACGCTGGAATACAGTGCAATTTGTATGTGTTGTTGTACACTGTAATGTGTACGCTGGAATAACAGTACGCTGGAATTTGTATGCTGGAATCACAGTACGCTGAAATTTGTACGCTGGAGTAGCAGTACGCTGGAATTTGTACGCTGGAGTAACTGTACGAAAACGTGTACGCTCATTTTTGTACGCTGCACTGTAATTGCGTACGTTGTACGCTGGAATTGTGTACGCTGTACGCTCTGGGGCCTGAAGCTAGTTGGTGGGTGTGGGACTATAAGTCGGACCATCAGCTGCACAGTGCTGCCTGCGCTGCGCTGTCTTAAGTATTCTTGTGAGAGCTAAAAAAAAGTGAACAGGTTTTCGGGAGATTTCTAATAATTTATTTCTGGTAGTGGGTTGAGTTCAGATTTTACTCCGGTTGGAATCTTTTCGGTTGTTAAGATTCGGTTAAATTCAATTAAGAGCCTTTTCATTTTCTGTGTGGTTTCAAATTATACTCAGAACAGAACTAAGTTGATTGCTCAAGCAGTGCAGAGTTGTTGTGTACGGACGGAGGAGAATCATGAGTTTGTTACAACTTCCCGAAGAAGTGGTAGGATTAATCAATTAGTTAACCAAATGTCTTTAAAAACTTTATTGATTGGTTTTATGATTAATCTGTGTATGCTTTTGATGTGGTAGATTGAAGGTCACATTCTTCCTTGGCTTGAGTGGAATGACCTTGTGAGGTTGCGTCGGGTGTGCAGTGCTACCCATTGGATTACTTCCGAGTACATGAGGGCTCACCCCGAATTGGCACCGGAAATGGAGATTAATGAGCAGGAGAAAAGTTTCACTGCGTTTTTGGATCTGGGCATTGCCACCAAGAAGCTGTTCGTGAACAACGTGTCGGGCTACAAGTTTTATCAAAAGGATTCTCAGGGGATTGCCAAGTTCCTGGAGGAGTATGGACAACTGATCGGTACGATTACACCCTTTGGGTTTTTTAAGCAACAGCATTGGAAATATAAAAACCCGCGGCTAAAAAGGGTTTCCACGTTTCTTTCAGGTGCAGTTGCTTAAAAAAATCGCCGAAATCTAAGCATTAGATGCCCTATGCTGTCACGCCAGCTTATACATGGGCAGGTTATATGAGCTCAAACGAATGCTTTGCAAAATGCAGTTGCTCTACTCAACTCAAGCACCTGCAGATTATTACAATTTCTTCAAACAGTTGCTCAACTCAACTCAAAACAAACACAGCTGATCAAGCAAAGCCATGCATACTAAATGCAGTTGCCCAAAGGAAAATTAAAATGGGTGCCAAAGTTTACCCAGCGTCATGCAGTTGCCTAAGTCACTTATAAAAATGGCTGCCACCGCGCATATTCAAAATATTCTACATGCAGTTGCTTAAGGGAAAAATTTTGCCAGCACGTAGTGTCTAAAGCATTTCGAATGCAGTTGCCCAAAAATCAAATGTTTCCGAAACCTAGGTTTCCCTAATGCAGTTACCCAAAAATCAAATGTTCCCGGCAGCTGGAATCAAGAGCATCCCATATGCAGTTGCCCAAGTCAACCCAGTTATAACTCTAATACAGTTGTTCAACTCAACACAATTGTAAATCCAATACAGTTGCTTAACTCAACTCAATTGTAAATCCAATACAGTTGCCCTACTCAACTCACTCAATTGTAAATTCAATACAGTTGCCCTACTCAACTCACTCAATTGTAAATTCAATACAGTTGCCCTACTCAACTCACTCAATTGTAAATCTAATACAGTTGCTCAACCCAACTCAATTGTAAATCTAATGCAGTTACTCAATTCAGCACATTAGTAATACCCGTACCGTCTTCTTTGCTTTGAGCTTTTTGCAATGGATACGCAGGTAAACCAAGAACATTTTTGAAAGCAAATATTAAGAATGTACTTTTTATAATCACAAAAAGGTACAAAATGTTATTATTAGGTAACGGTGTTCGAAAGTCACGTTTTAGTTAGAAGCCGTCAAGGCTGTTTGAGAATAATAGGATACACTGTTAAAATTACACAATAATTACTAGACTATTGATAATCATCGGCTTGTTCAATACATTTTAACCATAAAAATGAGTAGTCTATTTGTAATATTCCTGCGAGTGTGCTGTTGCCAATTTGTAAATTTTTGTCGAAGAATGACGAAGTAATAATATTTTCAAAATGATAATTATTGAATGTCAACACCCTTTTTAAACGCTTTAACTAAACTCTTAGAGAAGATTCACATGCTTTGTGCTTCGATTTGCTCATAAACCTAGAGAGAACATTTTGTTTGATTATTTTAATTTTTTTATTAATAGTAACGAGTACTACGAATGTACGAAGGGTAGTGTGGCTAACATGCTAAGAGGTTTTAAATGAAAGAATCATAGGTACGTATAACCACATTTCGTGCTCGAATTTTTCACAAATACACAAAACATTCACGAACCAAAATTGAATAAATATTTGCTGTACAGGTATTTATTGATGACATGCACAAGAAATGTTGTACAAATGAACTATATAATGACCGTTCTTAACGTTAATGAAGGATATAAATACTACCGGCCTATCACGTGTTTGAGGATGTACATGTTTAAAGACGCTTTATTATATAGCTTTTAAGCCTTTTACATGCATTGTACATATCATGTAGCATACATTTAGAAACTCAGTATTTTGGTCCACTGTGCAATATGTACAATTACACTGGACTATTTCACTTAGTTTTTGATTAATCACGCTTTGAGAAATTAAGTCTGATCCAGCTAAATTACAAGTACTCGGATTACTAATAGAACAGTTTACCGCACAGAACAGTATATACAATTAGCTTGCTCCAAGTTTAGAAAATTTAGACCTTGAATTTTTCAAATGAAAACTATTTGGACAGTGCACATGACATAAACGTTTAGTGTAAATCTTGGATAATAATTTGTATTCCTTATTTCGAAGACAAAAACTTTAACTCGGCTGTTCAAATAAAAATCATGTCCATCATTATTTCCAAAATTAAATATGTTATGATGAAGCAACTCAACTCAGCAGTTTTACAATTTGGCACGGTGCAAATTGCAACAGGAAAACCTCTATATCTTGTGCCGAAACTGAGCTTGATTTAATGTTATTGAAACATGCAATGTTAGGGCAGAAGAGCGGATAAATTGGACATAATATATGTAATTAGCACTGCATCATGCTTATTTTTACAAACAAATTTATTGCCACATTGATAGCCGGCTGTTAAAATTGTTAATAAATGTAAAGTCGACTAATTTGTAGAACAACCTGGGTTAATAAAAAACATAAGTACTTGCCACGAGTGTTAGCTTTAAATACTTAGTATTAAGATTTACTAGTTTAAACACGAATACGGGATTTTAAAGGAAGTAAACATTTAGCGCGGCGTCATGCACGTCCTATGTTTTAAAATTCGTAATTACTTTTATATTAAACTTTGATCTAGCTATCTGTACTTCTTCTGTACACTGTACATTTACTAGCCAACCACAAGGTTGCATTAGATTAAATTATGCTAGATAAACTCACCCTTAATGGCCATATCATGCCAAACTCCTGCAACAGCTTAATAAATGCGGTTAAACTTTTTTAGGTCGATTGTTCTTTTAAAGATTTTATTTAACAGTATTGCTGACCTATTGTCTAAGTCCTAAGTCCTAGTAAGATCATTATACAAGTGAAAACAGAACTGACAACTTACAAACTAGGTTTTAAAAACCTTACATGCGAAAAAAACCTGGTCATAAAGTAGTTACATCTTGCTTCCGCTAAATCGGTTTGTATAGTATTTTTTTAGCATTATTTAAGCAGTGGGTGTGTTGGTTAGAGTAAATATTTACCTTTAGCTGAGTCATCTTATATAACTAACCCTGTTTCACCTGTGTTGTATGACGCTGACCTGCTTTATTGTTATCATGAGCCATGTAATAACCCAATGGCAGGGATACAAGCATGTTTGTTACAAACATGATGTTAAATGGCTATGAGTTAACGAAACACAACACAAAGTGGGTTTTAAAATTAAATAAGTTTCGTTGATATACTAAAATATTGTTGTCCTCTTAGCTCTAATTCAAACATGAATCGATTTAAAAAATACAGATTGCTACAGTGGAATATGAATAATATTGTACTTAGGCTAATGCGTTGAAATAAAACAAGCGTTACAGCATATTATGAATTTACTATCACATTTCAATAGACACATAATGACAAATGGATCAAGTATTGATGATAACTTTTGCGTGTAATTAGATAGTATGGGCTTTATATTGTTCTAGGGAAAAGAAGTAAAAAACATTTGACTTTATTCAGTCAACAACAACTTAAAAAAACAACTTAAAAATGGGGTCAAAATAAATCGGTGCACCCCCATTTGAATTATATTTGCTCCGAACTCTTTAGGCTTCCTCTCTTCTGTTTATGTAGATGTACCCAAAAACGACATGACATAAGATTCATAAAAACCGTCTTCGGTCTTATCGTTTAACAATATCAACACTTACATATATTCTAACCATGTTTTGCAACTTATTTTAAAACTTCCTTAATCAACACACTATTGTATTACGTACGAACAAAATTTAAAGTTGATAACATCATGTTGACCTTTAAAAAAATAAATTGAATACTACTTCCATTCAAATGGTTTACAAATTCTATCTCAAAGTTGTACACTTTGTACCCTTTCATTCATTCCCTTCTTGCAGTAGTATGGATTCTAGTCGGTTGGTTTTGCTCAGAGGAACTTTTCCAAAGCCTTTGAAAATCCATTATATTAAATGCGCGCATTTACTATTATACATTTTCAAAGCCGTTCTAATTTTCAACGAATCTGTAGGTAATAGTGTTTATGGTGGTATTTTAATTCAAACGACGTTTTGGACGGCGGTAGCTCTGCATGGATACCCGACTACAAACGCAGCACAGAAACAGACAAACTAATTCCATCTTCTTTACAGGTCTCTATTTTTACTTGACAAAATAAAAAACCTGGTATTTGTTCAAATTACGAACGAGGAACCTTACTGTATATTTTAAGGTTTGTTATCGAAACGTCTGTTACCGTGGCCGTGGTACTAGTTTTATGAAGTTTTCAGAAATGTGTTCTTATGTCAATATTATTGTTTGTTAGTATGAAATCAATTTGGATGTCATAAGAAACAAAGCTCAATATCTTTTACAGTGTAAAAATCTTGTATTGTGTTTAAATGACGTAGCAATTGACATAATAGGATATATCGTGAGTATTATCATTATATTTATTGTAGCAAATTTATAAAATAAGTTAAAGCACCTAATATCAACATTTACTCGTTTATTTCAAACTTGCTTTGAAACAAAAATATGAACACCATTCAGAAAAGGAATAACTGTGAGCTTTGTTTTATTTCGGTTATGACTTTCAGTATATTTGTTCAGTTAGCAACCGAGTTCCGGTAAATACAATCCATCATGGATTTTTGCTTGCTTAAAGAGTGTCCGATGAGTAAAACCACCAAATTGATTTATTTATAAAAAGTTCCAGTTGTCATTTATAAACAAAGTATTATATACTGCGGATAGATAAGACTTTAGAGAAGTAAAGGAAATAATATCTCGGTCTGACACCGTCACAATCACTCAAGTCGCCACTTTACATTATGTGTCGCCACCTATGAAATTTCCAGGTACCAAATTTTTCATGACAGTTTTTAATTTATTTGTGTGGTAATTATTCCAGGTAAGTTCAAACTTAAAACAAATTTATACAGCGTCTTCACAATTCTTTTCTCTACAGAATGCGACTAAAACGTGATGATTTTGATGTGATCTGATATCTGGCTTTTTATGGATTCTACGTTAGAAACTTTTACCGCAAGAAAAATATAAATTTCTGAATGTTATTATCTTTTTTGACGAATACAAACATGTGACCAAGTTTACTTTGTTAGTCCTAAAAGTCTGAAAAATGAGCTTTTTATATTGTCCAAGTAGCCTTAAGATAAACGGAATAAAAAGTAAACGTATCAGTTTAAACTTTTTAAACAAAATTTTCACCGAAAATTTACGTGAACTGAGATTTACAAAAACAGCCAAAAAGTTGATATGTTTATAACTTTTATGATTTAGCTAAACAAATGCTCATTCATAGCTCGTTTGGAAGTCCTATTTTTGGTGAGTATTTAAGCGCTTATTTGGTTTTTAAAATGTTAAAAGTTTTAAGCTGAGAAACTTATCTAACATAAGTTATGTTTAAAGTCACCCGTTAAAGAACCGGGAAAACGGTCAAAAAATACTCTTGTAAATAATTTGTAATAACTTTCTACTGACAGATCAAAATACCATGGGGTATTTTTGCAGTAAACATGCGAGGTTGTATGTGTCAAACAGTGGTTTAGTTAATGTCCGTGGATGTTTTTGAAAGATTTCACATGAACTTGAATTTGGTTTACTTATCGAACACTATTTATATAAGAAAAAGCCGATTCATCATTTAATGTTTTTTTTTGCTTGTAATACATAAATAATCGTTTGGCACAGAGGGTATGCAGGGATCAAACATAACAGTAATGTATAACTTTAAAATCTGCTGTTCTCTCTAAGGATTTAATTAAACTGTGTAAATCAAACTGTATCGCAATTTCACATATAAATCGTGTTTCATTTTGTCAGCATAATCTTAATTAAGTTTAGTGTTAATAATTAGAGATAAAAACAGAAGCGTAGGCAGGTTTATCAAGATATTTGGATAATTAGAAGATATCCAAGATTGTAAATATGGCAAACTATGTTCAAAATAATTGCAGTAACATTTGCAGACATGAAAACTACATTTGTCTTCAATCGTCTGAGAATTTGCTAAACTAGCTTATTAAACGCTGTTTTCTAGTTCTACCTTACCCATTTTGTGTTTACAATAATCATAGTAAATATCATATTTTGAAAATATAAATAATTGGTTATGTATTTTCGTTATCTTCATATCAACGGACCTAAACTTTTCCATGTCTTACTATGATTTTAATTGTAGCTCAAATATTAAAATTAATATTTTAATTTTGTGATCATGTAATATTTGTTAATAGCACTGAAATTGTTTATTGAAACTTTCATTATTTCCAAACAATTTCCTTTACTCTTACTTCACCAAAACATTTTTCTTGTGTCGTCGTACGTAACAACATTCAAAATAGCATTATTGTATTTTTCATTTGGTTTATGGTTGCGTCATACATTTGCTACCTAAGAAACAGTTTTCTATAGTCTGGGCTGTCAAACAATATATCGAACTACTGCAAAAACCTATGGCATACAACTTCAATTCACACCTTTTATAAACTTCTGCTCACAATGTTATACCTAGTTGCATAAATCCATTTCATGTTAGCAACGCTTCCAATCGGCTGGTTGTCATTAGTGACAAGCTTTCAAAGCGTTTTAAACTCCAGTACATTAAATGGGCATATGCACTTCTCTACATGGTCAAACCTGTAATTATTTTCAGGAACTCAACACGCAACAGCAAAACAGGAGCAGGTAGTGTTCTAATCCATACACCGTTTTGGATGGCATTAGCTTTAATTGGGCAATCAGTTATAAACATGTCACAGAAAAGGTCAGCAAAATATGTCTTCTCTACAACTCATTGTTTTTGCTGACAGTATCAAAACTCTATCATTGTTCAAATTTGTGGTGGTTAGCACACCATTTATATTTATCAGAGTTTTAACTCTGTATAGTGTAATGATCAAGGCCAACGGATTGCATCCTGTGCATAAATTTGCATCTTGCCAGAAACGACATATGATGGCTAGGTAAAATCAAAGCTAGACAATATGACAGCATGTGTTCTGCAAATTTTGACACAATAAATTTGCATCTTTTGCATAAATTCGCATCCCCGAGAAATATTGCATAAATTTGCATCTTAGGGGAAAAATTGCATAAATTTGCATTTTTTGACAAATATTTTTTGCAACATTTTGCTATTTTACGAAAACGAATCAAAAATAAATGTGAAAAAGGAACTATTTTGGGTTTTCACAATTAAAGTGTAGCTGCTAAGCAAAATCTGAGCTTATATACAATTTGTTTACATAAGTGGGTATACAATTTCTAAAACCTCAAACTTTTTGAAACAACAAAACAAGACATCAAAAAGCACCAAGTATAGTCAAAATTCAAAATGTCGCAGAGTAAATCTGTAAAGCTAATTAAATTCAGAAAGACAGCTAGAATTCCAGAAATTTATTTGTCTATCTGGCTAAATTTAAAAATTATATATTAAGTGTGCTTATTGTAAGAAGAGGCGTTTTGTTCTGCACTGACTGCCTAGGAAAAATTAGTGCCAAGCAGAGATGGCTCGCGGGTTAAAATCTAGGCCGGGTAACCCGTTTTTGCCCGGGTTTTAACGCCTCACCCGGCACCTGTCTGGGCTGGGTTTTTTGGGCAATAATAAAGCCCCATGTTAAATTTAAACCCATAAATGGCGCCATTTTCTATGGCCCCATATACATGCATGTATAAAAAAATAAAACCCGTTAATGCCCATTAATACCCGTTAAAACCCAAAAACCCGTTATTACCCATTTAAACCCAACCCGGCGGGTTTAAATGTGGAAACCCGCGGGTTTAGCCATCTCTGGTGCCAAGTCATTTAGAATATTCTCTCATAATAAAGTATCAGAATCTTAGGGAAAATATATGCGATAGTATTTTTAAAATTGTCAGTCACTCTATAAACTTTATAATTTATAATTATTTTGTTAAAATAATTTTCCATTTCCATTTACCCTTGATTTAATACACATTTAAACGTGTGAATAAAATTGCATAAACTTGCATAATCTAAAAAAATAATTGCATAAATCTGCATCCATCGAAGAATAAATTTGCATCCTGTGAATAAATCTGCATCCGGCTGTTGGCCTTGGTAATGATTCTGTTTGTTACGCTTGTTGACAACAATAATTCCAGTTTACTTTCTCTTATTCATATATTGTATGCAATTTACGATATTTTGGATTACGCCTACATGACTGGGTTAGGATGTTTTATTGTTTACACCGGCCTATTTGCTTCTTACATAGCACTGCACAAACTCCTAAAGCAATTAAGTTACAACGATTTGCAATTACCGTTTACGTTATTTAGGTTCAGATGACTTGGTAAGTTGTACAAACAAGCATAAATCTACACTGGCTTGATTAATGACTGCTTTTGTGAGGATCTAGCAATTCCAGTAAAAGTGATAATAATTATGTTTGCTCTGCTAATAGGACAACTGTGTTTGATAACCAGTTGCTATCGGCCGTTTCCTTTTATAAAATATTGTTGTGTTCTTACATACTGGTAAATGCCTATCTTTTGATTGTTATGGCGTACTGGCTTCCAACATGAGTGAATACCGATAGTATATTTATTTATTTAGAGGATATTATTTATTTATTATTTATTAGTAGAGTGCCGCCACAGGAGGAATAGCTTACAAGAGCTTACAACTTGGTTTGAGCAAAATTTGTGGCGTCAAACTTTTATGAAAATGCAACGGCACTAAACATATTTAGATTTGTAATCGAAGTTACCATAACGATGATGTTATTGTTATAAGCTTTTTACGAACAGAATACCGAAGCAAATAAATAAACTGCTACATGGAAAAGAGCTAATTCAAGGACGTACGTATAGTGGAGACATATATCCTAAATTAGCATAAATTATAAGAATACTTGTAAAAAAGTGCAACTTATATTTGTAGACATTAGCTTTACATTAAATTAGAGTTGAATTGGAAAAAAAATTGTATTAATTCCGCAAATACATATTACTAATGGAAACTCAGTATTTGGATCCATTTATGCGATTGCTCGGAGAAAAAATACCAAGGAATGAGTAGGTGGGATAAAGTCTATTTGGTATTCATCGGTATTATCCGGTAAAATACGATTTATAAAACAAACAAGTACTTGTCACGAGTATTACCTTTAAATGCATAGTACTGATATTTTAATGTTTAAACAAAAATAAGAGATTTTAAAGGAATTAAAATATTCGCGTGGCGACAATGCGTCTTATTACAAAAACAGTATATTGCATTAAATTAATGTTTAACGTTGACCTCAGTATCCGTGACTTCTGACCCACCATAAGCTTCCCAAACATCTAAAGGATTGCATTAATGTATGTTGAATAGACTCACCTTTTTTGGCAATTCCAAACTTTTGCAATATATTAGCACACCAAATAAATGCAGCCAACGTTTATTTAGGTCAACTGTTTTGCTAACGATTTTATTTAACAGTTTTAATTAGCCTGTTGACTCAAAATCCTTGTTGGTTTATTCTAAAAGTTAAAATATAACTGAGAACTTTCAAACTAGTTTTAAAAATACATAACACACATACAAAACCTACTCATAAGAAAGTCACTATGCGCTACCGGTAAATCTGTTTTAATTATATATATCAAGCCTTGTTTAAGCAGTTGGTGTTTTGGTTGAAATCAATATTGATCTTCAGTTGACGAAACTTGTATAAAATCCTCCCGAAACTACAAAATATCAATCAGTTCTACAATACTATCAAAAACAAAAACGTGCACTAACATAGCCAAATTAAAAACTTTCGTTCACACTTTGGCGTATGTAGTACTTTTCTCATTTTTTGCAAC
Source organism: Entomobrya proxima (assembly GCA_029691765.1). Classification (NCBI taxonomy): domain Eukaryota; kingdom Metazoa; phylum Arthropoda; class Collembola; order Entomobryomorpha; family Entomobryidae; genus Entomobrya; species Entomobrya proxima. Next base: position 37,190,888 of record CM056169.1, on the reverse strand, counting down.
AAGTAAAGCTCAAGTAAGCTTTTGCAGTTTAAAAATAAATTTGATGCTGCTCTAGTCGTTACATAATTTTTTTAAAGGCACAAAATTGGATTACACCTACATTTCCTAGGCATGACGTGGGTCAAACACGTACTTGTACCTGCACAAGTACCTGGTTTGAACGGCCTGGAGAATATTCTTATCCTGAGCACTCTAACCTTCCCCTATCACATACACGCGAAGGACAGTCCAATGCATGGAAAATCCCCATCAGGTTACCCATCCAATAACCACGATCTGATTGACTGTTTTATGTACCCATGTAGGAACCCACAGCCCGGGATACCATGGTGTTCTTGTCCAAACATGAAGTTATATGGCTAAGCATTAGCGAAACACAAATACAAAACAAGGCTTTAATAATCTGTGAGATTTGTTATGGTTTAAAAACATATTGTTATCATCTATGCCAAGATAACTCTCATTCAAACATTAAACGTGTAATTAAAAATGTGAATTATTACAGTATAGTAATATTGCAGTACAGCAAATGCGTTTTAATAAAACATATAATACGGCATTTTAAGAATTTATTTACAAATTCTAATGAAAAATAAAGAAGACAAATAGGCAATGGAGTTACAGTAGCAGATTTATATGAAGTTAGTAAAATACTTAAGACGTTTCCGCAATAATCTGGACGTGTACTTAGTTGTTATGAAAATAAATAATTTAACATGTTATAACATTCCTAATGATATAAATATAAAAATATTAAGTATTCAATGGGGATATGCAACAAAGTTTATATAATCTATAGTTGTATCTAGTTGTCTAGTTGTTACTGTGTAATAAATATAAAAATATTAAGTATTCAATGGGGATATGCAACAAAGTTTATATAATCTATAGTTGTATCTAGTTGTCTAGTTGTTACTGTGTAGTGTCTAGTTGTTGTATGTAGTGTTACTTTTACGTATCATTGTCGGTACAATATTTTGTGTGATAAGTGATTTCAGGATCTTGCAATGACATTTTGCCATTTTGAAAAGAGTTAATGCAATTCCCTTGTATTGTAAGTGGAACCAAGGAGTTTGATGAAAATAAATTCTGTCCCTAACCGTTAAGTTCGTATTTACTGAACCAGGTTAAATCACTGGTTGTATGATTTCTTAATTTGTATAAGTAGAAATTATCGTTCAGGCAAAATAAGCAAAACATTAACAAACAAGTTTGATCACTATCAAAGAATACTAAATTTGTGTTAAGTGGTTCCACGTCAGAATTTCGTAGTTGGCGAAATTAAGTTAGTATGCTTGTTTTCCACCCAAAAATATAAAACAACACTTCAATTCATGTTCCATATCCATTGATTATAGTATGTATGCTGTCCAGGATTTCCTCAAAGCTTTCCAAGTAGAGAACAAAAATTGTGCAAAAGTTGCCATAGTGTTTATTTTAAAATTTTAAGTAGCCATCTGGAATGGAAATATTAGTTCCGTATTCAAACAGTTTCCATGACAAAGTGTTTGAACTCTGAATTGTGTAAGTGTACAGATCAACATCGTTCTCATTTCCGTTTGAACTTTCTTTGTAAAATTGACTAGAATTTTCTACCCCTTTAGCGATTATAATATGCACATCGCAGGTAGTGTTTCGGTGCGCTGGTAACTTAATAAAAGCGGAAGAGCTTCATGATTGCATCAAGAATCCAAACAAAAAATAAACATAAACCTAAAACATAAAAACAAGCAAGTCATGTTAACTTCCTTAAGTAGAATACTAATAAAATGTTTACTTTCTGCAAGCATAGAACGATAAACTTGTGAAGACGTGTGCAAGACTCATACAGGTTCAGCGACAAAATTAAGTTTACAAAATCAAAAAACGTGTGAAGTACGTATCAGTAATTCAAAATCAGCACGCTGCGTTGCGTATGTTTGAATGTTTTATTGTGACGCTTTACAAATTTGGGATTTAGAAAACATATATTATAAAATATACTATATATATTAGCTCTTGAATTACTTAAATGTATTCCAAGTTTTTTAATCACTTTAAGCAAGTCGCTATAAAAAAGCCAAAATGTCATGCCCGTTATAAAATTCTAAGCCAAAAGTTTAAAGTAGTACTGTCTTTAATGGAGCAATTAAATATTAATTAAGAAATAAGTTGTTTGCATTTAAATTTTTGTTTATTAAGTATTAGTTTTCCATATGAATATCAAATAAATCAGATCTACTAATACAAAGTGTTGTTAGCTTTTCTATAATGTATTATTGTCAATAGTACCCTTTATCTAGTCGCTCAAACAATTCATGAATCAGTCTCGTTGAGTTTCCAACAGATTCACATCCTGTCAACATTAAGTCTAAAACTCCTTTTACAAACGGAACTGCTGTGTAAAGATTTAAATGTTTAAAGGTTTAAAATGCTATTTATACATCTCATGCTTATGAAACCCAAAATTACATTCATGTATTGAAGATCAAAGCTTAACTGCCATTCTAGGCGGAAATTAAATAATTGATGGTGTTTGAAAGGTAACATTCAAACCATACTAAAATGTGTACGGCTTGTCCACCGAGTACAAAAAAATCGATTTGTCCTCATACATTATTTGCTGCATAAGTTTTTGATACCTTGTGGTACAATAATGTAAAATTGGTTTATTCTAAAATTTCGGTTACACATATTGTTTGACTGGATCACGAGCACATTGAGTGGGGTTTAGAATTAATTCCAATTGACAAATTAATTCCAAGACAGTTATCTTGAAATTTTGTACTGCTTTCTTTTTCTTAGTTTTAAACACTTGTTGCCATACAGTGTAGGACATAAAACAATTGGGCCAGTCACATTTTGGAAATTATTCTTTCTAAAGTTGCTGACACCAAAGCACTTTAAAGTAAATTATGGCAATAGCAAATCAGTCAAGTTTACGATACTATTGCTGTGTTTGTGGTAGTGATCATCTGTAAGCAAACATTTAACCCACAGTTTTTGCGTTGAGTATTACAAGCCAAAAGCTTATTATTCAATTATCTCTCTCAGCAACCCGTCCAAGACAGTTTAAACAATACTATGTTTACTAATCCCGATTGGTTCAAAAGGTTGCTTATCAAATGGCTTTAGGAAGCCAACAAGCTCAAGTAATTTTCTATTGCTACATCATAAATATATATGCATCTGCATCAATTGGATTGCAACAGTCTTATTTATTTTTATTACGCAAAATGTAAGTTAAAAGAGATATTAACATTTGAATTCATGAGTCATCATGAATAAAATAGGCAGCTTTATTCTGCGTTACGGGTCATAGTTGCAACCGTATAAAAGAATGATAATGGAGACGTTTCCGTGTATAATAATACATATGACATGACCAGTTTGTTTTTGGATTTCAAAGCGTAGCTTGTAGTAAATTGAAGCACAAATATAAAATTGTTGCTAAAATCCAATTTAGAGATACTGACATGCAGTTGTCTAACTGAACTCATAAACAACTTTTATTGAAGTAAAAATATACAGTTGCCTAACTCAACTCAATATTGGTAATCTCTAAATGCAGTTGCTTAATGATGTTTAGTGTCAGTGCCAGTAGTGTGATTTGGCTCCAAATTTAAAACATCAGCTCAAATCTTGAACCGTGAACATAACTGTTCAAAAAATTAAATAAATCTTAAAATCTAAGTTATTATTACGTAAGTAACCTGCACAACCATTTAAATTGATTCTTTTATAAACCAGTTTTCTTTGATTAGTACTAAAATTAGCAAAACTAGAGTGATAATTATGCATGAAAGTTTGATTGTCACAAAGAAACTTGACATTTTTGATTACGTGAATAAGCGTAAGACAGTGTATGTTTAATTTCAACCTTGTCTTTGTCAGTCATTCAAAATGGCTTGTAACTTTGATTTCCTTCTGGATAATCCAACGGAATTCACCACTGGAGCATTTCTGGGACCTACGTCAACGGAAGCAGAAAGGAAAGCTGCTGAAGGGAAGGCAATTGGATTTTTTCAACACGTGGGACTATTGCCAAAGCCGTCAAGCCTTGTATCATGCCCTTTCGTGCATGCCAATTTGACACCTTGCGGACAGAATATGGTGCCAGTAGCCGATAAATCAAGAGCAATTGGTTTCCGGTTTTCCTGTAAAGGCTCCTACAACTCACCTCATCCTGTCACTAAAGTCAGTCCAAGGAACAACACGCTGTTTGAACAATCAAATATTCCATTTTACAAGATTCTGCAAATTATCATCTCCTTCATTAACAAGAAGAACGTTACGGAAGTGATGGAGTCTACAAAGGTGAATCCCAACACTGGAGTTGCTTGGTACAGATTTCTGCGAGCTGCTGCGTTTGTTGTGGCATGGCATGACTTTCAACCTCTTGGTGGACACTCCTTTGTGATTGAGGTGGACGAAAGTCACCTATTCAAAGCAAAATTTAACCAAGGACGACAATCAGCATTTCAAAAAGGGGATATGTGGATTTTTGGGGGAGCGTGCCGAAGTACAGGGAAAACTTTTGACGTTCTGGTTCATCATCGTGACAGAGAAACATTGTTCCAGCACATGCGACGCTTAATTCAACCTGGGTCTATTGTTATCAGTGACGGCTGGAAAGCGTATCATGGATGCGACCAACCTTCTCCTAGAGGATGTAACATGGCTTCGCACCATGTTGTCATTCACAAAACCAATTTTGTTTCTCCACCGGCTCATGAGGGTCCTGAATGGATGTCTGTGCAAGATTGGAACTTTGAAGCCAGGGACAAAAAATTTATTGGACCGTATCCGGAAGGAATGATTCCCGTGCGTTTTCACACACAAACACGTGAAAGAAAGTGGAGATCAGAGAAGGCAATTGTTAAGTCTGGAAATGCAGTTAACTGGGAACGAGTTGAAGACTACATTGGATTTTTTATGTATCAGGAAAATATTCTGAAGCAGCACCAAAGCTTGTCTGGTCGCTTTCGACAATTTTTAGCCGACCTAGCAAGGGTTTATCCTGGACCACAAAAAGAAGGAGTGAAAGATAAGTTCAGAGGAACATGCAGGTGCTCCGATTGTTTTTAGTAAAATGCGGAACTTTCTTTTAAACCAACGGCCCTTTTAAGGGCCACCATATTTTACGAAGAGCAAACTTAAACAACCTCCAAAAACAAGTTACTCATTCTTTAACATGAACGTATTCAAGGTGCATTTTGACTTTTGTAATTGCATTTCAAGATATGTAAGCTTGACTAAGTATCAATTGAATAGAATTTGTTTATGTTAAATTCCACATACCAAGTCGTTAATCCCAAATTTCAACTACACAACACATGCAGCAAACTTTATTACTTTACTTAATTATTCCACTAGAAATGCCGTCTTAAAACAAAATGGTGTTTTAAAGACGGTTTATTTTGCTGCTAAACATGTTTATAATTTGTCGGTAAAACATTTTAAAGAAACTAGTTAAACAAGAATAATTAAACAGTTTCCAAATAAACAATAAAAACCCGTGTTTCAACACGTTTTGTTGTTTTTGAAGGCTAAAACAATCTACGTGAAAGTATGAAGATTGTGTGATTTTAGCATTATGAGTTGTCAAAATTGTAAGTTTTCTAAAACTGCTACACAATTGATACGGAAATCATACAAGCTAAAAATCTAAGCTATCTATTGTTGAACCAAGTTTGTGACACTTTTACTATTAGCACGTGTCTTTAATTACTGTTTGATACTAACTGCTCATATGTTGAAATACGTGAAGTTACATATTACTTTCCCAAATACTGGCAAATAGAATTTCTAAGACTTTCCTGAAAAACTTGTTTAAACAGTGCTTATGTTTGTATATTTCAATAAACAAAACAAAAATAAACAAACTACTAAAACAAAACAAAGCCAGATATTATAAAATGCATTCGTTAAACAAACAAAAACGTGTGTTTAGAAATTAGTATTAAAACGGCATTCCTAAACGGCATTCCTAAGCGGCATGCAGATCCTAAAGTGAAAGTTGGAAATTTCCATGAAGTAACGTTTTACCTCACATTTCCTGCTTATTAATAAAATCGTAATCCATTTCTGGATTTGATTTCTTATCCTCCTTCAGTTTATGTTTAAACCGTTAAACCGTACGAGGTCAAGCATAATCACTTTACACTTAAAAAATTAGCATATTCAACAGTAAAGCTAGATCATTTGAAACTTTGAGAAGCACCGCATAATCTGGCGAATGACGGAATAAACCATTTGGCCCAAACGTCAAGATGGGTAGGAAACCTGTCCCATACGTTTTAAAATTTAGATGAAAGTAACCTTTGATTTGGCTTAGCATTGGAGTATTACTTATTGCGAATATTTGTGTATATCCAGAAAATTTTTGTAAGCAAATGGTTTATATAATAAACAGTGTTGTGTTCTTGAGATAAGCATTTGGGCATTTTATTTCGCAATTTATAACGACAAACAATTTATAATGCTGTTGCCTATCTCAACTCCGCATGTCATGAACACGACAAAGTGCATGAAAATTCACGGCCATTTAAACCTTGGAAAAGAAATTCTAATACAGTTGCTTAACTCAACTCAGCTCTGTCAGTGCCATTTAAACCTTGGTTATGAATTTTTAATGCAGTTGCTCTACTCAACTCAGCTCTGTCAGTGCCACCGAATCCTTGGTTATGAGTTTTTAATGCAGTTGCTCTACTCAACTCAGCCTGCCCGCGACATTACAAATGGCATTCAATTTCAATTTAAGTTTTGTTCCAGGAAACGGTGTTTAATTTCCAATTAATTAGTTATTTAGCAAAGTTCAAAGGGAATGCACTGACCATTAGAAACCCTTATGTTTCGTCATTACCAGCAATCAGGTTACGTGAAAACATTTTCACTTCAAAATAAAATTAGTGCAAAGTAATGGTCCACTTTTGTCTATGCAGTGGAATTTCACTAGGCACAAAGTTAGTACTTAAAACTTTGTTATTGCAAGTCACCTGAGCCCGATTAACTGATTTTCAGTATGGAGGAATCAACCTGTTTGTGTGGATCAACTTGGGAGGAAATAAGACGGCAGCAAATCGGAATAGTTACAGGACATTCTAACGGATGCCAACAGCATTTACTCTGCGAATCCTGCTATGCAAACTGCTGGGAATCCAACACCAAGTGTCCACTTTGCCGAAGAAAGCTTCATGTGAATGGAGGAGACCGAAGAATTCTTGGGTACGAGGAGCAGGAAGGACAAGTTTATCCGGTGTTATCCCCCGCGCCACCGTTTGTAGAGGGAAGACGAGCTACAGCTGAGGATATTGCCAGTGCGTGTTCAACTGACACTCCACGACAGGAACCACCAGCTCCCCCGGAACCAAAGGGAAGAAAGAGGAAGAAGATCATCCCGGTTTCGACGACTCCTCCGGAACTAGTCAACTGCTATACCTGTGGCGTTTGCAAGAAAACGTTTAAAACCACCGGTGCAAAAAGCAACCACGAAAGAAGGCACTACCCGGAGAATTATCGGTTCAGGTGCCACTACTGCCCGAGGAAGTTTTTGACATCCACCGAAGTTAAAAGGCATATGAGAGGAGCGGCCCACAAGTGGGAGCAAATGCAGTAGACTCAGCTAATTTGATTTGACCGGTTACGACTCAGCTTTTCCTACCGACCCCAACGGCCCTTTTAAGGGCCACCAAACTTTCCGAAGAGCGATATTGTTATATAAAATCAGTTTTACTAAATACACTTTGCAAATGAAGATTTTGTTTATAATTGCATAGGAATTTCGAGAATTGTGAATAAAGGCGGATACACCATCAAAACCAGATCAAAATCAAAACGTTGGAAATTTGAAACACAAGTTTTAGCACATCTGCCTCTAAACAAAATTAGACCAAACTAATAACTTGCCATAAATATTCATGTATGTACTCAGGTTCATTGCTCTATCTTAATTCATTTAAAATTTCTTCTAAACCAGGCTTCATAAAATAATATTGCAGCAACGTATTTTATGTTAATAAAACTCATTTATTCTCTAGACAGTCTGCAGTTCACCCCATTTTTCTTTCGGTTAAAGTGCACACCAATTCACTTAGAAATTGTGATGTGTAATGGAAAGCTCCCCGTGCTCGTTCAGTGTATTTAATTTGTCGTTGTGTAGCTTGTACAATAGCAACCAAACTACAACTGTTTTTTCTGGTTTTCTACAAAGTTTCACAAAGTTCCAATATGACCAACTTATCAATAATTTTACATGTGGCAGTAATACTGATATTAATATTTTTTCTAAAGGTGAATAGCGACTCTTGGCACAGAATACATTTGGGAAATTGTGGAAGTAATGTAATGAAAAACGCAGTGCGAAGTTGGAGAATTTGGTTTTGGTAGCACACGGATTATGTATTGCAGTTTTTATTTCAACCAGAGTAAACAACAATAAGATTAGTTGAGAAATTTGAAAATGAAGGAAATATAATAAGGTTAGTTCGTATTTGAGCTAAACTTTATATTCTTTTATATTATTACATTTGAGATTATTATATTAATTCTTAACGATATTTTAGCCTTTAGGCAGCAGGGAATCTATATTATATGCTAAAGGTTGAATTCTTAGGTAAATGCAGCCAATATGAGAAATTTATAAACAAGCCCAATCAGATTCTTTTATTTGACGATTTAATTAATGCAAATATAGAGCATTTGATAATCATCTGACTTCAATCCTTGAGTTTATTGCAAAAGACAAATTTATCTTAAATTCAAGAAGGTTTTAGTTTAACGATATGCCTCCTTTCCTACACGCAACTTAAATAAATTTCAATGTATTGGTTATTGGAAAGTTTTACGGCATTGCATAGCACGCACTACAATGCCGAGTTGACGAAAATTTTTCTCTATACCTTTTTAGCAACTTTTCACGGGGCATCAACGACTGAACGATTATTTTGTTTTACCACCTGCGAAAACGCATTTATAAAAAAGCATTAGTGTTTGAGCGTTATACGAAGGGGTGGATCACCTCAAGTTAACATGTTAATGACATTCAGATCAAAACAATTAGATGGATTAAGTAAGGTACTTAATAACTTATTGCAAAAGGACCAACGAAACCTACAAGAAACAAGAAATACACACCAACATTGATTGGAGGTGTAATTGTATGAGCCAAGGACAAAACTACTTAAAGTTCTGGATACAGTATATGACATATGTCTTCAGATAACAACGACACACTGGCTGCCTTTCAGTGACAAGATACACTATTCTACAAGTAGTATAGAAGAATGTAGGAAACTCGTTTTACTGTAAACTATATTATGCATAAGTGAATGACAAAATTTCCTATATTTACACCAAATCATGCTTTTACTTCAAAAAATCATTCATTTCCAGAAATTCTGCAATTATTTTCCATTTGCGAAGGATTGCCTAAAAAATGCAGCAAACCAACAATTTTTTGCAGACAAATAAAATATTGCCAAAGTAAAACTGTTATTTCCAGTTTTGCACAACTGTTAATTTTTCCAATCCAATTGACAGGACCTTTGACTGAGGACTATTTCTTTTTTTTTGTTTCTCAAAGGTTGAAATTTATTACTTTAAAATAAATATTAAATATATAGTAAAAAGTAGATTAGAAATATATAAAATAAATAAAAACGTCAAATCATTTCGTCGTCAGCAAAAATAGCAATAGATATGTCCACTAATCATCATTGCAAGTACCTTGTTTATGCCAAGACAATATTCATGATAAAGTTGTTGTCTGGAGCTGGAACATTAAAACATAAACGTTGGTTGTAAATTTGCACAAGAAAATCCTCAGAATAATTAACGCTCATTGATTTAAATATTTCTGGCATCAGTTTAAACAGCATAACGAGAAACGCAAAAAGTTAAAACTGTTATTAAATTTACAATTTTATTATTGCAAACGCCAAGTGTTTTGAATTTTGTTGACTATCCCGACCCGAATCTGGATAATTCTTAGTATTTTGAAAATAAATTGTAACTGTTTGCTAAGACTGGTGAAAGAATAACTAATAAACTTTTGTTAAGCAATATTCAAAATCAGCACAAGCTGTCAAAAACGCTTTGTTTAGTATTTTCTGTAGGTTACTACTGTTGTACTTAGCATTGCTAATTGTGAATTAAATCGAAATCGGTACAGTTGCAAAAAATAATACTTATCCACGCACAGTTTTCGAAAATAAATTTTCCCACATTTACATTTAAACATTTTTCTAGTTGTATAAATCTAATTTAAAATTTTAACCTAAATAGTATTCCCATAAAACCTTAAAACTCACGTAATGAGCAACTCATAAAACAATCCCAATTTACCAATTCGGGCTCGCGGCAATTTACAAACAAATTTCTCGAATTCCCATTTTTAATGTTTAACATATACTAGCTTAAACAAATAGATTCGTGATATACCGCACCATAATATGGATACAAGCGTTTTTGTTGAAACCATGTTCATTTTGTAAATTGATTGGAAAGCTAATTTGAACCATGGTCTCCTTTCTAATTGTTGACTACACTTTATAAAATGTTAGTCATCTTCCAATCTGTGAGGTAAATTTTCTACACGAACTGACTAGTTGATTTTTTATTCACTAGAGATGCAAAGCAACCATATATTCTGAGAGTATCCATATTCGTCATTTTGTAAAAAGTGTACAACTGGCTTATATATTTCACCATCTTCGTTTACCACACACATAAACGCAAATAAAATGGCAATTCTTTTCGAGCTAAAATGTCAGGCCCCGTTTGAAACGTAGTGATTAGTGGCAATGCAAATGATGCTGCAGTGTAACACATTTTGTCAGCAATATTTTGTCAAGTGGTTCGTCCAAAAAGTCACGAACTCGATAATATTGTGTTGGTATCATGTGTGGTGCTTACAACAAGTTCGTTTATGGCAACATAAGGTTTAACAAAGTGCGAACCTAAATTCTCGAATTTTATACTGAAATACTTTTACATAATATTATGTCTTGTGTTTGTGCGTGTGTGCGATATCATTTAGATAAACAGATTCAGATAAGAAAAGCATTAAGCAAACTCGATAAGTAACCAAAATTTGTGTCATAATATTTCTAACGTTGCAAATTTTTGAAATCTGGAAATCTGCAAAATTTACTAATCTCGTTGATTCGTTTTCTGAATTAGTTTGTATAGTTTGTAACAGTTAATATATCTCATGTGTGCGTGTAATATTATTTTGCTAGCATAATATTTTGATAAAGTTTCAACTAAAATTCAGTTTTTACAAATTTATGTAAAAATTGTAGTATTCTTGTAAGTTCAAATTCTTTAGGTGTGAATATTTTCGACGTTTAATTTTGAAAATCAAACTGATTGAAACAATCTCAAATTCAACGAAATTTTATTAAACTAAAATATTGTCATACTTCTTGTGAAAATAAATTCTGCTTTGATAGAAATATTGAATCAACGAATCACTTATATTCCAGTAAGATAATATGTGCTAAAGGTAACACACAAACGTGCTTTCTCGAATAAAAATTCAGTCAAGAATCTTCTGCATAATCACTTATTTTTGTAAACACAAAGAACTGCTTCTCTAAAATAACCTGACTCTAAGTTCCTAAACACTGAGCCATAAAGGTTTGAAATATTATACAACTATTTCTCACATTTCATTTCACATTTATGAACCTGCTAAGATATCGATCATCCAGCTCAGGTTCCTCAGTTTAAATTCAATTTCTAAAATTTAAGATCAACTTTGAATTAAACTTTGTACGAAACACTTCGGCATCGAAACATTTTACTTTAATAACACATTTCAATTATCCAATGTTTTATAAAACAAATCACTACAAATAACAAATTCTAAATATTCTATTCTTATAAAGTCTCTTTACTCAACCCATTAATCATACTGCAACAGAAGTTCAAAATCTAGGTTTAAATATATTAGAACCAAATCTTTTAAAAATATGTCGTCAAAACTTTATAAATTAAACTTTTACTAAAATCACAATTCCTACTTTCAAAACATCTTACCTTAATCGAATACCTAATAAGCTATATGTTGTATTTTGAACCTGTAACGCTTCTTTTACTCATTTAGTTATTTGGAATTTTCACTTGTAACATAGTCAAAACGAGGAAAACCTCAGGAGAAAATAATCTCCGTGGAACAAAAATTAAAAATAGCTCCAAGTGAACGATATATACGTCGTGGTTCTTGCATCATAGATATAGATAAAATAAATAGAGGTTAGAAATTGTGGTGCTTGAAACAAGCACGTCAAAAGCGACAGCAGGAGTTCTGTTTAAAATTTGAAAGAATACTTTGTTTTAATGTTGTATTTGCAAGTTATAATCTTTCACCATTTTGAGATTTACATCTTGAGACTTTTTGAGACTTCGCGGTTTCAAGTATACGGCAATATAAAAAAGTAAATCGCTACCCGAATGGACGATTTAAATTAATATTACAATTAGGTCAAAGTGAACGATTTGTATATCAAAATCTTTGAATCATAGATAAACAGAGAAGCGTACGAGCTTAAGTTTGTTCTACTGGTTTAAAGAATACCAACGTTATAGTGTTTGAATCTAATGGTAAATTCTAAAAAGTTGCAGCCTGACAGGGGTTTGTAATCATCTAAAACCTTGCGGACTAAGCTGGTGCTTAAGCTAGATTGGATTATTGAATTTAACCTACCACTTTTTGTCACCAGGTTACTTTATTTTTTCGCATCTGAGCTAATGTAATGTTAATATCAGTAGTACGAACAAACGAGTATGTTTTGCTCCCATTAACACAAATAGATGTGGTTGTATGCTGCTTTGCATTGGACTAGTGTCTCCATTAATTAGGACGGAAGAAAGTAATATTTCAGTCAAATTCAATTTATACTCACCAGACAAATACAATTTACACGACACATTTACCCGTTTTCTATTTCATTGAACAGTCGCCAATAAAGTATGAGAAGTTTCAGCAGTTCAAAAATGCAGAGTAAAGATGTATAATAGGTGGTTGCAAAATTGACAATCGTATTTCTCACTCAAGCGTAGTAAAATATATATTATGCAGTGTTATACTTGAAAGCTTGAAACAATAAAGTGTTCCAAAGAGCCTTAAACTGACACTCACTTTGATCAGTAAAATCCGCAAACGTTGAAATCGGTGACACCATATTCAAAGCAAAGTGTTCAATAATTCTGTAAAATCAGCCAAAGCAATAGATTCTACCAGTTAGTTTTAAATTTATGCTAGCACTTTTGTGTTCCACATTAACACTAGCACAGAAAACAGAAGGGTCCACGAAGAATCCTCCTCAAAATTTGTTACTTAATGTTTGCTACTCGCGCACTTTACTACCGACGACGCTTGCTACTCGCGAAGTTTACTACTCGCGACGTTTGCTGCTCACGAAGTTTCCCATCTACGAAGTTTACTACTCGCGAAAAATACTACAAAAAATTCTGCACAAGTTGTTTATTATCATGTAAATGGTAAAATGTGTTCGCAAGGGCTTACAAAATATTTTTTGTTCTCTCTTACATCGTGTTAGAAAGCAATACTGAACATATACAATTAATTTACTATAGTTCAAATGATCAACAATAAGAACTGTTTTGCTTTAAAACCCATTTACAAAGTTATGACGACAACAAATTATTTCTTTAAATTATAAAGCTCAATTTAAATTACTACAACTAAATTTGTGGGTGCCTTATGAAAGTCGTATAATAATACTGTCAAACGAACCCATAAAGATTTGATAGTTTGATGAAATTAGTGAGATATGCAATTACATTTTAAGATTTTGAGCAACTCTTAAGGCAAGTCCAAAGTTTGAGCAAAAGTGAATGATAAACCATAAAAATAATATCCGTAAAACCCCTTTTTACCCAGCCCGCGGTTATTTATAAAAAACCCGCGGGTACCACCATGCCTGATTTTTAGCCATTTTTGAAAGAACACTAATTTTTAAAAAAAAAGTTCTTCCAAATGTGTAAAGTGGTCAAACTTAGCATACAAGTTGTAAAATTTTATTTGTTTATGCATTGTTTGTAGCCCATTTTGTTAGCTTCTAGACTGTGCAAAGCAAGTAATTGTAGTGACTGCATTGTAGAAAAAATCCTACCAATAAGCAAAAGCTCGTAATTTAAGATCACTTGATCAAAAATCGTCTGTCCCCAAAAATGCCAGGAAAATGAAACTAACGCTCTGGTCTGAGATTGTAGAGAAATGAATTGTGGATGCATTGTAGAAATCGATTTGTAGCCATAAGTTACTGGGAGCCCACAATATAAGAATAAGTATAAGCAGTACATAAAAATTGTAGTACCGGGAAATTTTGTAGATGACGTCACTTAATTTAAAACGGCATTTTGGAAAAACGGAAGGTCACTGGATCAAGACGTTTTTTACACTTATACTTAAAGATAGCTTAATCATAATGTACTACGATTGTTTGTTTAAAACGTTTTTTTTTGTAATTTTTATAGGAAATTGAATTTTGTCATCCTACTTCTTGGACATGCTATACTCAACATGAATGCAAATGTAAGATTACTCATGCAGAATTTGACAAAATTCAGTAAGTGTTTACCCCACCAGTATTCTGTGCTGTTGCAATTGAAAATAATATAACCAAAGTATAAGAGGCAACCAGAGATGGCTCGCGGGTTTAAATCTAGGCCGGGTAACCCGTTTTTGCCCGGGTTTTAACGCCCCACCCGGCACCTGGCTGGGCTGGGTTTTTTTGGGCAATAATAAAGCCCCATGTTAAATTTAAACCCATAAAGGGCGCCATTTTCTATGGCCCCATATACATGCATGTATAAAAAAATAAAACCCGTTAATGCCCATTAATGCCCGTTAAAACCCAAAAACCCGTTATTACCCATTTAAACCCAACCCGGCGGGTTTAAATGTGGAAACCCGCGGGTTTAGCCATCTCTGGAGGCAACCAATGATACACAATTTTACCACAGGAAATTAAAAACTTATAATACAGCTAAATGTGCAGATCTAAGCTATCTTCAGATTTACAACTATTTGCTTGCCAAAAGTGCGAATACATCTAAGTACTATGTAAAAATATTTACATTTTGAAAAAATACCATTACTTACTTCAAGATGATTGATTAGCTTAAAACTTTGCTGATTACAAATACTGAGCTGTGATTTATGATTTGAAGAGGAGGAAGTAGAAGAAGAAGAAAATTTGAAGACCATTCAATTTTTCAACTTGCAAGATGATTGATTAGCTTAACACTATACTGATTAAAAATACTGAGCTGTAATTTGTGATATGAAGGAGAAGAAGTAGAAGAAGAAGAAGAAAATTTGAAGATAATTCAAATTTAAATTTTAAACTTGCAAGTCAGAAGTGATAAATGTGGCCTGCGTGCAAGATTAGGACAGGGTTTACATTTGGTTACAAAAACGAGGTTACCTGGTATTACAATAACTGCCGGTCCGACAAATCAAGATCGTCATTTTTCGAAATCTTTGGAAACATATATTTCAATGCATGATTGGATAGCTACTGTCAAGCAAATGCTAACGCAAAAAAATCCGCTCAGCAAAGCAAACGTAACGAAGTTATAAGCTTCTGAAGTTTAATTGATTTTTGAACAATTAGTGTTGTAAAAGTGCAATTAGGATTAACTAAAATTTTTGGCTATCTTCAAATGACAAAATACAAGCAGGGAAACAATTTCTGATGAAAGTTTTTCGAAAAAGTTAGTTATAATTTTAATTGCCCTGTTAACTTTAATTGCAATTATCTTTGCATCGCCTCCAGTACTATACCAAATAAGGACGTCATTAGAATCATCGCCTTCTAAAGTATCAAATTCAGTGTTAATCAAGTTTAGTAAATGTAAATTAAATCATATTTTAATCAAAGTACTTCTTCGAAGCCGGGATTATATCAGTTTTACTAGAGTTACACTCCTATTGAAATTGGCCGACGGAGAAAATGGAAGTGGGTTAATACCCATGTCCGTTTATGCAGACGAAACAAGTGTTGAACCACCACTGTTGAATCTTGCAGTGATTGTATTGGAAAATCACGGGTTACTAGAATCCTATAAATTGGGAATTACGTTACGTCATTCTAAGAATATATATAAACTTTAATGTTTTCATATAGTGGTTGCTTCAAGAAAGGTATATACAGGGACAAATTTTTCATTGTATACCCCACTCATGTAACACAAGGGCCACTGAATGTTTGTACGCCTATTGTTACTAGAAACCGGAAGCACATTCTTTAATTTTTTACTTTTCCTAGCAGAGTACCTATTTAAATCTGGAAAATCCAACAGTTTTCAGAAAATCATACAGACCTTGTAACATGTGCGGTAAAAGCATGTCAGAAACAGTGTGCAGTGGTGGCTTTCCATTTAAGACACTTGATACCCTGTTTTGGCATTTTTCGAAATATACCATAATCCTGGACAGTTTATTAGCTAACTGGGCAAATAAAGGTTAACTTCAATTTTAACTGCATGGAATTATCATAATGTACTCCTATACCAATTCAAATGCAAGCAAAACGTGACTCTTAATTCTTATTGTAACATGGGTTATAAATAAAGTTTTGGTAAAAGCTGGTCGTATTTATGTATCATATTTCTTTTTTAATCTTTTTACTACTGATTATTATTGATAAAGAATAGAATTTATTATTACGTTAATGCAAACATATTTTAATTAAACAACGCTCTTTTTTCCTATGCCAACTCAATATTATAAATTTAAATGTGACGGTTATTAGAAAGCATTCAAAAGTTTAAAAAATTTAAAATATAATTTTTAGGTTTGATCAATTCAAAAAACATTAAACAAAGCAGGACAGAGACAATTATCAAATAACTTTGTCAGCTAAAAACTTCAACATTGCAACTAAATTGGCATTATTTTTAGAATCTGAATAATTGAAATAGTTAAAATACCTGTTTAAACCAAACCACGAAAGTCAACCACTTTCATGTACCTAAAACTTTAAGCCGACATCGTGTAATTGAATATTCCTTTAGGAAAATTTACCCGTCAGAGGGTTCTTTGAATTTAATTACCCACGAGTTTATAGTGTGTAAACCAGCAGTATCTCCAGTAGTTTGTTTAGCGATTGTCGTTCAAAAATATCTCTAATCTAATCGTTAAACTAATGTACTCGTATTTAGCAACAAACTTTTAATATTAAACATACTTACCCACAACCGGTTTTCTATTCAAATCTTGAAATTTTTTCATTAAATATATTAAATCTTATTCTATGTTGCCTTTGCCTTTGCATTTCAATTTATATTTAATTTGGACTTATATCTCAGTAAGTTGGCCAACTGCATTTTTTGGATTGTGTTGCGTTAAGTCACTGCACTGTTTTGGAATTGAGTTGAGAAGGGCAACTGTATTGAATTTACAATTGAGTGAGTTGAGTAGGGCAACTGTATTGAATTTACAATTGAGTGAGTTGAGTAGGGCAACTGTATTGAATTTACAATTGAGTGAGTTGAGTAGGGCAACTGTATTGAATTTACAATTGAGTGAGTTGAGTAGGGCAACTGTATTGAATTTACAATTGAGTGAGTTGAGTAGGGCAACTGTATTGGATTTACAATTGAGTTGAGTTAAGCAACTGTATTGGATTTACAATTGTGTTGAGTTGAACAACTGTATTAGAGTTATAACTGGGTTGACTTGGGCAACTGCATATGGGATGCTCTTGATTCCAGCTGCCGGGAACATTTGATTTTTGGGTAACTGCATTAGGGAAACCTAGGTTTCGGAAACATTTGATTTTTGGGCAACTGCATTCGAAATGCTTTAGACACTACGTGCTGGCAAAATTTTTCCCTTAAGCAACTGCATGTAGAATATTTTGAATATGCGCGGTGGCAGCCATTTTTATAAGTGACTTAGGCAACTGCATGACGCTGGGTAAACTTTGGCACCCATTTTAATTTTCCTTTGGGCAACTGCATTTAGTATGCATGGCTTTGCTTGATCAGCTGTGTTTGTTTTGAGTTGAGTTGAGCAACTGTTTGAAGAAATTGTAATAATCTGCAGGTGCTTGAGTTGAGTAGAGCAACTGCATTTTGCAAAGCATTCGTTTGAGCTCATATAACCTGCCCATGTATAAGCTGGCGTGACAGCATAGGGCATCTAATGCTTAGATTTCGGCGATTTTTTTAAGCAACTGCACCTGAAAGAAACGTGGAAACCCTTTTTAGCCGCGGGTTTTTATATTTCCAATGCTGTTGCTTAAAAAACCCAAAGGGTGTAATCGTACCCAACTGATCGAGCACCTGCGTTTGGAGGAGTTATCCGTGTCCATTTTTGGAAAAGAGTGGGACTTCCTAGAAGCCTTGGTGAATCTAAAGAGCCTTCAAGCTAAGCGTTTGGATGGGCTGGGCAAGGGCAAACGAAATGAAGGTGAACAGGCATGGCGACAAGGCCAGAAGCAACTGTTCCAATTGGCTATGAAGGACCCTCGCTTCAAAAATAATGAATTTCCCTTTCCAAGTCCGTTCCAAAACTTGAAGTCCGTGGATGTTGGACAGGAGCCAGGAACATGGCCAATTGTTAATATTGCCAAACAGACGTTTGAACTATTGGTGATGAAGTCCGCCTCCTTGGAAAGCTTCAAGTTTCCATTTAATCCCCACATGCGCATGGAGAGTTTCGATGCAATGGACGTAATGGCCAATGGCGGAAAATTGCCATTACGACATTTTATCTCGGAGTCTCCTGACTATGGACTGACCATGCTGACACTCCATGAGCACATGGCAAACATCATGGATTCATATAAGCTTCACATTGAAAACAGAGCTGGAACTCTAAAGAATTTGAAATTCTTTGACTTTGGATGCTATCATGATTCCCAATGGGACCTGCAAGCTCCCGTGGATACGGCTGCATCCACAGGATTTCTGCGACTTTGCAAAACTTGCCATGAAAATGATGTTCAGCTGAAGAATGTGAGTGCCTTCTGGTTTCAACCTGACGTTAATCCATTGTTTAACCGAAACCGTTCTCCGGAGTGGGGAATCCCTGTGGTCAGCATGATCAATTTGAATCCTTGCGTGTTTCCCTATCTTATGCCCAATTTGACAAGGATTGAGATTCGGAGTACCTCGTTATCTAGCGTGGGATCTGCTTGGAGTCAACAACGAGCTGAATGGGAGAATCTAAAGAGTTTGGACATATCTGTGGATAGCAAGTTGGGTATTGGAAATCTGTTCCGGTTCTTCTTTAAGGATGTCCGTCGTCTCAAGCTAACCGAGCTGAGGTTGAAATTTGTGAAGGATGCTGACCAGATAGCGGTTCCAAAGTGTGATGACATTGTGGCTTCTTGTCCCAACTTGAAAAAGATTGCTATTAAAAACTGGCCGGGAACTAATAAAAAGTTGGTTGAATTATGGACTGGACTAAAAGGTTTGGAGGAAATTGTTTTGGACAGTTGCAAATATGTGGGAAATGTGACCTTCGTTGGAGAAGACATTAATAAACCGGTTTTCTTTGGACTTAAACGTAAGTTCTTTTACTTTTGGCTACTTATTCACTTTCAAGTGGGTATAAAGTTGGTTTGCAAAATACAGTAATTCAATAATGTATTTACACAGGACTTCGCAAGCTCTCTTTGCTTGGCCTTGACAAAATGCCAAAAATCACGGACCGTTTGTTCTCCTTGGTGATACAGCATTTGTCACTGACTCATTTCAATCTAACATCCAATGCTCCAATTGAATCGGTAACTACAATAAACAAAGTATTAATATTTTCAAGCACGCAATTCAATTATGGTTTTGAGTTAATTTGAATTACAAATCTGTTATTAACTTTAATTGCAGGTTACATTGCCTGGCATTCAGTGCTTGTTGAACGGATCATTTGCAGAGTACATTGAGAAGTTTCCATTTGGAGGCTGGTCCCTGGCAAACGTCTCGTCGGAGGAGTTCAAAAAGTTAGAACAAATGTTCAGATCTTATGACATGCGCTAAAGTTAAGTTTTGTAGTTTACTTGAATTCGTAAATGAAATGTACATGAATCATGGGGGTTACGAATTTATTTAATTGTTAACTTTACGTTTGTTGATGTGGATGATGTTTGCATTGGTGTTTTGTAAAGTAGAGCCATGATACACACGCATAAATTTACTTTCTTAATCAAAATAGAAAATGTAACAAATAAAATGGTCTTGTAGCTGCGAAATAATTTCTGTCTGCTGATATTTCAAACAATTCATTATTTAACAATCATTAACACTTACTTATATTGCAATGTATCTTGGTATGATAATAGAATTAAACAATGAAATCGTCAATTCAAAATTGGACACTTCTCAGAATATAAAATCACCAAACTCTTAACGGTTTATTCGTCTGCTGTAAATTCCCTTGTTTCTTTCTCGAAAGGTTTCACATATATTCTATTTTCACAATGCGGGAACACTTGTATTAATGCTCCATTAATTTTTAAATTACTACCTATTCTTCTTCTTAAACCCTTAAAACATTTTCTACACACTTCTGTAGTTAATGTCTTTGTTTTTGTTTCCAACAAATACACACAAAAACTTACAAACCAACAAATACCAACTAAACCAAATAACGCTATCAAGTTTCCTCTGATTGTCAGGGGTTTAATTCGATTTCTATTTCGAGTTGGTTTGATTCCCAATACGTTCTGAGCTGTACTCTTTTCTGGTGAACCCTTTAGAAATTCCCTTCTATATCGCATCTCTATCCATTTTGCCACTATCCCACTTTCATATTCCGCAAGACCAATTCTTTTCATCAGTTTATAATCACTCAAATACAGGAACTGCCATCCGTACCACTGTTGCACAAAAACCCTTTTAGAAACGCTGATTTGTGCTTTGGTAACATCCTGATTTTTACGCATTTCATCGGCTAACTTGTTAATTTCTTTTGACTCACCGAAATAAGCAACTGGTTTCGAGTAGTTTAGTAAATAATCTAACACAGTCACATTATGTGGCAATGGAACTAATTTGCTTTTAAGAATTCTCTGAGTTTTTCTTGGTGTTACCGACACGCCACTATGCTTCATTTTAAACAAAATACTATTGCGTCCTTTCCGATAATACATTGCAAAATTGTTTCTTACTAAATCGCTCAATTTATTATATGGTATGACTTTCTGAGGTGCTACAAATTTGTCGATGTTTTCTCCCCTGTATGCGTTGCTAATCACTATACTAATTATTGCCAAATTTACAAATAGTATTTTATCAAATATTTTACCTCCGAGCAAACCTCCTGATTCAGGTAAATTTTGCTCTAAAAGCAGTGTCAAGCCCGCTGTGATATAATTCCAAGGCTTTTTATAAATACTTCCAAGGCTACCCAAACATTTGTAGGTAACAATCAAAAGTAGAAAATAAAACAATATAATTCCAGTCCAAATAAGAGGATCAAACACAAAGAACATGGCTTTAAATGAAAATACTGTACTGTAGCGAGGTATTCTTTTGTAACTGAGAAACGTGTGGTACTCAAACCCAGTTTTAAGAGATAAGTTATAACTAGTGCTTTGAGCGTTGATGTGAAATTGAGCGAAATGGTAATAAGTTAAATGAGATGACGTAACGTTACACAGTTTATGGTGAGTGCTAGGATTAACTAGAAACGACTGATTTTCAAACAAAGCATCTGCTAATGCTAGATGTAAATACATAATGCCTTCCGAATAGTCCTTTCCTGCATCCATATTTTTCATTTTATATGTTCCCGTTCCCTTTGACAACCAAAATATGGATTCTGTAAAGCTCAAGTACCTTGAATTCCAGTCATCATTATATATACGAATGGGGCGATTTGAGTTTCTTAAAATATTGCTAATTATATACTCCCGTAGGTTAGCCTGATTAAAATGGTTCATTTGCGGTATAACAATAGGAACATAAACTTGACAAGTATCACAGTATTTGCATAAATATTGCACGTTTGTTATATCTAAAGTTGTAGAGTTAGAAAATAAAATGAAGGTTTCTGGTTTATAGAATGTCAAATCGCTTGGTTTTCGCTTTAGAGAAAGATAGGTCAATAGTATTCTCCAGCTTGTAATTGACGCTTCTAAAGACCTCGATTCTACAATGACAAACGACAAACTAATTCTGGGCTGTCGTTCATGGTACGATACGTGTTTTGAGTTTGGTTTTATACGCGGCAGGCCGTAACTTACTAAATTGAGTGGTAGCAATAATTTTAGTTTTTCAAATTCCGTTTTAACCCATGACTTGTAAAGAGTTGGAGGAAACAAAAAGATGTTACAGACACAATTCCAGCCCTTTGAGGTTGTGGACAGGTCAACATGGCTGATGTTAAAAACAAGCGGATCTGAGAAAGTGATTGCTGGATTTGATACGATAATTAGCAGATTGTCTATATTGTTATAATTAACAATTAGTGTAAGACAACCTTTTGCTAATATTGAAAGAAAAACTGCCATGATGTAAGTATGGTTTGCTTGAAAGGAAATACTAAAAGCACAATTTTTATAATATACAATTCTTTCAACTTTTCAGGTATCCAAATTTCCTTGTAATAATCTAAGTTGCAGCAGCCTATTCAGATCTACAGAGGTAAGTTTTGTAGGGTAAATACTTACTGAAACCGTCAAAGTTGCTGGTAAAGCAGGAAATTAGTAGACAAAACAAGTTTACATGTACAAGTATAAATGTAATGTTCGAACTAGCCGTGGCTATGAAAAGACTTATTGATTTATTAATAATTTTGTGTAGGACTACAATAACAAGCTTTCGGATTACTTCTACACGCGTCGTGTTAATGAGAAAAGGTATTCGTGACTAGAAGTAATACATTTCTACAGCTTTGTATTTAAAGAAGTAAGAGTTTAGCAGTTGAAAACAGGAGGGATTGCAAAATGGCCGATGTCCCAAAAATTACATTTCATCAAATTATGCTACAAACAGTCTTTTGGATCATTGCGATATTAATGAAATAAAAAACTTTTGACATAAGCATATGTTCAGTTAGTACTAATTTATAATACTTCAAATTTTATGGGTTTTTACAAATATTCTTATATTCGTATCTTCAGAATTAAAAACAGCAAGTGTTACCGCTTTTATTTGGTTTTGGCTTTTCCTAAGTTTTCTGACGCAGCTTTGAGAACAATTTTTTATATAGTCTACAATCAATTTTCTTGTTTCCCCACAATAAACAACTAAGCTTATTAGCCAACAAATGCCCAGCAAAACAAACAATGTTATTAGGTTTCCTCTAATTGTCAAAGGTTTCAAGCTTGTTCTTATATCATTGGTTAACTTAATTTTAAGCAAATTCTGCGCGGTAGTCTTTTCATTTGATTTCTTTAGAAATTCGCGCCTGTACCTCATCTCTATCCATTTTCCTACTATTCCACTTTCATATTCTGCAAGTGCAATTTTTGCTGTTAACTTATAGTCATATAAGTAATATACATACCAACCATACCACTGTTGAACATAAAACTCTTTAGAAATACTAATTTGCCCTTTAGAAAAGAATGAATGATTTCGCACCTCTTCTGCGACAGTGTTAATGTGCTTTGCCTCACCAAAGTAAGCAAACGATTTTTCAAAACTCATTAGCAAGTTTACTATTTCAACATTTTTTGGTATCGGATCTAACTTTGTAATAAGAATGTTCTGAACTTTTGTGGATGTTACCGAAGTGCCAGTGTGGTTCAATCTATAAAGTATGCTATCTAGTATATTCCGGTAGATCATGGAGAAGTTGTGTTCAACAAGATCATTCAATTTATTAAACGGTATTGATGTTTGCGGGGCTGATAATTTATTGATATTTTCCCCTTTGTAGGCGTTGCTAAGCACTACACCACATACCAGCAGAGTTAACAGTATAATTTTTTCAAATCGTTTTCCGTTGTAAAGTCCTCCAAAAGTTGTTCCTTGTTCCAAAAGTATTGCATAGCCCGTTGTTATATAATTCCATGGTCTTTTTGGATCGCCAAATGCTTTGTAGCAGATTACAAGCAAAACAAAATAGGCAAACACGGTCAAAGTCCAGATTGCAAAGTCAAATGCTGAAAACATTGCATGGAATGAAAAGATTCCACTGAAACGAGGTTTCCTTTTATAGCTGAGAAATGTATGGTATTCAAATCCAGTCTTAAGAGCTAAATCATAGTTGGCGCTTGGAACGTTAATTTCTAATTGTGCATAAACCTGAAATGCTAACTGTGTTGAATCAATTTTGCAAAGGCTGGAAATATATTCTGGATTTTCAAAAAAAGACTGGTTTTGAAAGAAAATGCCTACAAAAGTCTGATGCAAATACGCAATACCTAGGTTATAGTCTTTTTTGGCGGCTATAAGCTTCATATAATATATTTCTTGGTCGGTTTTAAAGATGGGTTCTTTAAAAAGCCAACTTACCGCTTGATAACGCATGCCGATTGGTCTTTTAGACTGTTTAATAGAACTGAAAATAGTTGGACGTAATAGATGCACATTTAAACTTCTAGTTATTTGTAAAGCTATGGAGGAGTAAGTTAAACAAGAGTCGCAGTATTTACACAAGTAGTGAACGTACGTGTTTTGAAACTGTATTTCTCCACTTTTGTACGTGGAAGGTACAACAAATGCTTCTGCTTGATAAATTAATAGGTTCTTTGATTCCCTAAGGACAGTTAGATAAGTCAAAAGAATTCTCCAGCTTGCGATGGACTCTTCAAAGTCTCCTTTTTCCACGACAACAAATGAAAAGCTGATTCTAGGTTGTCTGTCGAAGTAGTCCGAATATTCGGCTTTTTGGTCAAGACGTGGTATACCATAGTTAACCAAGGAATATGGAATGAGCCTTGGCAGTTTTCTAAACTCTGAAATAACCCATGATTTGTAGATATTTGGTGGGTACAAGAATATTTGCAAGATACAAGACCAACCCTTTGATTTTGTCGACAAATCAAAGTGGGTTACATTTGAAATACTAGGATTTGAAAAAGTGATTGCCGGAGTAGACAATAAGTTGGGTATTTCTACGTTAATGTAGTTGATTATTTGAGTTAAACAATCATTAGAAATAATTGGAAACGCAGTAGAAAAAGAAGAGCTTGTTGATTCTCCAGCTTGCACAGTTAGTAAATTACAGTTGAGAAACAGGAAATTAATAAATTTTAAAATTTTTAAAAGTTTCATTTTGTTTCACGAAGTGCTTGTTGTAGCAATTTGAGTTGAGTAAACGTAAGACAAGAGTGTTAACTAAATGCTAAATAAGATGTATTGTAGAATTTTTCGTGTTAAACTTGAACTTGCGATGTGGTGGTCAGTGGACAAAACAACTAAGCAGTCGTTTTACAGCCTTAATACTCCGAGTATTTTATAATTGGTTTTTAAAATTATCAGCTGAACATTATATGAACAGTATAATTACAATTCTCCCAAATAGTAATTATAGCGAGAATGAAATGAGAAGGTTCTAGTGTAAGTTATTTTTGTGTAATACACGAGCCACCAAGACAGTAGGTCGTATGTGCTATACAAATTTTTACTTATATCTGTCCCCAGCAAATATTGCCAACTTGTTTTCTTTATTTGTTCCAAGTATTTCAATATTACAGATTCCGATAAAGTATCCATAAGCAATAGTCAATTACAGACTCAGATATGTTTAGTTACGCACAAAAAGTGATAAATTTCTATTTAAAAATCGATTTTTGTTTACGTAAATATCTATTGATTAGTATGAATCGTTTATCGTTTCCGTAGGTTTGAATTGCCACTTAAATTAAGATATTGGTCACTCCTAACTGAACACGCTTTTGTAAGGACACCTATGGAGATGCAGGAAGATGTTGGTGTCACCACATCCAATATTTTAATGACACAAACCAGAAACCGATGTGCCGCATTTGTGCCTTCTTGAATCTTGAGACTTCCTACTCTTGACTATAGTCTACTGTCATTATAGTTCCAATTAATAAACTTTATTAACTATCATGCTTGTTTATTAAAACTGATCCTAACAAAATAAATGTAGATTTAAGTGCGTTTCAGAGCTATCACAAGAACATTTTAATAACCTGCTTGTTTGCAATTTGCATAATCGGTAATTACGAATAATATCTCTATTTTAGTGACAAAACTTCTTGTTGCCTGGATTTAACAAAGATTTTAACAGTTCTATCTAACTCATTATCAGTAATAATTGTTATAATTGTTTTGTGTTGATTTCTACACACCTTACGTTTTTTTGTTCTGCAAGTATTTAGGTGTTTTACAATAATGCGTGAAGAAGAGTTTCCAATTTCTATACAATAAACTCCGAAACTTATAATCCAGCATATGCCTATTAAACTAAACAAGGTTATCAGATTTCCTCTAATGGTAAGTGGCTTGATTTTACCCGTTTCGTCGTGTCGTGGTTTGGTGTTGAGTAAATCTTGAGCAGTAGTTCTTTCAGTTGAACCTTTCAGCAATTCTCTTCTGTACCGCATCTCAATCCACTTGTTTACAATACCACTTTCAGATTCCGCAAGCGTGATTTTCCGTATCAAAAGAGGATCAAATAAATAAAACATTTTCCATCCATACCACTGCTTTGCAAAGAACTCCTTGGAAATGCTGATTTGTCCTTTTTTATTAAACAGCACCCGTTGAATTTGCATGCTACTGTACAATGAATTTATCTCCTTTGATTCGCCAAAATAGGCAATTGGATTGTTAAATCGCAAAATAAATGTTTCTACACTAACGCTTTCAGGCAGAGGTGTCAAATATCTTGTGAGAATATTTTGTACTCTCATTGACGTAACTGGTGTGCCGCTATGGTTCATTATGTAGAGCATGTCACGACTTTGCGAAATATTCTTGTAAAACATGGTAAAATTATTTCGGCGTAAATGATGTAATTTATCAAACGGTATGGGTCTCTGTGGAGCTGCTAGCTTGTGAATATTTTCACCTCTATATGCGTTACTAAGTACAACGCCAACTAACGCTAGCACAATGAATACCATTTTCTCAAACAGTTTTCCACGCGCTAATCCTCCTGATGCAGCAACATCTTGTTCTAAAAGCATAGTAAATCCAGTTGTGATATAATTCCATAACTTTCTAGAGATGGAATCAAATAAAGAAAAACTCTTGTAACTAACACTTAGCAGCACAAAGTACATTAGCACAATTCCTGTCCATGTAGTGAAGTCAAATGCAGAAAACATTGCTGTAAAGGTAAATATTTTACTGAAGCGTTGCTTTCTTTTGTAGCTGACAAATGTGTAGTATTCGAATCCAGTTCTAAGTGATAAGTTCTGGTTTGCACCAGCTACATTAATATAAAGCTGAGCATAGAAATTGAATGCTAAGTGTGATGAACTGATATTACATAGTTTGTGATGAGCTTCTGGTTTCTCAATAAATGATTGATTTTCAAACAAAGTAGTTACTAATGCTTGGTGCAGATAAGTAATGCCTTCTGAATAACCTTCACTGGTGGCCATGTCTATCATCCTAAATGTTCTTTGGTTCAATCTAAATATGGATTTTCCTGAATTCCAATGGTCATTTGGCTGTGTGTTGAGCAAACGAATTGGTCTTGTAGTTCTACTGATAAAACTAAAAATATTTTTATGTAGTTCAACCAGGCTGACACCGTGCAGGTTTTGCAGATGAATGGGAGAGTAAAGCAAACAAATATCGCAGTACTTGCATAAGTAGTAAAACTCAGTGTTTTGAAACATTATTTCTCCGGTATTGTAACGGGCAGGCAAAACGAATGTTTCTGCATGATAAAATATCAAATCATTGTTTTGCCTTAATATTGAGATATAAGATAAAAGAATTCGCCAATTTGTAATTGAGTCTACTAAGTTATTTGTTTCAACCACAACAAAGGACAAACTAATTCTCGATTCTCTTTTCTGATACAGCAGATAATCTGATTTGTGTTCAAAACGCGGTAGTCCATAATCAAATAAAGTGTACGGTAGTAACATTCGCTGAAGCCTTGTGAACTCTTTAATATCCCATGTTTTGTAAGTATTTGGAGGATACAAAAGTATTTGCAATATACAATACCAGCCTCTTAAAATTACTGACATGTCAACATGACTGATATTAACAACACGCGGATCTGAGAAAGTAATTGTTGGAGTGCTGAGGAAGTTGTAAATGTCTACATTATTGTAGTTTACTACTTGAACTAAACAATCACTGGAGACTATTGGAAACCTAGAAGTATGTTTTGCAGAATTTCCAGTTTGTGAAGCCAAGCAGATTCTACCAAAAACTAAAATACTAGTAAAGGTAAGAGTTAAAGTTAGTAAAGTTTTCATTTTTTACATTTAATGCTTGTTAGAGAGTTGGTTTGGGAGTATTGACAGCTCACAGGAAATTTTCCACGAACATGGATAGCTTCATTGCGTGGGGAAATAAATTGGTTATGGTTTTAAAAACACTAATTAGTCTTGTGGTAGAGCAAGCAATAGCAAGCTTGCTTTTGTATGTCGGTCTGTTGGTAACGTTATTTGTCAAAATGATTTAAAAGTAAAATTTGTTATGAAGAAGGACACACCACAATGTTTTCCAACTCAAGTAGGACAGTTTTAAATTAAATGGCTTAAGCATATAGTGCTAGACGATATGTGTTTTGCATTGCGACTTCACAACACCGGTTATTTAAAAATATTATTATTGACCTAGTCAGTTTAGAATTTCAATTACACTGGTGTTAATGGCTTGCGGAAATGAGGCATTTAAAATTAGATATTTTTCAAAGAACTTAAACTTTCATGACACGAGGCAGCAAAGTAATACGGAAAAAATATAATAAAGTGGAACAAATTGTTCGTATTAGTTCAAAGTATTCTTATACTCTCAAACTTTGGTAAGCCATAATTAATCATGGAATTGTTCATTTAACTAATCGGAACATTCAAAATAAGAATATTTTTGGATAGTCTTATACGTACGGGATGTCACTTTCTTGTCACTGTATCCTCCAGGACATGGAGGCTTGTGCAAAACCTTAAAATACATATACGATTGTAACAACATTACCTTCCGTTGTTTCAGGTGAACTCACATACCAAAACAATATTAAGCATCCTTTCATGTTTCCACTTGTTTGATGTGCTGTTTTTACATGTTTTGTAGTCTGACAAATTCTGTATTTTATGGCTTGACGCAAGCGAAGCCATCTTTCTTTGCGTAGAGTAATGCAAACCCTTAAATATAAATCTAACCAAAACTTATATTTTCCTTTATGCATATATCTTACAAATGTTTTTCACAATTTTAAATGTTTTCATAACAAACACAACTTCTACTAGATAACATTACCTCGATTTTGCAATTAGGTGTAAAAAAGTATGTTAAATTGACTGATTAGTTGCTGCCTGATGCTTTTGAATATATGGTTCACCTTTTTGACAAAAGCAATTACCGTATTTATTCGATTTATACCCCCGGCTAAAATTTCAAATTTCACATCTCAAAGGAGGGTATAATTCGAGGGGGGTCATAAATCGAGGGGGGCCAAAATTTCAAATTTGATGGTACATTTTGGAAGGATGATGACAATTAACATTAAACTGTTCAGCTATAGCTTCGTTAGAATGCATTTTAGCATAATTAATTGCGTCAAACGTATTGACAATGATTATTATATTCACAAAACTCAATATAAAAGTGAGTATGTTTGTTTACTTTTGTATCAAAAATGTTAGGGGGCTATAAACCGAGGGGGGCCAAAATTTCAAATTTCTCCTCTCAAAGGAGGGTATAATTCGAGGGGGGTTATAAATCGAGCGAGGGGTATAAATCGAATAAATACGGTACTCTAAAACAACAATATAGGATACACTGGTAGCCACACTTTTAAATAACATACCTATATCGTGCCTATACTTTGTAGTGCATTAATAAAAAATAAATTTTCATTACAGTTCAAGCTTGGTTGTTTGTTTCAAAAGCCCAGTGTGTTATGTTTTTAAAATACCTTCTAAGAGAAATTTTATACGCATACTCAACAAAACGTCAAACACTAGCATTTTTCATACAAAAAACAACTTTCCTAGGAAACTGAATGTTATTTTAGTAAAAACAAATGTATTATGCATTTATTAAATTATGAGTCATTCATTCAACTATTGCCTAACCACTTCGGGTTTTACAGGCTTCTGCTATATCTCAACTTCTGCAGTCCAAATTCAGTTCACACAGGATTTCTTAGGATACTGTTCACAATCATTTTGTAAGTGGTCAAAACATGTTTTCAAAAGCTTGCATTCGAGAAACGTCTTAACATGTACAGGATTGGTTTACTATATAAGGTGAATGTTAAACAGAATACAAAAGCGCTTACCATTACGCTGCTGTTTATACAAACAAAATAGTATTGCAGAATTCCAAAAATTCAGAAATTTGTTTGCAGATTGCAGTTATTGTTAGCTTTTCCTTTTAGCTATCTTTTAAAGAGAACAAAGTTGCGTTTTTCAAGTTACTTGTTTGCAGGAGCCAAATTAGTAAATACCTATATACTGGATAAACTAAATTAGTTAATGGAAAACCAATCAACAAAGTGGATAGTTTGTCTAAATTTCAGGTACAATACGTAGGTTGATAGACACACGTGTGGCAATTTGAGTCAATGTTTTCTGCAAACCAATGTTTGTACGTAGTTTGCACTTTATTCTACTCTATTAAACTAGTCCAAAACAGTTATTAAGCTACATTTCTAATGTTAGGACAAAATGTGTGAAATTCAAACATTTTGACAGTAATCTATGTAAAATGTCTCAATTTATAAGTGGAATTCGTCTCTTGCAAGGCTTGGGTTATATTAAGGGAATGTGTCAATTTTTTCCAACTTTGTGTACTATTTTGTTCTTATTGCAATTACAAGCTGTTGCTAGTGATGCTCGCTTGGAAATAAAAGTTCTTGAAAATGCTTTAAAATCTGGCAGAGATCTAGACTTACACTTTCAAGATTATCGTACTTTATTACAACAAAAATTGCATAAAATGACGCCAAAACCTGTGAATAACTTAAACAATATACTTGCCAAAATAAGCACTGGTCGTGAGCTAGTTTTTGTGGACAACTATCAAAATGTGGATGTGCTGGAACTTTCAGTTCCCGCAATACTGAGATCTCCGACACTTGCCGTACGAGTACGGTACGGCACAGTAATGTTCAGCTCAGACTCACTTCCATTCTGGATACCAAATTATAAACTGAAAAATGAAACAGTAGATTTGCGCAAGTTATGTTCAAGATCCAAATTTTTCAACATAACGTCTATGTCGTACTTTATTGAACAGTGTCTTGCACTTGATCTATTTAAGATGTCAGCATTTACAAAGTCCTGGATTGGAACCATCAAAATTAATTTGTTTATTCAATCAAGTTATATCACAGAACACAGTTACTGGAGTATGCACATAGACATACCAATATTTAGATATGAAGTATCATTATCCGATGAACGGCTGTACTCGACCAACTCTGTAGACTTAAACATGTTTGTTTACGATAAGCAATTTGAAGAGATCGATGTAAAGTTTTTGCTGAACAGTATTCCAGAACGCCTTGGTCGTACAAGTCAGGCTGACTATTCTAGCATTACAAAAATGCATACTGTTCTACTACTGGCTAGTGCATCGGTTCAGACTGGCAATATTACGTCATTAGACCTGGTTAGGCAGTGTTTTTTCTGCAGGAAAAAATACTTTTGTCACGAGATTAGCTGGGCACTAAAACCTGAAGCAACACTTACCCTAGACGATTTGTTCAATTTGGCGTTTCCAATAAACGGCGCGACAGAATGGAACGGTTATCTAATAGCTAACCCGGACGGCTTCAGAAATCTCCTTCTTAACGACGTTTTTGAACTTATGAAGAAATGCGATTTCATTAGTTTAAGCAAAACTAGATTTTCTTTAGTAATCAACTCAAAACCTGAAAAGCGACTACAAACGTTAGTTGCAATAATTCTCCAAGATTTCATGAAAAACGACACATACTTGATTTTGTTGTCTCACTGGTGTCAGAATAAAAAAGCGGTATATCTACAAACTGATGATTTCTTTAAATCACCTGCATGGAACCTGCTGGATTGGAAAATACGAAACATTCCAAACGAAATACTTGCATTGCACCCTATAACAATTCAGGATCCACAAAGTAGGTTTCGAATTATTGCATGTGGACAACGAGGTGTAGAATCTTTTCCGTTTAAGAACCTTATCAGTATTTTTGACATGTATGTATGGTTGCATATACTGATACTTCTAATCATTTTGGCAATTTTTGTAAGCTTGAAGCCTCATGTCGAAAATAACACGTTTTCGTGCAAGAAAGCATTGTCTGTTGGATCATATCTGAAAAATTTCG
This sequence comes from Entomobrya proxima, assembly GCA_029691765.1. Taxonomy (NCBI): domain Eukaryota; kingdom Metazoa; phylum Arthropoda; class Collembola; order Entomobryomorpha; family Entomobryidae; genus Entomobrya; species Entomobrya proxima. Next base: position 37,158,505 of record CM056169.1, on the reverse strand, counting down.
CGAGAATTATACAAGTCATACTTGAACAAGGTGATCCTTTTGAAGCAACCATTGGACACGTCAAAGCGTTTCGGTGGGTAATAGGTGCCGTTTTTCTAAGCGCTGTTGTATTAAGCAATGCCTACAAGAACACCAATGTGTACAATATGATTGCACCGAGAAGGCCTGTAGTCTACGAAAATCTTGAGCAACTAGTTACCGATAAATTTGCAGTGTACGCGCGCACAGCATTTGTGGAATTACGCGAGCCAAGACTTGAGACAACAGTTAGTAATTACTTTGCTGCCTGGGAACATGATATTATGTCAGACTTAGTACATGTGGCATCAGAAATAGAAACACGGAGATCTTTTAAACAAGAAATTAGCGGGGGGAAAGTACCTATATCAGATGCTCTTACGCTTTCAACAAGGCTGCATCCTAATGTTTTCTCTATTCTGCAAGATATCAAAAATTATGTGTACGAAGAAAACGACATGCACTATTTTAATGAGACAAAATATTACGAAGATGAACTAAAATGGTTATCCGATGATTTAAAAGCTTGCAACAAAACAGCCGTTTTTCTAGCAGAATATCGCAGCAATGCTTTTATGGCTAAGTTGAGTGGTGAAAACGTGAGAAATGTTGCGGTGTTTAAGAAAGTATACGACCAAATTGACCTTGCATTGGATATTGAGCCTTACGTTCCTATCAATATTCTTCGACGCCTTGAACATTTTAGGGCATCTGGGATAGCCAATTGGTGGCCGTCTTTAATTAGCAGTAGATATATTTCAAATTTCGATAGGAAAGAATTGCCAAAGCCGGCATCCATGAAAGGAAATATTGGACTAGTATTTATACTGGTAGCTGCAGGGATGGGATTAGCAGTAACTGTACTAATAGTTGAAGTGTCAAAAGTTACAGGAAGTGGAATTTATAAGATAATTTTAAATGCTCACCTAACGTTACTAGTAATTACAATTTGTGTTTTGATTCAGCAAAAAATATTGTCTTGTAACAAGAAATTTAATGGCTTGAAACGATATGGAATTAAATCCAGACATTGTTAATGCCCGTTTTATTGCCCACAATATAGATATAAAATATTATTATGTAATATGTTTTGTGTCACATGCACTTATACAGTCACAATGATGGTAAAACAATTGTATATAATATTAGTATTAACCGAGCTGAAATGTATGTTACCCATGAATATGCTTTAAGAAAGGAAGATTCATAGTTTTTCATTATGATAATATAAACGTTAATAACAGTGTTTGTAGAATAAACTACAGAAAAATTAATAAAGTTACAGGAACTATGGTGCATTAAAACCATTTTCTGAGCAGAAAATGGTAATTCGACAATCGTAAATGATGTGGTATCTGAATGTTCTAATACCTATAAAAGCTTGCAATTTATGAACAACATTTGTAAGCTTACTGGATGTTTTAAAATGATTTTCACAAATTAACACGAAAACACTTGCTACATGACCAATTCCAAAAGCTATAAATATTACTATAGTGTTAGAATTCAATGATATCTTTTCAAAGGTATTTTCCTGACTTTGTTCCAAATAAGCTTTGTATGGTCTATCACTTTTTGTTAGTTGACGTAAATAGTCTGCAATTCCTGACGACCATAAAACCATGAAACGGCCCAGAGTCCATGGATCTCCCCAATTCCAAATATTCCAACCTCGTGCTAGCTCAAACAACTTTTCCGATCCGGTGACAATTATCATATCCTTTCTTGAGGTTTTACTTGTTGCATTTAAAACTGAGTATTCCAACTCTTTTAGTTTGTCTGACCAATCAATAAATGCTATTTTACGATTGCCGGCTTGTCGTAGCTTCTGAGCTTCAAATGATAATGATTTTTCTGGTACGACTACTGATTGCTCAGCTACTTTTCTTATTACCTTTAAATGCTTGCTTAATTTTTGATAATAATATAAATAAGTATCATATTTCTTGATTAAATAGGAAAATTTTGATTCAGTTTTAAACATGCAAGTATTAACAAGACCAATTTCTATTTCTTTGGAACAGTCTTGTGTATTCTGTTCTAAGATATCAGATGTCAATGACTCCACATAAAATTTGTATTGTCTTTGAAATAACTCATCGAACTTTGTAAAACGCACAATTTGTTTAGGTGCTGTAAGCTCTGAAATGTTGTCCCCCAAATAAAAGTAGCTCATCAGCAAAACTCCTGTTGTCCACAGCTGCAAAGAGAACGGAATCGATGAACCGTTCACCATTTCCTGTCCATGGTAAAGTAATACTCTTGCTACAGCTGCAACTGCCTCTAACGATTTGTATAATTTTGACTTCTTTATTTGGTTTTGATTTTGGGACGCAATTGACATTATTCGGCTTTGTTTCTCGTAGAGGTGTATAAGCATCATTGTTAGTAAAGAAGACAGCAGTAACGCCCATGTCCACTTATCGAATGCTGATATAAATCCTCTAAAACTAATTTTTTAGACACATACCCACCATCGAACGTTAAAAATTGAATTGAGTTAATTTCTATGGGCAGTACAAGGTTTAAATGCTGACCAAATAAGATGGTAGGTGCCCCATTATTTGTATTTTTATTTAAAAATCTCCGTTGGATACTGACATTAATATTAGGAAATACTGCTTGAAGAAGTACAATATCTACAAACTTGTTTGGACGACTTGTATCTGTTGTAAAGGTATATACGCTTGAATTCGGTTCTCCTAAGTAGAATGGCATTATTTCTAAAATAACACGAAATTCGCTAAAATAAGTTTTAAACGACAAAAGATCGTTTTGTGCAATTTCCTCTGTATTTTTATCTAGGGTAGCAAATGACAGCACCCAGTTTTTATAACCGATTTCTGCCTTGTGACCACAAAACTGACAGTAAGTGTGATAATACAACACGTGGCCTGGTCCTTGCACAGAGTTGTCAGCTTTCATTAGTTGCAAGTGAACAAATATTTTACGGATTTGAAAGTGGAAATTAATTGTACCACAGTAGGCACAATCAATATTTTGAGCAAATGAGTATGCTTCTTGAAGAGCCTCGTTGGTATCACTCTGGCTTAATGAAATGTAAGGAATTAACACAATATCATCAGCCCTCTTCCAGTGCCAAACTTGATCGAGGTGCATGTCCTCTAAAACGCTTCTTCGATTGCTTCGCCAGGTAGTATAGCCAACGCGAAGCCAACTATCAGTATGTTGATAATCTAACGTGACCCGATGGTATGACAAGTACACAAAAACTACACTTCCCGCAAATATTATTGGAGTGCTAGGTTCCCAAAGGTTTTTAGAGAGTTCTGTATAATTGGAAATTACAATTGTCGTTGACTGTTTGCTGGAAGGTACATTCAACTGCTTATGATTTATAAAGCAAATTACGATGTCTGGGGAGATAAACGCAGATATTAAAAGTTGAATATCTTCGGGCGATGTATTTTCTGGTGATAAGCTAAAATTTGAGTATTTGGGATTTAAATTAGCATTTATTAACGAAGCCGTTAAGCCAAAACACAAGTTCCACAGTAGTTTCATATTTATCAAGAAGAAGTAGAACAAGATAATAGCAAGCACATAGATGAAGCAATGACCATTAGGGTTTAACCTCAAACCTGTTTTCAAAAGGGTTTTAAAATGTTTTTAAGTGCTTCATTAGATTATTAAGTATATCAAGGTAGCTCACTACATTACCCAAATATCTTTTAATCTGCTTTTGGAATAGTTCGTTCTTTTTACAAGTTGGTTTAGGAACATGACTATACAAGAGGTTTTTTGTTTGTGTAAGATTAGAAAGAAGAAGGTACTACGATACGCCTACATTTAAAAACATGTTTTCATAAAGACACAGTTTTTAATTTGCTTAAGAGCCAAAATAATATTTATATTTTAAAACATTGACAGTCACATGTAGACACATGATTCTTAAGTAATGTAATTCAATTACAGTTTTCAAATGTGTTAGAATATTTTTCTAACAAACGCCTACAGACCTGTTTTTTATGGAATCGCTAGCTCGCCTTGTCAAGGTCCCTCAACCTACAAATTTTTTAAAGATCTCTGTCACAATTAGTAAAGTAAACCAGGAATGAAAATCCCATTCAAACTATTTCTATTATCTATTGTTTCGAAAGGGTCGCTCAACGAAAGTGTGTGTATTTCAAGTAATTTGCTACAATAAAAAACCTACGGTTAACAGAATGCATACGGCATACGTGGTCTCAATGTTTTGCTTTTTGTGTAGTTTTCCTTTTTTATAAAATGTAACAATTTTCAAACATACAATTTTGAATGGCTTGTATGTAACCTGTTGTTTAAAACACCAAAGTCTTAGATATTGCGCTAGCAATGCTTAATTCTTTTTACTAACATATTTGAAAAATACTCAAATATAGTTCTGAGGATTCTGAGTTCCAGCTAATTATATAATTCTATCTACCAAATTATTCAATGTGTTCAAGCCTTTCCACGAAATATGATTGCCGATTAGGTGAAATCTATATGTTCATTGATTGATTACGTACATAAATTGTAGTTCATTTACAAAGATACTTTTCGTTCTTTAAAGGTGAAATCTGCTGGTCATTTTGAATGTTAGTGCGCTTAAATGATCCAGTGTCATTTCTTGAAGTATACTGTTAAAATTTATATGATATATTTGTTTGGTACGACTGTTAAGAATGTTTGTAATAGACACCCATACCTACGCACAAAACTTTGCACATGTCAACTTGACAATTTAATAATACCGATGTCGTGTTCTGAAGTAAAAGAAACTAGGACTGGGGAGGAGACAGTTCAGTAACGTTTCGATTATACAGAGTACTGTGAAGGTACATTTAAAATTCATTGCCAGTGGTCTTTCTCCGTATTTGCGCAGAGAGATTAATTTTTATTTAAATTGGTATTTAAAGAAGGAGTTCACGACGTCTTGATTACGCAATATTTTAAAATAATCTTTGATGGTTATGTCACCCATTAATATAAAGTTTGTCTTTACACCGTTCATAATTCAGGTTGGTTGAAGATTATCGGTTTGTCATATTCATCTATCATATTCAAATATAAAAAATGAAATAAAGCTATTTTGTGAGACCCGAATGTGACAACCATTCACTTTCTCAAACGCTTAATGACCTTAGGATACAAAAATTGTACTTCTAATGAATTTTAAAAACGATATTATTGCTGGCTAAATATGGTCAAGACGATATATTAAAAAATCCCAGCACAAAATGAACCGAACCAGGAGAATGGAATGGAAATAAAATGGATGTACGTCAACTTACGACAGAAAGAAGTTAGTACGTTTAAGAAATGAGCTGACATAGAATATGTGTTTTTGTGTAACTTGAACTGAACGTGTGTAATAGACAGTAATTTACTCCATGTACATTGTACATGTATATCTGTCATCTTTAAAGCAAACATTTAATGAATCCTTTTTCCTCTTTTTATGACAACGTCAAAGACAATTTTCCTCTTCATTAGCAATTACGTCAACCGAAGTCATTTTTGGCAGTTAAGATTGATAAGTTCATTATCAACTCGAGACTTTCAATTACTAGCCGCATTTTTCTGTTAAAGCGCAATGCCTACCATGAAACAACCAAAACTGGAACTACATATAAGACATACGTAAATGTATATTATTTTTAAAATCCAGGATTAAGTGTATCCAAGGGATTACAAGGCCAGTGTTTGTATTGTTATTTTTTGGGCGTTTCTGTTAAAAAATTGCTTCTTTGAAGGTTCGTTGGAAGCATCGCCTTTGTAATTACAAAATTACGCTGTCTGGATTAGATTAGGATTTTGATCCGAACACAAAAAAAAACAATTTTACTTACAAATGAAATGTAATTGCATAGTTTCTGGTATCACTTAAAATACTGATAAGCTTTGGGTTACTCCTTAGTTACGCGGACTCAGACTTTGTCTGGTGCAAATAAAACTTAAGTTGACAACCTTTGCTCGCGCAATGTAGCGTACACACTTTTGTAGGGGTTTATATTTCCTTTTTGCATACTATTCTAGCTCAGTTTATTCTAGACTAGAATTTCTAGTCGGGGTACTACTTTACAAATTACAATAAACTAAAAATTCTGTTAAGTGAATGTTGGAAAGTATATACTATGTACTCTCCATGACTTCTCAGCCAATATCCCGAACTAACAACGCGCCGATAGTAAGGCAATGACATGGTTTGTTAGTTGTCATTGGCACGTGTCAGCTAGCTTATGTAACTTTTTGTGTAATTTTGCTAACAGCCTTTTTTGTAATTTTTGTAATATTGATCTAATTTACCTCGAATACTAAATACTTGACTGCCAATTTGCAATCAAGTAATTGTTGTAACTACTTAAAACTATAACACAATTGGCGACCGTTTATGTAGACTGTTTGCTAACACACCAGGAGCGACATTTCGGGTTTTTACAACTTATATAATAATTATCGAGCATATGTTACATAATAAACTTAACCGTTTCATTCCTATGCGAACTAGTATGCTGCAGAAATTATTCAAACCTAATCGCAGATATGGTAGAATGTTGTAAAGATAGCTTTGTGTGTTGCAGTTAGTACAAATCTGTGAAATCCTTTTGAAACTGAATATTAAATTCTTTTTTGTTACCGTATGTGAATGCTAATAAGCAAAACAAAAGATGTTAGTAAGTTCCGGGTTGTTGCCATTTGTTGAAAAATCCCTCAACTTGGTTTCAAAACTTAATGTTTTACCATTTACATCCCCCATTCACATACATGTAGATAGTGGTCTAGTACATGTTTGTGCCAGCCAAAAGTTTTGCAAGTGGCAGTGGAAACTTCATGTTGCAATTTTACTACTAATCGTTGCAATATGTACTTATAAGCTTACATTCGAAAGTCCAAAATTAGAGCAAAAGGTGCTTAATAGTTGGAAAATAGCATTTTCAATGCTCCACATTGTAATTGCATATCACTTTGGTAGAAATTCACCGACAGTGGCAGGATACGTAAATAACCTTTTGACATTTGAAAGACAATATCAGCATTTAGATGCTGAAGTAAAGTCCAGGTTTATGATGTTTCTTACCAGCAACGTTTTGAACTGCATTCATGGAAATATCTTTATCTTTGCTGTGGGAGCTGGTGTGTTCCCAATTACATCCTGGAGCATGCTACCTGACGCACTGTTTGGACACCTTGGAGGTTATTTTGGGGACGATATGTGGTCAGCGTTATTTGTCCAAACATTGGAACGCGCATTTGCCCTTGTTGTAACGTATGTATTTTGGCGTATAATTTGCAACTATGGAGTTCTAGCAGTAGTTGTGAGTATGCTTATTTTGACGTATTGTCAACAAGCAACGGTAACGGTTTACAAGCGGTAAGGCTTAACATTTTATAAAATACGAAAAAAGTCTAGTTGACAAATTTAAATTGTTTTCATTTTTAAACAGAGCTGTTGTCATCAGTAAAGCAAAGAATTACTACAGCGCACACTTGATATATCGGCAAATTCAAATATTGAATGCAGTATTTTCTGAGCTGCACAAACACACTATATTTGCTAGTTTTGTTTTGATGGCACCAGCAACATTGTCAATCTCATTGTTTCTGATTATTTCTCGTTGGAAACTTTTGGATGTACCGGCGCTACTTATATTTTTTAACTTCGTGGTTACAATGTGCAACATTATTGTACTGAATTTTCGTTATGCTACGAAAGTATACACGTCAAGCTTATCAACTAAAAATTCATATTGCGATGGCAAGATTCTTGATATTCTATGCGGTTCGGGGCAAAATAAGCTAAACAGAAGATATTGGAAAACAGTTCAAGCTTTCAAAGTGAATTTCCTTGGCTGTAACTTTTTTGACAAAACCACCTCTCTAGTTCTGCTAGACTTTTCTTTCGGAACTGCAATTAATCTAATTCTGATGAGTGCCTAAGTTGGTGGAACGGAATGCATTAACAATGCTAAATGACAATTTGTTACTCTTGTGTCATTGATCTGTAAACATGGAAATTTGGGGTTGTCTAAACATCTAGTAGTAAAATGTAAATGTTGCAATATATTGAGAGCTTTAAAACTGTTAATAAAATATACACAGCAGCCTGCTATATAGCATGTAGTAAGGCTCTAAAGTTAAACTGTGGACATTAAAGTTAATTTACTTAATAATTCCGGGCAAAATCATTTCTTGGAGATTCGTACGTCGAAAGCTCAAACTGGCTAGTAGAACAATGAACAATGCAATTTTTCATTAGACCAACCTACCTAAATCCTAACCTCTCTAGAGGGTAGCCCATCGACACGCCAGCTCATTTACAGATTAATCTATACTGCTGTATAATATTGCATTTATTGTTAGAATGTAGTGGACGATAATTTATAAATGCTAGCATTACGACTATTTCATCTTTGTTATAATCCTTTGCTATAATTAATCGACAGGTTTTGAGAAAACGAAAAAATTGTGCGTTTGTATGCTAACACCATAGAGAAAATTTGCAATGCTAACACCATAGTGAGAATTTGCAATGGTAACACAGATGTATATCCCACGCGATCTGTGAAACCGGTTCACCGGCACTCGTTATGACTTATATTTTAATTTTATCAGCATTTTTCACAAATATCATATTTCCACATCTCTTCGAGTTATCAAATAAATAGTTTACTTATTGTGTTTGTTTTTTATTTAAAAAAGCAAGTCTTCTAGGTAACAAAATAAATAAGGACAGCAGTTGTGAAAAAATCTTGTAAAACTCCTAAACGTTTACAGATATCGATGGCTTCACAATCTAAGGAACCAATGCAATAGTGAGTAGCGAAACAAAGCACTATCGCAAATGTGAGTAGCGGACTAAGGCACCATTGCAAAGTTGGACTATATTGATAAGGAACTATTGCGATCTTGACTAAATAAAAAAGGCACTATAGCAAGTTGACGCGAGGTGTGTAAAAGGAACTATTGCAAAACGTGGGGCAAAATGAGATTTCATGTGCAATGTGTTCCTTATAAAATTTCCTACATTTTGACACCAAGATCATTGCTGCACCTCTTTTTATCACCGCCAAAACAGTCTGTCAATTATTCCTCTCCACCAGGTTTTTTATTAGATGTTTTGGTAGGATAAACTTGAAGTTTAAAGCAAACGAAGAAACTTTCACAATTTTAATTGTTTGTACAAAAAGATAAGTTGAGAAAAGAACCGGAAATAGTACATCGTGCAAAATGGCGACTCATGCGGAATCGGACAACTTTTTCAGTGAAGCGGAATTGTTGGATATCTGCATTGCATCCAATATTCCAGTTAGCTCATTTACTATAGGTAAGGTAGTTTTTAAATAAAACTGTGTAGGTTATCAAATTATAATTATCTATAACTAATAATGTAAACATGTGCATGTAGTGGAACCTAGAACCGAGACCAACGACGTTCCAGTGGATTCAATTTCCGCAAACTTACCTGGTCAACTGCCTTTGTCACCTGCTCATCAATCCATCTTAGATGACAATCCGACATCACCAATTGACTTATCATCAAAAGGCAAGCGGTCACGGGGCCATAACAGGATAAATTGGAAAACTGAGAAGCAGAAGAACAAACGGATGAAGGGGGAATCTTATCTCGGATATCAAGTAGATGCATCCCAAGGTTTGAATAAGAGGACACTGACAAAGGCAAGAGCTTCCAGAACGATGGGAGCAAAATGTGCATCACCAAACTGCCTGCGTACTAAACATCGACACTGCTCTGAGTTCACCGACGAGTCTCGTCAAGCTTTATTTAATGATTTCTGGCAAAATATGGATTGGCCTGCAAAGAAGTCCTACGTTCGAAGTTCAGTTGATCAGATTGACCCCAAGTTTGCCCGGACACCCGGAAGTACGCGAAAGGAAAAAACTAATGTGTACTACTTAAAACTACATGGACGAAGACAACAAGTTTGTCGACAGATGTTTCTGAGCACACTTGGACTAACCCCAAAGGAAATTTTTGGATGGGTCAACTCTAAGGGAAGTACTGCTTATCGGTGCGAAAAAATATCCCCACCAGTTCGGAAAGATTCGCATCATAAAATCTTGGCTACTGAGTACCTTGTCGGCTTACCAAAAATGCCAAGTCACTACTGTAGAGCATTTACGGAAAAACTTTATCTGGAACCCATATTCAAAACCTTCGCCGAATTGTACAATGAATACAGACGCTATTGTACTGAAAAGTCACAAGCTCCGGTTTGCAAAACTATATTCCAGAATTTATGCAAGGATTTGAATATAAGTTTATTCGCTCCAAAGAAGGACCAGTGCGATACTTGTTGTGCCTACCGTGCCAAAACTATTTCCGAGGAGGATTATAAGGCTCATCAGTTAAAAAAAGACTTAGCTAGACAAGAAAAGATAACGGACAAGGCCGAAGCTGAAGCTGGAAAATGTCATGCAATTTGTGTGGATGTTCAAGCAGTATTGTTGTCCCCTGTTCTCAACGCAAGTGCATTGTATTATAAGACCAAATTGATGGTTCACAATTACACGATCTATAATCTTAAGGATCGCAATGCTGCGTGTTTTCTGTGGAACGAAAGTGAAGGAGACTTAGCTGCATCAAGTTTTGCAACATGTTTAATTAACTTCCTGGACGATTATTTTGATGATGACCAGTTACCAATCGTAATCTTTAGTGATGGATGCACCAATCAAAATAGGAATGCTGTACTTTCTAATGCTTTGCTACAATATTCTATGAAGAAAAAGAAGGTAATTTATCAAAAATATCTCGAGAAAGGACACACTCAGAACGAAGTCGATCCTGTCCATGCAACCATCGAAAGGCGCACGAAGAACGAGTCCATTCATTTGCCAACTGATTACATAAAAATCTGTGAAACCGCAAGAAAACATCCGATGCCATATATCGTCAGATACATGAAATTTTCTGACTTCAGAAATTACTCTTCCTCGGAGAATTTGCGATATTGCACAATCCGGCCTGGGAATAAGAAAGGAGATCCTACCGTTACAGATATACGTCAGCTACGTTATAATGTTAATGGAACAATTGACTACAAACTAAGTCATGCGGATAACTGGTCCCCTTTACCCAGAAAACCAAAACCAGTTCTCAAGACGAACTTTCCGAAATTATTTAATAAACCGATTGATATTACAAAACGAAAATACGAAGACCTTCAGGACTTATTACCGGTTCTCCCAGAAGATTGTCATCAATTCTATAAAAATCTTCCACATTTGTAACATTTGGATTTTGTAATTGGTGTAGCAAGACATTGCTTGTGTTTGTGGATTAAAATTAACTTTCAGAAGCTTTTGAAACGTAGTTATTTTGAATAAATGCAAAAATTTAACGAAAATATCCAACCAAACTTATTTTGCTCATTTCTCGGAATTTACTTTTTTTGCAATGGTTCCTTTTACGCACATCGCGTCAACTTGCTATAGTGCCTTTTTTATTTAGTCAAGATCGCAATAGTTCCTTATCAATATAGTCCAACTTTGCATTGGTGCCTTAGTCCGCTACTCACATTTGCGATAGTGCTTTGTTTCGCTACTCACTATTGCATTGGTTCCTTAGATTGTGAAGCCATCGATATTTGGTCTAAATTACAAGCACTAGATTAAAATTTGTTCAAGAGAAAGCAGCGCTTTACGTTACTCTTTAAATACAGAAATTTCATGTGAGTGAGGTTTCCTCGTCTATACTTAACGACTTCATTATTTCAGTATACTTAGTTTTACATTCGGTTTGCATGTCAGGAAATCGAGTACACAGAGGCTCGACATTTTTAATATCGTTAAACAGACAAGAAGCACTACTGCTCTGTGAAAGGAGAAACTCACACAGTTCAAAGAACTCATCCACTAGCATGTACGTTGCTGCATTGTAAAGCACTGTATTTCCATTGTCAGTAGAAACATTGACATCGGCTCCATGTTCAATGAAAAATTTAATTGCTTTAAAATGCACATTTTCTGCAAGCAATGGAGTTTTATACTCACCCTTACATTCATCACTCTTCCAGACTTCGGTGAGAAGGTCACTTTGTTTTGACAAAAGTAGCTGGGCAATATCCAATCGTTTGTCCACAATCTCGTCATCCTCAAAATAAGTGTTTTGTGCACAAAAATACAAAAGCCCCTGACTATGAAGAGGCTCTAATGTTATAAAAAATGAAACCATTTCATAATCCGCTCTTTCAACAGCGATTTGTAATAGTGTGGAACTTTCGTTGGATGGAGAGCTATTTTTCAGATAATTTCTAGGAAACACATGGGATCTTATGTAAAGATAAATTCTTCTGAGAAAGAATAAGTCCTTTTTTTCCTGAAAGAATTGGCACAGCAATTTAACTACTTTTGCATTACAGTTTTCTGCTGCAATTTTAAGGAGCGCGCCTTCGCTATCTCTAAAACGTGATTGGGGTCCCTTAATCAAAATTTTTATAGCTTCAGATAACATTACCAATACATCTAAAGGGAGAAGTACAAAAGTCACCAAAATAACTCCAAGAAACGGCATTTTAGGATCACGACAGAGCCGTAGAAATAATGGAATTGTGTATGCGTCTATGGCATTGTCGTTACTGCAGCAGTTGCGTTTCCCAAGCACCATCATTAATAGCGCTTCATAGTTGCGCCAAAGACATAATTCTACCGCGGAATACAAACTTATTCCAAATGGTATATAAGCTGCAGTAATAGACAGTTCACAATTTTCATGATTTTGCATAAGAAAATCATTTATAAAATAAACTAGAACCTCTTCAACAAAACTCCGATCGCCAAATATCTCCTCGTACGCTCCTCTTTGAAGAAATCGCAATTCCATCAGACCTATTTTGGTAGACTGAAATGTTTTTGCAGGTACAAATAATGCTTTGCATAAATAAATTGCCACCAGGTACTCCGCAAACGTTCTGTGAACAAACTCAAAACTTCTGGTGGACGGGTTCTGTTCCAAAAGCCCTGGTGACAAGACCTTCAAAGAACTTACTCCATTAAATTCATTGAAATCCATAGATAGTTGTCTAGCCAAATCTGGACACACAAGCTGGAGCGCCAGAAACACATGAAACCCTATAACGTGACAGGCTGGGTCACAAACTGCTTTCATGTCCTTGTACATACATGCCAAATTGCATTTGCTTTCTCCAAGCTGTCGCACAATGAACTTTGAGTAGATATCGGAAAGAGAGTTTGCAAAGTGTACAGATAGTAAATTCACGGAAACGCTACGATTTCTATCTGCAAACACGGCAGCTTGTTCACCATAAACTTCTGCTATGAGCCGACATAGAAGTGGTACACCAGTTAATTTTCTCTCATTTTCGTTCAAATTTCCTTTCAAATTCACTAGACAAAAGTCAGCGTATTCTGTTAGCTTTTGGATGTCACATGATGACTTGTATTTATTTGCCCAGTGGGATGTGAGATAATTTCTCTGTATTTCCTCAGTAAACGGTAAAATGTCATAAGCAATTACTCCAACCGTTTTCTCTAGTTGACTGCGGACCACAGGTCGTGACGTGACAAAGATTCTGGCTACTGTTTTGCTTTCACACAGTTTCTGAAGAAATGTAGTCATTTTCTTTAAATCAACTTCCTGAACTTCGTCAAGGCCATCAAAAAATAGTTCAAACTTTATATTTTGGTCGCTGATAAGTTCACAGAGAATTTGGTATGCCGTTGGGGTTGTTGCAATATTTTTCAGTATGGTTAACCGCAAGTTGTCATTAAGTTCGTCTTGTGCGACAAAATTTTGCAATTGAATATAAGCAACAATTCTTTCTGTTTGGGGACACCGATCGTTGACTTTTCTTGCAAGATTCGCTAGCAGATCTGATTTTCCCGTTCCAGGAGAGTCACAAATGCATACACCATTCACATTATCTTTTAAAACTTTTTCAACAAAAACATCTTCTGACATGCATTCGGTGTGGCAATCCTCTTTCAAATGATTACGGAGCACAGTTGAGGCACCTGAGCTTTTCTCAAGCACAAAAGTTTCTGTTCTCACGTCATATCTTAGCAAATGAACTGGAACTTCAATTTTAGCACGTATCCTTTCCCAGTCAGACTCACTTCTTAACAGAATAAATCGAGCTGTGATTTTACTTGTAAGCAACTGAATAGTTGATGTTTCTATTCCATATTCAGTGGGAACAAATTTTCTGAGCTGAGCTCGTTCTATATGTTTAAAAACAAACACATCGGAGCAATCTGTTTCAAACAGTTTAACACTAACATCTAACCGACGTGAAAGAAATCTGGGAATATATTGACTATATGGTTTTGGTATCGAGTCATGTAGCAATTTTACTTCCGTTTGGTTCTTTATATTGTCTTTGAGAGTTTTCACGTGTTCTTTAGTAAATGCATGTTGGCGTAACCATGTTTGAATATTTGTAATTTGCTCTGTATTCAACATAGTTTTTAGTTGATGGGTTATCCCTTGGAAATGAACTCGCAATTCGCCAATTTTTTCAGATGGATGAAAGAGCAGTTTGCTTGCACCTGATTGTTTGGTCTCTGTGAGTGCTTTTATCAGAGTATAATATCCATTTGATTTTGTTACCAAAATATCGAGAAGAAGTTTCACTTGATCATAATTGGTGTCCTTGGCCATCTACAATAATTAAAATATTAAAATTACGTTCTTCCTTAAAAGGCTGAGTATTCAACAAAACTCTGTTACTTACAATTTTTTCAACATCTAATTGACTGAGCACATCTTCCTGTTCTAGTATGGCAAGTAGCACTGCGTTGATCAAAGTGTTATCCAACAGTGAGCTCAGATTGCTTTTAATGTACTCCTTTTGCCATTTCTCCATTTTGCTGAAAACTAGAAAATTATTGCTTTGTTACAAAATATTAATTACCAAATCTCCCAAACCAGTTGGAAATTTTTTTTAAAAATTAGTAAAGCACCAGCATAACAATATTTATTTGCTTACCTGAGTAAATTAAATACACTTTTGGTTGTCAAAGGTTTCAAATTGTAGAGTCAAGCTGGTAATTATATATTAATATTAATTAGAATTGGTCAAAATATGTTGCTGATAAATTGCAAAATAATATCAGTTTGGAATTTTACAGCCTTTTCTAAAGAAGTGACTTGATTTTGTTTCTTTGAAATTTACTAGTTATTGACACGTTGCTGAATCTGACAATATAGGCAATTTACTAAATAGGCAGGAGTATAGTATGATTGCAAGTTTATACACTAAAATCTCAACAAACGTTGGTAAACGTTAGCGAATAAAAACCTGTGACAAGGCTAGTATGGTAACACTCTAGTAAAATACATACACGTTTGCCGATATAGGGTGGTGTGATTTCCACAAGAAAAAAAACTTGTTTGAGTAACATGTCAGCTGGGCAAGAGCGTAAACAGATCGAAGCAGAGGTAAAGTTACGAGTGTGTTAGGCTATCATTTGTTTGCATTATAAAATTCTTAGTGTATGTTACCGCTGAAGCCTGAAGCTGTTTTTCTACTCAACACATACTTTGTTCTCACTTCAAGCATCAATGTGAAATATGCAATTGGAAATTTTCATAAGTTGAAGCTTCATTGTCTAGTTATTATGGTTTGGTTAAAGCCCTTTTATCATAGGTTTGCAAGCGTAAATTATAATTTAGATGCGTTGTTGAGTATGAGTAATATATTTTAAAAGCATATTCACATGAAGCAAGTTTGCTTATATCTTATTATGGTTCTGAAACATAGATATGTAGCCAGCAAATATAGTCTCAATCAAACATTTTCTTCTTGTATTGTTGTAATATTTATTCTTTATGGTTAAATACATATATACTTATACCTATACAGCAACTAATAATCGGCTAACTAAGAATATTTAAAATTAAAAAAAGGATAACTCTAGGATGATATAAAAATACCCTAACTTGACTAGCACAAGTAATTTTGTTGCTTTTACTAAAATAAAACCATAAAATATTGCATTTTTTATAAAACAGAACTGTGTTTTACTCTGTGCACATATACATTACAGCAACACTTGAAATACGGCAAAATAACGGCACCTTTATAAGAAACTTTATAAGAAATTTCAAAAATATTGTGCATGTGCATAAATGTTTACCTAAATACACCTGTATTTGTACAAAGCACATATGAAATTGTAAAAACGTATTCATTAGACCATACCAACATACCAAATGTACACTAGTTTACGAACACTAGCACAATTAAAATGCCTCTTTGATCGAAAATATATCTGCTATTGCAGCTACAAAGTATTATGACATCAAAACGGTTTTCGTTTTACAGACGCAAACATGTATAACTAATTAAACGTAATGGTTCTAAAAGGAATTATTCATTGCTTTTACCAATTTTGTGCACACATGTGAAGGCTAGTGTTGACTAAGCAGTAGTAACTGCACTGTAAGCTCATTAGCAAAGTCAGTACAATTCAAAGGTGTCAGTTTCTCAACAAAATTCAACGACCCAAACTTAACCTTGAGATCACTACAGCTATCGCAAAACGCTTGAAGCATTTTTAATTCTCGTTTTGACTGAGTTTTCATGCTGTGAGTATTTCGCAAGGCTGTAATTGCTTCTCTGGATTGCCAATTTAACTGTGCCATGTTACCAAGCAGTACTAAGAGTATCATTGCAGTGCCCAGAATAATTGAAGCAAACAATGCATCAATGAAAATAGTTTCTGTTGATGGTTCCAGTCTTGTCACCGTAGTCATGCAAACTGCCTGCAACAAAATTCCAGCTAATATGATTCCTGTGACTAGAGTAGATTGCTGCAGTTCGTTCATCAAAACTCCAAGAATCTGTAGCGTTCTATAGTACAGAGTAACATCTCTAAGAGAAACATTTGCACTAATTTTCACAAATTGTTGAAATCTTATCAAATTTGCCTGAAATGCCAGTGTGCAATGTATCAATACACCAGCGCCAGCTAGCGCAGAGGCACTTTGTACAAATGCTCAGAACCAGAGATTTATCAGAAATACAAACAATTTCAAGATTATTTGCGCCACTTGCCAAAACCCACTTAGACTGGGAGGTAGAACGCATTCGGGTATAAGCCAATATCCCACTATACTAGGTTTGCAGGGATTGATCCAATGTATTCCATACACAAATACTAAAGGAAGGGCAACACAAATACCATACAATACGTAAGCCAAGTATGTATTCAATAGTGTAGCTACAGATTTTGGTTGTTTATAGTTTGGAAACCGTTTTTCAAATTGAATTAGTCCGTTGATGTACATGCAGAGATTGTCAAGATTTCTTTGTAGAGATCGTAGCATTGAATTGTTAGTTGTTATAGCAATAATCGAAAACCCAAATAAAAATTTGTCAATAGTTTCAAAGTTATTTAAGTGGAATGCATATTTAAAAATTACACCAAGGTAAAGCAAAACTACAAGTGCTGTGTGAAATATAGGAAGCCTGGCGTGCCTGCTGGATTGGTTTTTTCTACTGTGATGAATTTCTAACTTGTTTTGCTGGGAATTGAAGAAAACGGGAACACTTTTTAAGGAACATGCGTATTTGCAGGTTTCAGAAAATAACCCCATATATGCAAGCATTTTAAGAGAACGAAACTGGATACGGTTCCCTTAGAGCCACAAGTGATTGATTTGAAAGTTACAAAACCACTTTATAAGCGGTGTTGTGTTTTGATGTTTGATGTGTGTTGTTCCTTTGTATTTGAAATTCCACGTGAAGTCAATATTAGAGAATGATTTTTGTGTGTAATTAGCTAAATTCATATTTAAAATATCATATAATTATTTCAGATATTTAGCTAGAGCGTATGTTTACCCATCCACATGGAATTCCCTAAAATTCAACTACATAATATTCACTTTTATGTGGTTTTTGAAAATATTGACATGTAATTTATTTATGATTGCTGGCTAACGTTAAATACCTCAGCTGCTGTTAGCCCTGGTTATTCTGTTATTTCTAAATAATTAGTACGCACAGAGCCTTTATGTAAATAATGTTCAAAACTAAAATATTTTAGTTTATTAAAACAAATATATTATAAGCCGCAGCCTAATAGTTAAGAAATATTTATGATTATAACCAGAAAATGGTAAACCATCAAAAATGCTCGCTGCGAAAGACCTAGTTTGGACCCCATTTAACCTGGTTAAAAGCCCATTTAGCCCATCTACAATAGGTAAAACATCTCTAAAATAGATAATAATGGGTCCAATTGACCCAGATTTGCTGATTTTGACCCATTCAACCCCCAAATATCCTGATTTTGACACAAATAGCCTGATGTTGACCCCAAATAGCCTGATTTTGACCCCAAATAGCCTGAGTTTGACCCCAAATAGCCTGGTATAGACCCCAAATAGCCTGGTATAGACCCCAAATAGCCTGGTATAGATCCCAAATAGCCTGGTATAGACCCCAAATAGCCTGGTATAGACCCCAAATAGCCTGGTATAGACCCCAAAAATAAAGTGGACGGTCACACGGACACACGGACACACTACTCGTTAATAAGCTCACCTGCTGACGCAGCGAGCTAATAACACGTTTGAAAATAGAGAAAATGGGGTGGTTGCCAGCTAATTTTATGTAAAATAACTACATAAATATCTTTTGTTTACGCAGAATTACATGTATTTATGACAAGAGACTCAAGCTAGTTGTTAACCCATTTAAAGTCTCATATTAGCAAATTACAACTTCACTTCGAAAGTATTGCCTGCTTTCAACAGGAATGAGAAGAGTTGCCATCATAAACCTTCTTCTAGTAAAAATCAAATCGGGTAAAACCAAATTCGAACTAAAGGCCTGAGGTACATTTAAAAACTACAAAGCTACACTGATTTGGTTACCTAAATACGAATACATGATTTTTAGGCATCTGCTTTTATTTTAACAGAGGCATATGTGCTGCAACGAGGTTTGAGTGAGAGCAGTTGGGATATTGATTGCTACATAAACCCAATATTTGTTTTTCCCGGGATCGAAGCAATTCAGAAAAGTTGACAGACTAAAAACTCACAGTGCAGGACTAATTATTTTATTAAACATTTAAGCTGTCAGTCGTGGCTCGTAACCCCATATTAATGTAGATCCAACCCAAGTTTAGCATGGCACCCCGACCATGGGGAAAAGTAACCCAAAATTTGGAGTGATCTCAAAGTTTAATTCAAAATAAGTAGTTATAAATAACTAAGTGCCTAAGTTGTTATTGTTAATAACGTTAATACTTATAAAAACTTGTATTTTTGCTGTTTTTTGTAACTGGTTTACTTGAACGGATACAGTATTATTATGCAATCTTAGAACAAAGCAAAAAACTTGATGTTAACGTTTGAATGACAGACGGTCATATGTCAGCGACAGGCGATTGCAATATGATTCACGTCAAAGAAAATCTTGTTGATGTCAGATACATCCAGTATCATGATATTTCTGTCAATGCTCTCATTTGTTCGAATTTATTTAAGTTTTATAATAGGTACATATATAGGTATCTCATCATAAAATTGCACATTATGCACCTCTTCACGGACTTGTATATAAGCTGCAAATAAAGATAAAGCCTTTAGTTTCGCTGGGTGGTGCTAAGCTAGCTGTTCCTGTTGAGCCTGCAGAACATACGTTTTTGTAAAAATGGTTGCCCTAGTTACATTGGTCCTAGGCTTTTGCCTTTTTTCGGCAACCCAATTGACAAAGGGTTCTCAAGACATGGCAGAAAATGGTAACGTTGAAACACACTTATAATTAGAAGTATGCAGCATTTTAAAAATAATGGTAGTTTCTTAATTTGTTTTAGCCACTTGTGTCATCAAACATAACTTGGACAAAAGGCTGCTTCAGGTTGGGTTAGGTTATTTACACCCAGTCCAGTTGAGAGCACACGATGGGGACGGATTCCGGATTTTTTTCGACTTCGAAATCTATTTTATGGTCACTATACTAAGGGTGGCTGGCGATATTTAAATCGACTCTAAAAACTTGACGCAAAAACATGTCATAGTCAAACATTTTTGAAATGAAACCATAATATTATGATTTTTTGGACTCTTTTCCTTACTTATGCATCTTTTTACACCACATAACGAAAACGGTTTTCAGTTATTTAACAATTTAAGTTTGCAAGTTAAAAATTTTTAGCAACGTAACTTGTTTTCAAATTATTTGCCATAGAAATGAAAATAACAGTAGTAGCATAATATAAGCTACCACAGAACATTTCTAGATTCCTGAGAAATGTTACACATAATTTTCTTGGAATTTGCACGCCTAAAACCCTGTTTTTTTGAAAAATTTTCGAAAATGAAAAGTGCGTTTTGGAACTGTGTCACTACTAGTGCGACATTTGACCTCACACAACTTCGCAAACTATGAACAAAATGCAATCAAAGTGGTACAGAATTAAAGATTAAGAATCAAGCTATCACACTATATGATCAGATGATCCAGGAAGTTTTTGGTTGAAAATATACGCGTTTCGAAAAATCTATTTAAATATCGCGAGCCACCCTTAGTATAACTGTGCTGGAGCCATGGTGTACTTCATACGCTGAAGACTACGGAAACTACGAAGACTCTTTTTGGAGAATGGAACAGATAGGCCATAGGACAGGCAACCTGATTCACAATAAAACAAACCTTTGCATGAATGAATACTTATATGAAGATCCAGAGCTTGGTGGTTATTATGTTCCAAGAATCAGCAAAAATTGTACGGAAAGTTGGTTTGGAATTACCTGCTATAAATAATGTATATGTATTTGAATGCAAAATAAAAATGCCAGTAGCAAATCTAAAAAATGTTTTAACCAGTATGACATAATTTAGAAAAATTGATTCGATAACCAGCCATTTAATATTTCCAAACATATCATCACTTTTATAAAAATAATCAAATAAAAATAAAGTAGAAATACGGCTTTTTGCATACATTTACAATACATGTGATAAACTTATATATAAAACCACGCAGATGTCTGCCCGCATCTGATTCGCGTTTGCCAACTTTTAGATAAAACACTGAGTAAACCTATCTTGTAGTTTTTTCAATGTGATTAACGGGATTTTATGCAACCTTGTCTCCTGTATGAATCACGCCATTGCCAAATAAATGCTGTCAGTTTTCTCTGTTATCCCTTTCTGATTTAACGCATTGGAATAAAGAACCCGTTATATATAATCAATCCATTTTTATGAAATGAACATCACCAAAACAGCCTTGTTCGTCCTTAAAATAAAACAGTTAAGTACCTTGCCTTACAAGTACACGTTTGCCTTTAAATACTAGCTGCTTTGCAGAGGAGTTATTTAAGATGTCGGAGCTAAGCATAAAAATAGCTGACTTTCTTCCTTATCGCAATAATTGCAAAAGAGTTCGTTACACATGGAGCGATATGCGATCATTTTATAAATTAAGTCGTGCAGTTTTGCATTTTTATAAACATTTAACATAAATATCATTTTACAACGTCGTTTGTTTGTACATTTTTACGATTTATAATATAGCATATTCTGTGTTTTCTAAAATCAAGAAAATATTAACCAGCTTGAATATTTTTAAAATGCTTAGCTAAATATTCGTCATTTTTAATGTATAATCAAATCTGTCAAGGTTGTGTTCATGCAACTTGCTTCAGTTTCCCAGCAAAAATGATTTTGCGATCACAGTTAATGCCATGAGTTTACTAAAAACAATCATATTTTATGAAGAAAGATGGGGGGATATTCTCCCTATATATATTTCCTTTACCCTTGGATTACCCCCAATCCCCGGACCAACGGATGCCACCTGACTAATGCCCATGATGTGTGATGCGGAATGAGTGTGTGGCGAGGAGCCACGAGACCGAGTAGTTTACTTCATGCCATTCCGGAGCAGACTGAGATAACTCAATGCTCCATGTCTTTATTATAACTCTCTGTTCTGTACATTTGTCTTGTGTAAAGCTACTAGCGAAGTGTATTTTACCTTGCTTCGGCTATTCATAGCCAATATTATCCATGTAAATAGGTCGAAGTACCTATTAACATGACCAAACCGTCATATCCACCCCCACTCGGAAAAGATAAGCTCCTAGCTTCCTCCCAGGGTGACAACAATTCAATTACTTCCGCTTTAACTTAAGCAGACGTAGACAATTACCTTTTCAAACGCTGTAGTGAAAACAGCAAATACTTTACCAACGCTGTAATGAAAACAGCATCATACTGGTTTCATACCAATTCCCGGTAATGTAAACCGAAACCAATTATCCTTTTACCATTGCAAAACTTTACGTAGCTTCACAATTTCTATTAATCAAACAGAACGAACAACATTGCATTTTCATCCCAGAAACATACAATAATACAACACAATCATGACCTACAGTATCATACTGGACCGTCATTAACAAAACAAACACAATTATCGTTCCAAATACAACATAAATCCTGACCTACAGTATCACACTGGACCGTCATTATTTCATTAAACCAACAAAATTACCCTGACCTTCAGACTTTAACTGGACCGTCAGTATAACAATAAACATAAAACCACAATATCAAACATATTGCATTAAACCAACAAAATTTTGATACATTACCCTGGCCTTCAGACTTTAACTGGACCGTCAGCATAACAATGAACGTCAAACCACAATATAAAACATATTGCGTTAAACCATCAAAATCATTCACAAACAAATATTCCGAAAACGAAAAATCAAATAAGGAGACCTCAAATCTCAATTCCAAATAAACTTCAATGCAAAAATTCAAATTCTTAGATATCCTAACAAAAGAGATCTCAATTCTTAAAACACAAACCATTTTCTGAACTTCTTTTCAATTCCATACCACAAAAATTCACAAGAAAATCGACACATCAGTCAGCGTACTTTTATCTGAGGCTTACTAATAAGGTGATCAAGCTTACTAAGAAAACCTACATTCATACACGTCACAAAATATCTAGAATACTTGAAACGTAAAACAAATCAATATTCCCTTACTACGCATCTTGCATCGAAATCACTCTCATGAACTAAAACTTTTGTCGTCCGTGAAGACAACATTATTCAAATCGAAACATTCAGAAAATTTAGTCAACGAAATAAAACACTTAAAACCATTTAAAAGAAAACTAACAGACTCACATACAAAGTCAACATACATTCATTTTCTCAAATCATTGTCTCAAATCACAGTTCAGCTTTTACTGATTCAAGACGCTTATACCTAACTTTATAAATTACCATGGTAGTGCAAACCATTTTTCATTCCATTCATTAACATGCAGCGAAGGCATTGAACAAAGTTACTGCTCCCTAATTACCATAAAATATTACTGGGTTTTTTTCCACTTTACAATCTTTACTTGAATGTGCGGGTTCATTCACATTTCTTTTTTTTTCTCAGACAAAATTACTTAAATCAAGACAAAAGACTTAAAATGACTGCACTGACTACATATTCCATCAATACTAAGCAGAATACTTTTAGGATACGAAATTGCTCGTGGCCTAACTACCTATTCATTCTCCATGTACCTTGCTCATTTGCATTTGGGACACAAAAAAAATTCCTTTTTCTTTCCTCTATTCTTCATTTTCCTTTCCTCGGGTTGATCGCCCTTGAACTAAAACTGAATAACCTCGAACATTCTACTTCTCTTGGGTTTAACGTACCTAGTAACTTGTCACTATCTCAACTTGCCCCTATTTCCACCTGAAGAATGTCCACCTCAAATATACCTACATGAACAACGAAAATTAATCTGCTTTAACTTAGAATCTAAGGCTTTTCTTTCTAAACGCACAAAAAAAATTAAATATCCTTACTGAACCTCATTTTAGCTTTAAACACAAAAATTACTATCCTTAAACGTAAAAAATTATAGCCCACAAAGAAATTAACCCGTGAACCCATTCTGTCGATCAAAAGTGCACAAAATTACCAAAAACTGCATAATATTCATAAAATCTGACAAGTTTCCTAACCTGAGCCCTTTTTAAAACAAAAACTCTATAAACTTTCAACATTGTGCAGTGTAAGCACCAAAATGCTGCAGCGGTGGCAGCTGACAAGCCGTAATGTAAACGGTTTTAATGCCACAATTAATTAATGACACACGCACTTACATGAGAAAATCCTCCAGTAAAATCTCCGAAAAAGAACTATCCTGACTCTTTCCCAACAGGACAATGTAGCATCCCACTAATTTCTTAAATAGACACCAACAGCATAATAGGTACTCATACTAGGACCACCAAAATTTATCAGTAACGCAGACTGTGGTAAACTGAAAAGAAATAATTATTCCCAAAACAAACAAAAATTAGAGCCTTATTTTTCATCACATTGCAATTTACCAAAATATCAATACTTAACCATCATGTATTCGTCTACTCCATTGGCCTGTACTAAAGAAAAATATTAGTGTACCACCCAAAAATATTATGTTGCAACGCAGACAACGACAAAAGAGTCACCTATTTTTCCTCCAAAAATTCCTCCAGAAGTTTCCAGATTCCTCCAGACGTGACCTGCAGTGTTCGCCAGATATGAGAATGAGAGTGGGAGGGGTATTCTCCCCTCTATATTTCCTTCCCTAGGATTACCCCCAATCCCCGGACCAACGGATGCCACCTGAACTGATGCCCATGATGTGTGATGCGGAATGAGTGTGTGGCCAGGAGCCACGAGACTGTGTAGTTTACTTCATGCCATTCCGGAGCAGACTGAGATAACTCAATGCTCCATGTCTTTATTATAACTCTCTGTTCTGTACATTTGTCTTGTGTAAAGCTACTAGCGTAGTGTATTTTACCTTGCTTCGGCTATTCATAGCCAATATTATCCATGTAAATAGGTCGAAGTACCTATTAACATGACCAAACCGTCATAATTTCCACAAAACATCGTCTGCATGATACCAAAGCCATTGCTATTGATAGTTGTTGGTTGAATCGTGCTAGATCGTGAATGTTCAGTTGTAGTGGTTTCCGGTGGTTCAAAAATTTCTACTACAATTTTGTCAACGAGAATGTAAGCTCCTGTTGCATTAATCCCAGCATCAAAAATTACTTTATTTCAACTTAGGTAACCCCACTTGAAATAATCCCAAGGGTCAGTGTTTGTAATTTTATTGGGCTGTACAGTAAAATGATTTTCTTCATCCGGTCTCTTGACACTAAATGTCGCCTCTACTCCAAAACTAAACCAGACTTGAACAGACCACTCGTATTCGGCTGGTAGCGAGTACTGAAAAGTAGCAAATTATTAATGTCGCAAAGTCTTTCGGTGGTAGTTGACGTTTCATTAGCACAATCTTGGTCATAGTTAGGGAATATAAGCCAGATTCCTTGAGTTGAGTCATAAAGATCGTACGGGAAGTTTTCTGGTAAATATTGACTAATAGCTGGTGTACGTAATCATTCTGCACTTTTAGGTGTAGACCTAACCTAAAAAAAGACCTAACCTAACTAAACATAACGACAGATTGGTTAACGGTTTTGTTACCTCATTTTATAGTTTCCAACTCAACTACAAGTCGCGATTCAGTTCCGTAAACTTCATCAGAACCCAACTAAAACTGAACAAGTGTTTTCAGGGGTTAAGGTGCCTTTGTTTTGGGGTTGGGGGTGGATTTTTGTCGAGATTGGATTTTTGATGGGGGTGGATTTTTGATGGGATTGGATTTTTGTTGGGGGGGGGGGGGTGGATTTTTGATGGGGGGTCAATTTTTGATGGGGGTGGATTTTTGATGGGGGTGGATTTTTGATGGGGGTGGATTTTTTATGGGGGGTGGATTTTTGATAGGGGGTGGATTTGTGTTGGGGGATGGGGCGTGCTTTTTTGTTGGGGGTGGGAGGTGCTTTTTTGTTGGGGGTGGGAGGTGGGAGTAACCCCCGTTTTTTGCATTTCGTTTTTACTCCATTTTTACATTTTTTGAAATGGCAAGTGATAAAAATGCATTTTCTTCGTATCAAATACTGAGTTCTGTTAAAATCGCATATCTAGGGTTTCCAAACTAAGCTATAAATATTACCACAAGTTTATCTTTTTAAGTATTTCTACTACGTATTTTTTTAAAACTTTGACTTAGCACAGGCAGGAATAATAAAGATAAACAAAATTACCAAACCGAACCACGTGAACAATTATTCTAAAGATAACGTCAGCATATATCGTAATCTTAACCAGTAGCATTTCTGGAGTCAGGACAAACTACTTCGCGTAAACATTATCGAACTGTATTAAGTTTAGAAACATGTAAAAGGAGAAGCTAGAATTTAACCAAATCAAACTTTTATATTGATCAACAACGTGTACGTAGCAAGTATATATGATATTAGATGTTAATTCCGTTTTAATATCAGGTCGTCTATGCTTATATTCTGGCTGAATAGAAAATATAAACCTGTAATGGAATTTTTTAAATTTCAATAACCAAATACACTTTAATATAATTTATTAGAGTGTTATAAAGGCTTACATATAACCCAACCTGCCAACAAAACTGAGGTATACCTGCCCATATCTAAATTCATAGGAAACTCCAGTGGATATGTTTTTGCAAATGTAATTGCAAAATAAAATTGTTTAGTCATGGCTCACAATGCTTTTTGTCGATCTATTGATTTTATCTTTGAACCTTTCAAATATAAGCAGATATTTGCGCAACAAATATCCAATGTATTAATTTCATTATTCTAACATACACGCCTTGGAGCAGCTCTACTTCAATCTAAGAAACTTAATTATTTCCAAAATGCAGAAAAAACGTCGTACTCCCATTGTTTCTCTGTATACACGGCTGGCGGTAAAAATCTATCAGTATACACTAGGTTTGATTCCTGGGGTGATAGTTGATGTAAAATTAACAGCTGACGGCAACGTGAATCTTTACATGACGTTAACGACCAGAATACAAATTATGTGGTCAATTCTTGTTTGTGCTGGCACTCTTATTACTGCCATCACTTGTTTTATTCTGCTACTGTTGAAGTTCTATTTAAGACATGACAAGTTTGACATGAACCTGTTTCAAATAGTAGTTTCAACATTTTCATTCGTTAGTGCAGTAAAAATACTAGCAAATAAGTATATATTTTTAAAATACTCATTTGTAACAAAGTGCTTGGATACCATAAGCCGAAATTCATTGGAATTCGAATATTTTTCATGTGAATGCAATTCCAAATTTTCTGGATTTCTTCTAGTTCTGTTTAATTTAACTGTAGTTTTGCTTGGATTGCCTTTACCATTTGTTATTGCGTTTCTTAATGTTGATCCGACCTACGTACTTTTAAACAATTTTTTTCTAGCAGAAGTGTATAACCGTGGAAATGTTGAAATTGTTTTCACATGGCTAGTTTCTTTTGTCACTATCACTGCCAGCTTTTACTTTTTTATGAAAGAACTCTTTGTTCTACTTGTTACGGTTGACTTATTTAATAGTAGTTTTTCTGGTTTGTACTACACTTTAAATATTCAAAGGTCAAATCTTTCCAATGATGGGTTTACGTTTATATATATTTATATTCAGCTTCTTGGAAATGTTCTACAAAAACCTTTGAGTTACGGAACGCTAAACATGGTTGTTTATTCGGAAATATTTTTGGTGATTTGTGCGTGGGGAAGTATTCACGGGTATAAACACTTGCCTATTCTGTTCGTGCTAAACTTTGTTGTATCATTTATTGGAGGACTTTGTTTTGCTTTATGCATCTTACAGCAAACTGTCAGTTTACGATTGGAGAGCATTAGAATTATACTAACTCAACAAAACCGCTACCATACTAATAATAGACAAAGCAAATTGTATTATAATTATATTAGGTGGAGAGGACAACAACCGTTACCTGTGTACTGTGGAAGTAACTTTGCGCTGAGTATTAGTGCCATTATAAATTTTGTGGATGTGCTGAGTACAAATGTGACTAATGCGGTGCTTTTAATTATACCGTAAACTATTTTTTAATTCAGGAAAACATAATTGTGTATATATTTTAGAACGACGTACTGTAGCTGGTGGACGTTCAACCTTCTTAGAAATACTTATTGCTTGCAGCACAGCCTGTACTTATGCAAGTGAGTTTTGAAATTGTATGTTCCCATTTCCTTTTGTATCCATTTCATGCAGTTTTAAATTAGTCCAGAACAAATAATCTCATTGATTTCTGTGGTGTAGAAGTAAGCTTTTCTTGCCAATGTACAACCTATATACTCACAATTCTTCGTCTTTGAGTAGTTCATTATGAAGTAAGAAACACCGCGATAACTTCTTTTTCTCAGTTAACGGCTTTATTGATTTTACGAATCGATTTGTTTGAAATTTTTGTCAAAACATTTAACTCAGGAGCATTTTGTATCTTTTAATAAATTGGAGGTTTTAAATTGTTAAAACTGAATTGGAAGTTGTGATTTTTCGATAATAAGAATTTTTTATGATCTAAAGCTGCGATTACAATTCCGGATAAGTGATCTGAAAACGGCATCTAAAAGCAGAATTTTAATGTGAGCTGTTTGTTTTGCTACTAAATATGAAAATACTTATATTTTATGGTTTAATATTTATTCATGTTGAAATTGTAGCTTTAGCATACAAGCAAATATTGTAATTAAAAATGAAAATTTGCCGAAACTGGTATTAACCTACTTTAAGTTTGATAATATTTGAAATGCAAATTTTCCACTGTGAAAAGCACAACACATATACCATTGAAACAAACATTCACAATAATAATTGCCAGCAATCTTTTAAAGGTCACACTTTCTGCGTCTGGAGTCATAGCATTCAACTTTGGGTCCATCTTACTCAAGCCCTGATTTGTATGAAAAGCCGCAACAGACCATTCATTCCATTTGGAAATTAATTCCGCACTTTGTATACGAGAGTAAGTTTCGAACAGCCAGTACCTATTAACAGTATAAATTTCTAGAAAACTAATACTCATTTGTAACGGCTCTGGTAGAATTACGCACTGCGCATCGGGGTAACGGTTGTTATGCAGAAGCATTAGTTAAATTTGTAACAAAATTTTATAAATAACACTGGAATCAGACAAAGATGTGTATCGCAACAACATCATAGGAGCATACAAACGCCTAAATAATGTTTGACTATCAAAAAGATGAAAACTTGATTCAAAACGATGTGACAAGTTTCTGGTTTGAAAAATCATCAAATTGTCAAAGTAAGACTGATCCTTATTCCAGACAATTTTATATCCATCGTCAATCATTTCTTTTAAGGTGTGGTATAGCTGCTTCTCAGAAGGAACCGTTAAGATACTTGTAAGTCCGTTTCCATAAAAATTACAAATAAATAGCCCGGTAAATTTAATCAACACACATAATTTCAGTGCATCCATGTAACCAGGAATAGAATTCCCGACAAAGGCGCCAACTAGATTCACACAATCTGCAATTGAAATATTGCGATTTGCCACCAGCAATGTTACAAGTACTGATAAAACCGTTACTAGCCAAATGGTTGGAGAGAGTGCTAAAATCCATACGTCAACATCAACCATGTTGCTCTCGTGATCCGCACGGTTGCTGTAGCAATACATTAGTTGCCTGTGTCTGATTTCTGAAAAATACAACCCTGTCTTTTTGTGCCAACTTCCAAGAACTAGATTCACTTGAAAGGTATAGTCAATATTGTTTACCAAATATTGTCCAGTAGGGCCATTATTAAAATTGTGGTTGTTCAGTATAGTAGCAGACATGTTATGAATTTGTAAAAGTAGTAGTGCTGACATGATTTGCTGACTGCAGTACATACGGTCGTTGTGTCTAAATAAAAGCCTGGCGCATGCAATTCTGTCCTTTCCATATTTAGCGTCAGAGAAATAGTTGGAGAATCGTAGAAATAGCATTGCGTCGATTTTCTTTTTATCCAAAATTCGAAGAAACGTTCTGTGAAACTTGACTACGTTTAAAAAGTCATTTATTGTTTGACTTTTAAAGGGTGCCAGTACATCAGTCCGAGAACTGTAGCCACCAGAGTACACCAAATAAAACACATCCGTACGACCTGGTATAATGTGACTAAAAATAACTAATTTTATTACAGGTAGATTTTTAATTACTTCTAGTGTGTCAAATTTCAGTCCTTCTTTTATATCAACAATAAACAACAACATTGCTCTGGAATACGCTGCTAGATATCGGAACGTGTGATAAACTTGCAATGACTTTGTATAGTCTAACCGAGGTAGTGTGATTATATAAAATGGCTGTGAATACTTCCATAGAAAATTGGCTTGTATAGCGGTACTATAATTTCCAAATGACATAGTACGAGCAGTTGTTCCTGCTGCATAATGGCTGCATGGTAACGAGTAGAAGTAAATTTCAAAATTTTTTGAATAGAGTTTTATTTTTTGGAATATTGGAATCATAGCTTTATCGTAAAGTTTTGTTTTGCACTGTAGTTTGACACGGGTCGCGGTTAATTTGACGGTGGTGTTTTCACATACGGATAAAACACCGGGAACAAAAAACAGGTTGTCACGAAACACAGGTGCGGACAAAACGCAGGTGGTAATTTACACAGGTGAAAATTTGCACAGGCGATTGCTTGGCAATTACAGGTGAATCAATGTGATTCAAATGCAAATTGTCAAATATCTACACTTAAAAAGCATTAGATTAGTCGTACCCGGAAGATGAATCAACTTTCGGAGCCCGTATTTCATAAACTAGAAGCTTGTAGGGTAATCTGGCAATCTAATATAGTAGTCCAACTCTTTATCTTTAATACTGTGCCACTTTTACTACATTTTGTCAATTTTCTAAAAAAATACGCGTCAGAGTTTCCACCACTGGTCAAAAACCGTTTCCAAATGGACGTTTCAATTTTTCGAAATCTACCAAGAACAATTTTCTAGAAGTCCGCAAATGAAAAAAACCGTAAAGGAAATGTTCACTAGGGTCTTTTACACATTCTAGGACTGTTTGCAGTTTGCTGACATATTTATTTGGTTTCATATGGCAGTTTTTCTGAAAAAAGTTTTGTAACTCGAAAATTTTAACATGCTTTCCTTATAATTCAGTTTGCTGAAAAATGTTTTGGCAAAATCTAATAAAATTTGGCATATATGAAGAAAAGAGTATGCTTAACAATATGATGAACGTTTTCTTACGAAAGACATTTGCACTTCTGTGTTTTACCCTCCACTTGGCAAAGGTGATTCATCTTAAGCGCTACACCCTTAGTATACCGCTATTCGAATCCGTCTGACTACTCCTAAACTTGGGTTCATTTCAACATCCCGAAATGTAAATTTACGTCTTTAACACTTAAATTTTATTTGTTTAGAAGCTCAAAAATGATAATGAACTTAATGAATGGTGTGAATCCTTCTCCTGCAACGGGATCTGATATTGAAATTCAAAAACCAATAACTGAAACCCCGGATTCGGTTTGGACTACGGCGGAAAACAAAAAACGTAAGCAAGGCGCGAGATATAATTCAGGTGACAATATGGAAACTTCCTCATCGGCAAATAATAGTCCTCCAAATGCTCTTAAAACACCAAAAACGCATTCATGCATTGACGAGAATGTGATCAAGGACTCATTTGAAGATGAATGGAAAGATGCTGAGGTTGGAAATTGCCATATTAGCAATGAGGAGCTCCTCGATTTTCTGCTTGAAGGAAGCAATTCCATATCATAAATTACATCGGTAACATCCAAGTTTAGCGACAATCCCGTTCTCTTTAGAAGACAACTGAATGCCCTTGTAGGATTGGTCAGTAGTGTAGAGTTAAACACTACATCAACGAAGTATGTGACGCCATCCCCGCATTGACCAATAGCCGGTTTGGGTAACTGGAGCTGGAAAAAATATAGAGTAGAAAAAGAATAGGATGCTTGATGCAAGAAATATTTCTTATGCGCGTACTCTATTTCCTTGACGTTTCAAAAACTGTAATTTTTCATAAGGGAGCTTCCTTCTTTTCACCGAAAGGCTGCAAAAATTTATTTCAAGACTGACGATATGCCACCAATAAATTTATGATGATTTTGCGCATCTATTGATACAGAGTTTCTAACCACTCAATAACATAGGCTTCCTAGGTTCCTTTAAAAGCTCTCATCTTTTCAACTCTAGACTTATTACAGCTCCCTTGTCTATCGTAAAAATTAAAAATAATTTTAAAATAAGTTAAAACATACATGCAATTTTAAGGTATGATATAGTAAGCGTGTAGCTTTCGTACATCTGTTGTCTTAGCATTTTTGCATGTTGCGGAGAAAAGATGTTGCAAGTGTACTATGAACATTTGTTCAAGACATATGGAAATTCATTCACCTGTAAAATAGTCGCCTGTTTTCTTTGCAACCTGTACAAATTACCGCCTGCTTTTTGTCCGCACCTGTGTTTCGTAACCACCTGTTTTTTGTTCCCGGTGTTTTATCCGCCTGGGGAAACACCACCTTCAAATAAACCTAAACCCGTTTGACACAAATAGTTGTTTTTAAATTCAAAACCAAAATAAAATAAACTACTGTATGCATGTTTTGTATAATCATTTTTTTGATACTATGCGCAACTTACATTTACAAGATATCCTATGTACACTTGTTTGTGTTTTTTCTACGAATGTAGTCATGAAACATTCTCAAAACTCTAAGGACTTTCTAATTTGCACTTGACACAGCTAATGTGTTCAGGAGCAGTAGGAGGATTTTTTACTAAACAAGTTCCTGGCATTTAAGTATGAAAACGCGTTTTTTGGTTTGTTGATGATTCGATACCAATTTTGAGATAAGTATATAGTAGTTAATATCAATGTTTGACGGATCAATGCTTAAGTGGCTCAATTGTACTCAAATGTCAAATCTGGTAATAACAAAGAATAAAAAGGTGTTTTGATCATATAACACATGTGGATACAAATGTCTTTCGCAAAATAAGCAAGTCGTGTTGTATCATGTGTTGAAAAGACAAACTCATAATAGGTATATTGTTATTTATTTTTAAATTATGCTTTGTTCGGATTTCTTCAATAATATACACTTGTTTTGATGAACCGGTGGTTTATTATGAAGAGGTATTCAATGCCAAAAAAACAACTTTTCCCACATATAAAATTCTTTTCTTCGTAGTGCCTATTGTATTCATGGTTGAGGTTTTCTTAACACCTAGTACCGGTTGCTGCAAAAAGCTGAGTAAAACCAAGTAAATTTTTGACTGTTTATTCTTAGTTAAATACAGCTTTAGTTATGCACGCAAGCACAGTTACACTTGTCAAGTCCAATTGATATAATAGTTGCTTCAGTGTAGGACAGTATCACTTTTGTTATTGCAGCATTTAAAAACAAAGCCATAATTATCGTTATCCATGATTGAGTACTTTTCACGGAATCAGTTATGAACCAAATTATTATGAGATTCAAGGCTTAATTCATTTCCCAGTTTGCCTAAACACTACTCCGACTAATGGGATTTTGCACCTGGACAGCCTTATTTTGCTCGTGTTAATAAAATCTTCCTGATGCGAAGCATAATTACTCTTGTTTTTCAATACGTAGGAATTTTAAACGGAAGTAAAATATCGCAATTTTAATTTTCCTGTCAGTTATCAAACTTATGGACTCAGTTTTATAGCTTTATAAGCTAAAATTCATAGCTCATCTATAGGTATAGTAGTCAACGTGACAATGACTTTTCTAAAAGTGCATTGTAGTTTGCCTGTGTAAATCCTTACGCCGGCAAATTTACTTTTGAATATAAATACACAAGTAGATTATGTGAGTTAACATGAAATATTACTTGAATTTAATCTTAAGAATTAGGGAAGCATACCATGACATAAAATTTTTCCAGAACTTGTGATGTACGTTTTCCAACAATAGGGTTATACTACCTATAGCAATCACACAAGAGATCAATACTACTATTGCCGCTAATCTTTTAAAATCAATTTGGTCCGCGTTTAGAGTTACAGCTTGAAGTCTTGGATCTATCTTTGTAAGATTGTGATATGAGTGGTAAGTCGTGGAAGCCCATTCATCCCATTTGGAAATCAATCCGGCACTTTGAATTCGAGAGTAAGTTTCAAACAGCTAGTGTCTGTTTACAGTGTCAGC
The DNA here is from genome assembly GCA_029691765.1 of Entomobrya proxima. Lineage (NCBI taxonomy): Eukaryota > Metazoa > Arthropoda > Collembola > Entomobryomorpha > Entomobryidae > Entomobrya > Entomobrya proxima. The sequence continues at coordinate 37,124,392 of CM056169.1, read as the reverse complement.
TGACAGCAATGTTTATCATTTAGCAGTCGGATATGTAGCGGAGTCTCGATAGGCGTAGTTGACAGTATACATAATGATATTCTCATCATCCTCACAAATAAGATGAAATTTGGCGCAATGGCCAGAAAGTATTACATGTGAAGCTTTTGCACATAATCTGCAACCCTACACGAGAACATTCGGAAGGAGTTCACATACAGTTGCATTCTTTCCTTAACAAACTAACACTTTAAAGCAGAGTGGACGAAACCCGCGGCTTTTTCACAAAAACCCAACCCACCCGGGTTTATCTGGGTTTTTGGGTAAAAGTGGGTATATCTGGGTATGGGTGGGTATTGCAAAATCATGCACTAAATTCTGTACCCGCCAAGAATTTGGCGCCCAAAAAGTCCCAGTAGCTCGACAAGGAAATCACGTAATAAATGATTGCTGAAAGCAAAAACTATGAATATTTTGGAAAACTTCGACATTATATGAATGAAAAAAGTGAGTTATTTACAAAAAATGTATTTTTTTGAACAGTTATTTTAAAAACCCACTTTTACCCAAAACCACCCTCAAAACAAGGTGGGCTGGGTACCCAAAAACCCGGGTTTAACTGGGTCACCCAACCCGTGGGTAATGGGCACACGTCCACACTGCTTTAAAGTAACAATTGAAGTACATGTATCCTTTAGGTGCTTTGCTAGACTAGATATGTGCATGTTTAAGAGGGAATATTGATAGACTAATCTGTTTTATGCAGCAAATTTAAACTTACAATATAGGTACAACACATACTATTCAAAATTGCTGATGGAGTCTTTCGAACACTAGACGAGTAAAGCTAATCAACATCAAACAAGTGTTCACAATCATAATTGCAGCAAGTCTTCTAAAACCAATTTTATCTGCCTGTGGAATCATGACATTCACTTTTGGATCAAGTCGAGTAAGATTTTGATTAGAATGGTATGCAGCAAAAGCCCATTCGTCCCATTTAGGAATCAGACCAGAACTACGAATTCGAGAATATGTTTCAAGCAACCAGTACCTATTAATCGTATATATTTCAACAAAATCAATACTCATTTGTATATTCTCTGGTACAATAAAGCATTGTACATCCTTGTAACCAAGTTTATCATTTAAATATTTTTTGTTCTGTAACGAGATTGTGTAAAGCACGTGAGAATCTCCAGTCCTTGCATTTCGTTTGAGAAGCAAAGGCGAGTGTTTAAAATATTCGTAAACATGGTTTTCAACCATGTAAAAACTAGTATTGAATTTATGTGACAAATTTCTTTTCTGAAATACAATCCAGTATTTTAACTGTGATTCATAGTTTCTGTTCAGTAATATTTTGTATCCGTCGTTGATAATTTCTTTCAAAGAAAGGTAACCTTGATTCTCGCTGGGAACTGTTAGTATGCTTGTGAGTCCGTTTCCATAAAAGTTACAAACAAATAAGCCAGCAAATTTAATCATGACGCACAACTTTAGAGCACTAATATAATTTGGAGTAGAATTGCCAACAAATGTGGCAAACACGTTTAGACAGTCAGCTAAGGAAATTTTATGTTTTGTCACAAACAAAGTTAGCAGCACCAATGCAACAGTTATTGCCCATATATTTGGAGATAGCGCTTTAGTCCATACTTGAAACTCCACAGCATCTTTTTTGTGGGCTACTTGGTTTCTGTAACAGTACAACAACCGCTTATGATTAATGCTTCCAAAATGTAAACCAGTTCGTTTATATAAAAAGTGCGCCGTAGTTAATTTTTCCACTCCTGATGTATAATCAACTGTGTTCATTATATACTGCCCGGTATATCGATCATTAAAATAGTACATTTCCTTGTACATGTTAAATATTTTAGCAGTCATGTTATGCGTTTTAAGAAGAAGAATAGTGGACATAATTTGATGGGTACAAAAATATCTGTGTTTATGAACAAACAGGAGTCGACTACAAGCATATCTGTCATTTGCATACCTGTCGTCATTAAAATAATCATGAAACCTTAAAAATACCAATGCGTCGATTTTCCTATTTGGTGTACTTCGGAACAAGTTTCGATGAAATGCGTCTATGTTTAGCATATTCTTAATGAAGTGTTCGTCGAATGGCATATAAGCACTTGGCTTTAAATTAAAGTCATAATTGTATATCACACAAGCCACTCTCATACCATATTCGTCTATTGTATGAGTGTAAATAACCACTTTTGCCACAGGTAAATTTTCAATCCAAGTAGTGGTTATAAGCGTTTTACCTTCTCCGAAGTCCAAAACAAACAGAAATAGAGTCCTTGGGTACATGGACAGTCGGTGAAAATTCTCAAAGAATGTACTAACACTATTTGTGTCCAGCTGTGAAGCAATGATAATATTAAATGGTTGGATATGCCTAAACGGAAACTTGTTTTCTAATCCCGTGCTGTAGTTTTGAAAATTCATAATAGATATGGTTGTTATTCTTGCATAATGGCTGCATGGCAGGGAATGGAAATACACATCAAAATTTTTTTGATGCAGTTGTATCTGTCGGAATATTGGTATGAGTGCTTTGTCATATAGTTTCAAGTTACACTGCGTTTCTAATGTATAACTTCTACTAACCAGTACAACAACAAAGAAATAAATAATATCACGCATGTTCACAAACGTTTCAAGCAACCGTTTCTTTAAACTTAAGACAGGGAAAGTTTCTTTCTAGATTTTGTTTAAAGTTTTTTTTAAATATACTATTTGAAATTACCCTCCCAAACAAAGGACGTGAATACAAAAAAGGCAACACAAGTAAACGTCTTCTAAACACGTTCTTTTGGTAAAACGTATGGAACAAAGTGCGATTAACAAACTGCTAAGATTAGATTTTATTCAGTTAAACATTATTTGTTGCTACAATTTACTATAGTTGCTTTAATTTGCAAAATATGTTGGCTCAAATTTGAAAAAAAATCCATGGTTCGAGTTTTTAGATTCAGCGAAGAACACAAACTTGAAGCAATTTATAATTCTGTATACAATTTGTCACCATATAAGCAATATTGTAAATTATTACAGCAGTCGGTGACAATGCAGAACCAATATGCATTGCGCTTGCAATTGGTCCAACAGATTATGCTCATAGTGATTTAACTGATATTTCAATTTTAATTTTTAAGGACATGTACTTGTTTTCAAAATGTTTAAATCAGGTGGTCCAGTAATAACAAACTTTTTTTGTTTATCAAATAACAAAATCCACAAATGGACGCGTTTAAACCATTGAACTGTTTGCTGTCTTAGATAATAGGTGACTGTCTTATAAAGTTGACAACTATCTACGTTATTATAGAAGTGTAGAACACTACAAACATTTTGTTTTTGTTCAATACAACTTTCAACAAGAAAGCTATATCTCCGACTTGCCATTAATTATACTAATGCCTAAAATGATTTTAAACATGTTTTGAAAACAAGAAAAAAATATTTGCTTTACAAAATCCTGTTATGACACATTATAAATGTGGAGTACTTCAGATTTAATTTGTGCGTTATGACGTGTTTCTAAGTCTGTTTGATATTAAAATGGTAAACAACAAGTTGTACCATGTAAAAGTTGAAGTAGTAGACAAGCAATATTATTAAAAGCAAAACTTCAAAAAACTAGTTTTCACATTTCAAAATAAACCGTGCGGTAATATTTATAAATTCGCTAAACGTGAGCAATTTTGACTAGTCCACATATTTTAATAAATAAAATACAATGTATGAGCACATTTTGCAATTGTATGCTTTCCCAAACTTGTATAAGATATTTGCAAATGATTCCATTTGTTAGCGTACCTAAACGGTAGATTAGATGCACATCATTATAGAAAACTATTACATTTTATCTATGCCTATTCCAGTAATATGGTATGTGTTTAGCATATTATTGCTTGCCAAGGAATACTTATTATGTAGGTTTGAAACCACAAACTAAAGTTTACAAGTTAAGGATATAACTCAAAACCACTGAGGTCGGATCGAAACGTCGGGACGATTTTAATAAAAATTGTTAAAACACTCGTTGTACCAACATTACTTTAATTTAAATAATATACTCTTTCGCCAACACTTGTAAATTTGTTGAACTCGCCTACATTTATTTATATCTAAAGTTTAGTTTTCGATAAGCAAAAAATGATACTTGTCTTTTTTCCTAGTATACTTTGTTCCAGTTTCTGTCAGAAGGTCTGGGGAATTATGTATATTATGCCATAGAGGAATTTGTGGAGGAATCCCGTCAGCAGGCAAAGCAGGTAATATATTCGTTAGGAAACGTGATGAGCTGATCACGTTTGTTAATCAGTTCCTACAATAACTACCCGCACGTTACATAACTTCATTTTTAATAATTTGAACAATTATAATACAACAAATTAGTTTAGTTCTAATAATTATAAACTAAACAAAATTGTGAGCCTTTAGAAAAATTATCCATAAAATCTAAATTCTTTTAAGTGATTGTCGTATATAACAGCTAACAAAACTTTGAATATATCAGAATTTAATCATATTGATATGTACAAAATGTACTCCGTGCAAATTTGATCTAATCAGTTGCCAAAGTCAAATAAATGTGCTAAGCTAAGAGTAAAATTACTTCCAAAAATGAATCCTGTATTCAGAATTGATAATGATTTTTGTAGGATATTCAGGTTTTAAAGTTCTAATATCTACAACTAAATACACAAACAAAAGTGATTTAACGATAATCTAGCATTATAGAAAAGACAAAATTACATAAATTGTTCTTGAACAGTTTGAAACTTTGCTAAGCGACAGGGCTCAGTCTAACTCTTACCTGCCTATTGAATGCAAACTATTTTCTATTCTTATTTTCATATAAATTTTGCTTTTTTAAAAATTCGATGTGTTCTCAAATGATTTGGAAGAGCTGACTTATTCGAAAATTCTGCATTACTGCATTACACAAAGCACACCAAGCATATTTTTCTTGTATGTGCTTGCAAATATGTTGTTGTAAGCTATTTGGGCTTCCGAATATCCTTTCAGTTCCACAGAATATGCAAAACCAGTCTTTGCTGTGCACCGTGTATGCTCTCTCAGATTTCTCTTTGAGATACACATTTTAGCACAATCCTGGCATTTGAAACGTGATACATTCTTAGCATGAACAGGCGCGCATCCAGGTTTTAAGTCTGGGGTGGCATTTGGCCAAAATTGTACGCGTCTACTAGATAAAATACATGAATTCTTTGTGTTTTGTATTTGTATCATACTTATCGTAAAATACGCATAAAGAATATCTAAGCATGAATATAGACTGAAAGAAAACTGAAAACATACTTTCAAAACCCAAAAATTCAGGTCTTCATGCCTAAAGCAATTCATCAAATATTTAGTATGGATAAACCTGTACCGTGTTAAACCTGTAAATTCTCGGAGCATAGGATAAAAAGAGAGTCCATTGTGAAACTCCAAATTCTTCCATTGATACAACGTTTTAGAGGAATATTAAGTTATTAAAATAAATACAAAGTGACTTATTGTAACATAGTACCTGAACGCATTAGGAAAATGGGAAGGACAAGTTGATACTTGGCTAATCCGAAAAAACTCAAACACAGAATACAATTATCTAAGTCATGCTAAGGTTTTTACGTTTACCGTTTGTAGGCTGTTTTAGGTACTTTTCTATATAAGTTTACATGCATGTACGTGCACCCATCTGAATTACCTAGATAGAAATTTCCTTCTTGTAACCAAGCAATACACCACAATATGAAACACAAAAAATGCTTTTTGTATGCATTTTTTGTGTAAATAGTACAATAGTGAGGTTTACGCGCAAACATGAAACACATTCTAAAAGAAAAATATTTTCACATTCAACGTATCTTTAATTAACCTGCATTAACCCTATATCTCTGCCTCTAGTTTCCTTTACAAATTAAACACGCTAGTAGGTATTACTATGTCTGGGGAAATCCAGATTTAAAGTTTTAAAAGTTTGCTTGTTATACTTTTTGGTGCATACAAACTTTTATGTAGGATTTGGGCGAGAAAGCATAACTTCTGGAACAAGTTTTATTAATATAGATAACTTCATGAAATATAGAAATCCAACGAAAATGTTAACCTGTTAAATAAAACATCGTTCACTACCAGATAAATATAAAATCATTTGAAAATAACAACGTAGCGTTTCGAAATTACCGCCAAAAATATGGAGGATTCTGCAGCAACCATCCTTTCCAAAAGTAAGTACAAAGCAAATAAAATTCTAAAAAGGTATTGTATCTACATTAAATTTAACTAATTTGGGCAATAACTAACTTTTTATAGGTACACTTGACGAGAAACGCAAATTTGCTTGCCAGCTCTGCCCTAAAAGATTCAAAAGAAATGAGCACTTAAAAACTCACCAGTTACGTCATACCGGAGAAAAACCACACAAGTGCAGCATTTGTAAAAAGGCTTATAGCAGAGCACATCATTTACAATCTCATCTTGTTTCCCACACTGGAGAGTTACACTTCAAATGCACAATTTGTGATCGCGGATTTAAGCGAAAAGACTATCTTACAATTCATATGCGTACACACACTAAAATCAAGCCCTTCTCCTGCCTGTTTTGCCTAAAACCATGCAGTACTACCTCTTGTCTATTCACCCATTTGAGAACCCATATTCAAGAAAAATGTTATATTTGTAAGGTTTGCAATTGCGAGTTTTCGAGACATACAAGCTGGAAAGTACACGTAAAAGAGCATTTTGGAGAGCAGGAAACCCACCCTTGTCAAATTTGTGGAAAAGTGTTTCGTAGTAGACTACAGTTGGTTAACCACACAACCACACATACTGGAGAGAAAGCATACTCTTGCAACATTTGTGGAGAAAAGTTTAGCACAGGCTCCATTCTCTATTCACACAAAATACGACATGTTACCGAAAGACCATTCAAATGCAAAACTTGTGGAGGATGCTTCAAATTAAAATGTAATCTCGACAGGCATTCAAAAAGGCACAAAACCAGAGACAGAGCCTACAAGTGTGAACAATGTGACGGAAAATTTATGGATATGTCGGTTCTAAGAGCGCATGTCAGAAGTGTTCATTTAAAGCACAGACCACATGTTTGCAATATTTGCGGTCTGGCAACATTTACAAAGACACAGTTTAACGATCACATGAATACTCACACAGGAAATAAGCCGTACAAATGCAGAATTTGTGGAAAAGCATTTGCTCAAGATGCTGGCAGACGAACTCATCAGAAACTGCATGAAAAGGAGAAACCCTACCAGTGTAATCAGTGATGCACGTTACCTCCTGTTAAATATTTTAGTAACATCAGAACTTCTAATAGCTGATTGCCTTGTTCCAACTCCAACTTTTCTGGAATTGGTCCCCAAAAAATCTGCTTGTTTTGTTCATTGTGTCAATAGTGTTTATAAAGTCAGTTACAATTTAATTTAATGTAAACGTTAAAAAAATAAAATGGCATTTTTTATTGTTTTATTTTATAAAACCTACCTTATTCTTAATTAAACATTACTCTCGCTTAAATAGTTATTATTCTATGAATATTTTGAACCCTATTTGCTTAAAATATAGATTCTTTTAAAAGGTTGTGTAATTAATGGATGACAACTTGACGTTTTGATTGTTTTATTGTAAGCATAATTTAATACAACATTTAGGCATACAACTTGGAAAATAAATTTTGCGTTTCCAATCAACTGTAAATTATAATTTTTCATGCAATGTTGTAATTTTTACGTACTTTGCCTAAGGACGATATTACCAAAAGGGAAGGTTTAATTGCCCGGAACGATTATCTAATGTGGTACAGGGGAACAGGACCCAGTTCCCCTGGACAACTCGCCCCCGGACAATTTTCCCTGGACAAAATTTCCCTGGTTGCTTTTTCCTGCGGACATTTTTCCCCTGACACACTTTTCCTCAAAAGAACATATTTACCCCGACAAACTTTCCCCCAAACCGGACATTTTTTCCTCGTCCTATTATTCCCCGACACTTTTTTCCCTAATAACACATTCCGGAATAGCCTATTGATATTAAGGCCAGAGAGAAAAAATCTACGTCATGGTAAACGTAAGAGTAAACAAATACCACAGAATATTGGCAATGCAGTCTTAACTTATTTAAATTGAATGTTCATACAATAATTCCTAAAATTCGTAAAGTACAAACATGTGTGTGTTTTTTTATGATTGCTGACTGTGAGAATTTATTTTCAAAAAACCAAAAACACTATATATTTTAAATTGGGAAAAAATTGTCAGGGAAAAATGTGTCTGAGGAAATGTTTGAGTAGGGAAAATTTGTCCGGGGAAATTTCGCTGAATTGGCAAATAAAAGCAGGGGAGAATTGTCCAGGGAAAACTTGTTCAGGGAAAATAGTCCGGGGATGAGTTGTCCGGGGGAATTAAGTCACCAACCCGTGGTACAGACGCTTGAAGACTGTAGGGCAAAAAGTTAACTTGAAATGACTATGAATAAAAATGAAAATTCAGGACCAGTCTATCATAAAACGCCATGGTTGTTAGCAAATACATATTTTTTAAAGATGCTCAAATAAATATGCCATAATAAATTATCAGACAGGAATGAGAAGGTGGGATAAAGTATTTTTCCCATTTCCCGGTTTTTACCGGTAAAATACGGTATTATACACTTGACATTGGTGGTAAATACCACCCTATTCTATCCAAGTGTCCAAAAGTCCATAAGAGGCATAATGAGGAGAACACTGTTATATTTAAAGAAGCGGTAAACTAAATTTTAACAAAACAAGCAACAGCAGTTTTAAACGCATTAAATGCTATGGAAGTAAAGGAGAACGGCATCAAAAAATAATAAATTAGTTAGCACATAAAACATCAGTCGACACCGGGAAATGCTGTGCCAGTGCCAGACAAACCTGTGTTCTTTTGCTAGAGGAGTCTGTGTCAGAGTCGGAGTTATTTGATTAGCGAGATTAACTAAAATCAATCAGTTTCAAACAAAGTCGTACTGAACACGAGGCATGAGCATGACTATCACATGACAAGAAGTGCATTTAACGAATGCTATCATTCATTGTAGTGGAACATGGAATCAGGGGTCTTGATTCAAGGCACACTCGCCGAAAATGAACGCAGCTGGAGACCTTGACACGTAAAATCTAAAAACTCAAAGCAGTTAACTAATTCCCGTACAACTGGTCACAATTCCAAAATCTGGTCATACGTTAAAGGTTGACAGGTACTAGGCTTGGAGTTAAATTTACCACTCCGTACACCACCATTGTCCCTGTCTATCCAAGTGATTCCGAGATATCTTCTTCGGTTTTGTTTCAAACCCTATGCGGTTGGTTGACTTCATGAATTTCTTTTACATGTCATTGACATGATGTCAACATGACCAATTGTAAATTGTCGTGTCAGGGCCGGAAATTGTGGTGTTAGTGCCGGTGGAGTTTACTACTATTAATGATGAGCATATTATATTTTCTAGTACACACTAATAATATACTAAGCTGATGTTTACAATGCCAAGTTGGGCGATTTTCTGCAGTCAGCACCATGATGCCTTTTTAATTTAAGCTTTGGCTTTCATTTTCGTTCAAAAATAAGCCTTTTAAATGGGGCAAAGTGATACAAATTAAATGTGTACAATATCTCATATACCAGTGTATTTAAGGCACTTTTGGACATTTTGGACTTTTTCCCGGGAAAAACCTTTTTCCCACTGGGATGGGATTTATTAAAAAGGTGGGATTTACTCATTCCTGTTATCAGAGCAGTAAGTATTTGAAATATTTTGTTCAGAAAATTTCAAATATTACAAATGGATGTTAGAACACGTTTCAATAACAAAAAACCTTATTAAATTTTATTAGGAACTTTATTTCCAACTCTGACTACACTTTTTAAATTGAAAATTGCTGGGAACCACAAATTAATTCAAATATTGTAGAAGAGAAAGTACATTGTTCTATAAACTTTACATTCGCTCAATTGCTGAATTACTACTTACATAGAATTGATTGAATTAGCTGAATTGGATAGAGCAGGAGTTACCTTCAGCGCATATCATAAGATCTGAACATTTGCTCCAATTTTTTGAACTCCTCTGAAGAGACATTTGCCAGGGACCAGCCTTCAAATGGAAACTTCTCAACGCACGTTGCGAACGACCCGGTTAATAAACACTGAATCCCGGTCGGTGTAACCTTTAAAATGAAGTAGACACAAATTAATAATGCAGTCTAGTAGATTAGTAACACTTAAAGCCATTACTTGTGCATTAAACTATTTAAAAAGGACAATATAAAATCACTCACAGATTCCACCGGAGAATCTGACGTTAGAATGAAATGAGTCAGTGGCAAATGCTGAATCACAAGGGAGAACAGCAGGTTCGTGATTTTTGGCATTTTGTCAAGTCCAAGCAAACAAAGCTTGCGAAGTCCTGTGTCAATTAAAAAAGAATCAATTAAAATTGAAAGTGTTTAAAAATAATCAAGCCAGATAGAGAAATTTCTAGTAAAAATTTAAAATATCTGTCATCTGACTTACGTTTAAGCCCAAAGAAAACCGGTTTGCTAGTATCCCCTCCAACAAAGGTGACATTTCCAACATTTTTGCACCCTTCCAAAGCAACTTCCTCCAAAGTCCTTAATCCATTCCACAGCTTAACTAGCGCTTTATTAGTTCCCGGCCAATTGATAACCGCAATCTTCTTCAGGTTTGGACATGATGCCACAATGTCATCACACTTTGGAACCGCTACAAGGTCCACATCCTTCAAAAACTTTAATCTCAACTCAGTTAAGTTGACTCGACGGACATCTTTGAAAAAGAACTGGAACAGATTTTCAGTTCCCTGCTGGCTATCCACAGAAATGTCCAAACTCTTTAAATTCTCCCATTCAGGTCGCTGCTGCCTCCAACCAGATCCCACGCTAGATAACGACGTAGCCCGAATTTCAATCCTTGTCAAGTTCGGCATCAGAAAGGAAAACACGCCAGGATCCAAATTAATCAGGCTCACCACCGGAATTCCATAGTTCGGAGAGCGGTTTCTATTAACCAGTGGATTTAGGTCATTTTGAAGCCAGAAAGCACTCACGTTCCTCAGTTGGACATCATTTTCAATGCAAGTGCCACAAAGTAACCGAAAAATGGGTGCAGTCACTCTGTCTGCAAGGACTTGAATGGCAGAACCATAATCATGATAGCCCCCAAAGTCAAAGACTTTCAAGTTGTCTTCACTCCCAGCCCTGTTTTGAATGTGCTTTTTAATCGAATCCATAATTTTTTCCATGGTCCCTGACACCGTAAACAACGTCAGATTAATGTGAGGTTGCTTAGCGTTAAAGTACCTGAATGGTAAATTATCATCATCATCACTTTCGTTTTCATCCGTTAAACTCTCCTTGTTTACGTAAGGATTAAAAGGAAACTTGAAACTTTCCAGGACAGAGTTCATCTGCAGCAATTCAACCGTTTGCTGAGCAGTAGTAACAATGGGCCATGGCGTTCCTTTAGAGATTTCCAACGATTTCAAGTTTTCAAACGATTTTGGAAAGGGAAACAAACCATCGAAAAAGCGAGGGTCATCTATGGCCATTAGGAATAACTGGTCCTGAGCATGACGCCATGTTATTTCCCCTTTCTTTCGCTTTCCTTCCCCCAATCCATCCAAACGATTAGCTTGAAGGCTCTTTAGATTCACCAAAGCTTCAAGAAAGTCCCACTCTTTTCCAAAAATGGTAATGGATAACTCCTCCAAACGCAGGTGCTCGATAAGATGACCATATTCCTCCAGAAACTGGGAAATCCCCTGAGCATCCATTTCATAAAACTTGTAGCCAGACACGTTGTTCAAGAACAGGTTCTTCGTGGCAATGCCCAGTTCCATAAAAGCAGTGAAACTCTTTTCCTTCTCGTTAATCTCCATTTCCGGTGCCAATTCCGGATGAGCCTTCATGTACTCCGACGTAATCCAATTGGTAGCGGTGCACACCCGACGCAATCTCACAAGGTCATTCCACTCAAGCCAAGAAAGAATGTGACTTTGAATCTACAAGCAGAAAAACACGTCAGATTCAATCATAAAACTAATTATTGAAATATTGACCATTTTAATTAGCTTAATTTAGTAATTATGCATACCACTTCTTCAGGAAGTTCTAACAAGCTCATGATTCTTCTCCGCCCACAAATGCACCGTCCAATGAATCAATTTAATTATCGCCAAAAGTACAGAAAAACGGTAAAAGATCTAACGAAGTTATTTTTAATGAGCAGAACTTCCGCCCAAGCGCAATGGCTCAACGAATTCCAACTTCCAACCGCAGTTAAATCTGAATTAACTCTCCGAAAGAAATTATTAGAAATCTCCTGAAAACTTTTCAATTTCTCAAGAGAAAAGTGGAAGTGGAAAGCAGCAGGCAGCTCTACTGACAAAGAATGATGTTCGTTCGCGCTACTACAAGTACAACGGTAACGGACACGGACGTCCGACGAGACACGTAAAACAGAAATATGTTACCGGTTGGTGTCTAGATCTGTCAGGTATTTAGGATCTAGAACAGGTAGAATAGTCCGAAAATCCTATCATTGGATACATTGATTCCTCCGAACAATGAAAAACGTAAAACTAGTGTTTTACAACTTGCAAATTTGCATCAGTCCAGCTACCTTATATGATTCATTTCTCTTTGTTAACTCTTGCATCTACTATACAAGCTATGTAAACCAAGAAACCAAGTATCTTCAAGTTATATTCTTGTGTGCAGTATGAATATTCTGATGACCTTATCATTTTTTATGATTTTCATGCAAATTGTACAACATCAAAACGTTTTTCTAACGAAGGTATGAGACACTCAGCCAAAAATAATCAGGAGAGTCAGTCTTTCTAAATTCACCAACCCCAATGAAATGCTACTGCCTATTTGCTTTTGATTAACAAGTTATGCTTTGTTAACTCTGCATATCATCATACGTTGTACTTACTAAAAGTGTTGTTTGTGTAAATTATGTATACGAATTATCGGTTGTGTTAATATTAGTGCTTTACAATGAAAATTTGTATGATACGATAGAAACAGTGGTTTGTGCAAATGTAATTAAATTTGAAAAAAGTAAGATTTTGCTAAATTGATTGCTCCTGACAAAGAAATTAATAAAATTTCGAAAACTTGAGTAAAACTTAAACCGCATCCGTTGAGCTCGTTAAACATTCATATAAATTCTAAATTGTTTAGTGAAATGGTAAAAAGGGAATTAAGGCTAGTATTTTGTAATGAACTATGTATATTAATAAAATGTACGAAACGAATGTTGCTGCAATTTTATTCCTTTCAATTATAAATTGACGTCATAGCTAAAGCTTCATTGAATGCTTTTGTGCTTCTATTGTTATAACCATATTTGTTTCGTCTCGCATTTGTTTATATATGACGATATTTTTTTATTTGATTTTATTAATTTTTATTACATAATATTCAATTCAAGGCAGATTTTTTAGAATTAATCAAGTTAACAAATAAGTATTTTCAAGGGTTATTGTCTATATTGCATGCAAAAAATGTGCATTATATCTTCTCTTAATTATAGCTTAATTTTCAAAACATTTCTAGAACACATTTCAGTTGTCTGAAGTCCTAGATATACTACGTACTGTTTCCGACTCAAACATAGTATTGTCCTACCAAAACCAACACATCCACAGTATCCCGTAAAAGAGCGTCAAAATACCCTTCCATCAGATTCCTCGTAACTACGGACACATTTCCAGCTTTTGATGCAATCGGTTGGAATGACTTAACTTGTTTTTGTAAATATTTGCCACTGCTACCACGCCACAAGGAACATTGATTGTTCCACCCCGCTATTACTAATTTGCTGGTTTTGTGGGAATAGCAAGCAATCTCAAAAATCAATAGTAAGGCACAAAACGTTAGGATGGTTATTGACCCGGCCGTACATACTAGCAACATTTCGTTTTTCTTGAATCCAAAAATGCACCCACATATTCCAAAGATTGCCCCACAGTAGAAAATTGCTAAACAATTACCTATAATTGAGTTAGTTTGATGTTGTATTAAGCCTATTATCACACGGGTTTCTCCATAAGCAGTAAATAATCGTGACATTTTTGCTTGCGATACATTATTGCTAGTTTTCAAGAATACTAGTAATTTTGACAAAGACCCAACAAAACTCACTGTAACAAATATGCACGTTCTATATGTAAACATTAGCCACTGAACATGAATAGATAAGAAAATCGTGCGTAAGGTAATAATCAACGGCATGTTTAAAGTATTTTGAAAGCCGATGGTTACAAATAGGAGTGCAAACGGGTCAACTTGTCTAGAAATGTAGAAACTGGTTGCAAGAAGTCCAACGATCGGGTATATTACAGCAAGGTAAAGAAATCCCAGACCAATCCAATCCGGTTGTTTAATGAAATCTGCAGTTGAAATTATGACTTTTTTAAATTAAGCGTTACTTGATGTTCGTAGATTATGTTAGGAGCTTACCGGCCACAACGTCAAGAAAATGCTTTTGCTTTTTCACGATTTCAATTGGTTTTTGCATTTCTTGCTTCTCAAATGTTAAAGAATCTTCTCGACTAAAACCCCAATTGCATGCATAAACCCACTCACGACCATTGCTGATGAACATATAGTGAACAATATTTTCCAGGAAAATTATCAGGGCATGAATATTTGCCATAAAGACTGGAATTAAATCCTTTCCAGAGTTCCTTGTTTCGTCCCAAAACAAAAACTTCGAAACCATGTAGTACAAAATGCAAGGTATATTAAAGCATGTGTAAGCATAATATGGCCATATATTACGAAGAAGTGCTTTGTCGTATCTCCATTGTACTAAATGTCTGGTCCACGTCAAATAATGATAGGGACAAACGTAACTTGAGAATAATTGATTCAAGTAAAACGCTTGTTGTGCTAATTTTGAGGGCATTGTATACGGAGCACGTTTTCTAACTGATTTGCCTGTTGGTATTTGAAAACAGATGTTCTTAAGTCCTGATATGTTAAATATTGAAAACTTTAATAATCAAACTGCTGTACTGTCAATTGGACTTTAACAATCTTAACTTTTAAACATTAGCTACAAAGTACATTAACTTTCCCAAAGCTTTCTGAAATTCCAAACAATTCTTATACAGTATTTCAGAGAACACTAAAATAATTGCTTTTAACCAGAAGATTGAATAAATACAATTGTTTCCATTTACGCTTTAGTGATACAAACAACTATGCTTCCGCAAAGAAAACAACTAATTTTTACAACGGTATATCGTTATATACATTATATTTCATATTGCATTTACTTAACTTTCACATTTCAATTTCTTTATTCGGTATTCATAAAAATTTGAACTTTGAAATTTAAGTTCTTGTTAACACAACCAAACCAAATTGCTCACATGCCAAAGAACAGACGCTTCAACTGGTTCTGTACTACTGCGCACTATGCTGTCCCCAAAAACAAATTATTTCAAAAATAAAAATTTCTAATTTAAAGTTGTTTATATCAAAAGACGATAGAAATAAACGTAAAGTCAGCAAAAATTTAATTTAGGATTGTCAGACGTATCGACTGTTTTCGATGATTTCAGAGGAAAGAATTTGAAAAATCAATTGCTTATATTTTCCATGTGTATCGATGAGAGAATCCTATTAAAAGGTTAAATCTCCCAAATTGCCGTCATATATTTGATGCGATATATTTTGTAATTCTATATGCTTTTAATAGCAAGCCTGGAAATTCCTTATTAAATATTCAAAATGAATTTATAATCAGTAATACTTATTTATAATTTTAATTCTGTATTACAATAACATCACTTGATAAAATGTTTCTAGTCTTTA
Organism: Entomobrya proxima; assembly: GCA_029691765.1. Classification (NCBI taxonomy): domain Eukaryota; kingdom Metazoa; phylum Arthropoda; class Collembola; order Entomobryomorpha; family Entomobryidae; genus Entomobrya; species Entomobrya proxima. Next base: position 37,108,488 of record CM056169.1, on the reverse strand, counting down.
ACAGATTTTTACAAAACTTAATTGTGTACATGTTTAAAAGGATATGGAACATATAAAACTAGCATCTCACTACAAGTTAATAGATATATCGCCATGACAACTTGTGCGTTAAGTATATCAGCAAAATAGTGTTTTATTCCTAGTCATGCGGTTTCGTAGAAAGAAAAGTCAAAACAATAACAATTATACTACGTTGATGTATGAACCAAACAAATTCCAATGTGTTGGTTCAATAAAAGGTAAAAATGCCCATCTTTTTGGATAAACCAATAAATAAATATATACTTATACTTCATTTGTGTAAAAAAGAAATATAGGTAAGTTTTTGCAAGGCTGGCAGCATAATATTTGATTGGTTGTTACACTAATCCGAGTCCAGAAAGTTCGACTTTTTGGATTGTCTTATGGGTCCATCATAAGCAATATACACGCAATTATCTAAAAACCCAATGTTTTTATAGAAATCGTTAGTACATAAAATGAACGCGTAACAAGAGGGCAAAACTAATGATAATAGAAACAAATGCAGTCACACCCAACCCAATCTGTTTGCTTTCCTAATTGAAAATAAAATAAATATTTTGCATCTTTTGTTGATAGAGATATTTAAAAAGACATTAATATTTGCAGCCTTTGCTGATACACAACTCATTTGTTTAACGTTTCTGATATTTGTGTGACTCCGAGTCAACCAGCGTCAGAAATGTTTTCGTATTTTATTACTATTCCCCTAGATTTTTCTTATTATCTTTCGGTAGTTCCTGTACGTTTTGTTAATGTAAATGGAAAGCAATGTCTATATTCTTGGTGGCCACACCGTGTACTATGCTATATATTAACGTGTGTTGGGTTAGGTTTCTACTCTTGGGAAACTTACTTGCCAATGAAAACGAAAAACCTACTAGTTCATTTTGAAAATATATCTACCACACTCAGTATTTTATTCTGTGTTTGGATGATAAGCTGTACTTGGTTTAAGCCCAAAAAGTTTCTGGATATCTTTGCAGCACTGGAAGTATTACCAGAGAAAATTATAAAGCCTTGCAGTTGGTGGCACAGCAAGATATTTATACGCGTATTGTGTGTTTTATACAATACGGGCGTACTTTGCTCCTGCCTTCACAAGGGTTTTGAATATTGGGATCGCAACCATTCAGTTTATAGAAAAATATTTTATTCCATTGGGTTTATGCATTTTAACCTGCTTATGGTTCTGGCTACAAACTTTATATGCTTTAACATTGCCATTTTGTGGATAGCTACCAAACAGTTTTCAGTTTACATTGAAAATTGTGACAATTGGAAGACCATTGAAAACTGTTGGAACAGACTACGTGTTTTGGCAACAAAGATTAACAACTTGATTGGTGGTTTTATGATTTGCTCCATTGTTACAATAACAATTCATTATGCCATAGGCATCAAAAAAGCTTTAGACGGGGTAAACTCAGAATGGAGTGTGGTTTCTTTGGTTTTACAATTTCTGATGACAGGAGTGTTTTTAAATTTTATAGCTAACATTTACGAAAATGGTGCTCAGTTGAAAAGCTGGCTTTTTGAGTGCAAAAATAGAAATCTAGTGCAGCCACCGTGGGACTTAGCTGTATATTTAGATCAGGTAAATTCATGTGTTGTTTCAATAAAGGTGGGGAACGCTATTCCAGTAACGCATGGATTGGTTTCTAGTGTAAGTTGTATATTATGAAAGCAGACTGATTACTTGGTTTTACGTGCTAAATTTTGTTGATTATCTAAATTACGATTATCTAATTGTATAGATTCTTGCTACAGTTGCTACATATTTAGTGATATGCGTTCAGATGGACTTTCAAGGATAATGCTTAACCGAAATAGAATGGTATAAAATCTAGAATGGTCTGTTTCCCCTTTATTATACTCCTACAATTTTAAATGCAAAAAGGTTCTATGTGTTTTAAAGCAGCAAGTATGATGAATAAAGAAAATTTATATTTTCATTGCTTCATTAGGTGTACAAGGATAATAATGTTTTGGGAGTACCCTATAAAAATAGTCAGCATAAAATACATGCCATGTTTTCCATTGAGCAAATACATTTAGACATGGATAAATATACAACGCTTAGAAATACAAAGAAAATTGAAAAAAGAAGTGACATGTTATAATGAAATTAAAGGAACCTTAATTTATAATTTGATTATATAATAGTAACATAAAAATATTGAATAATTATAAATGTCATGCATATTGTTGTTATTGATTGAACCTTTGCTAGATTAATTATCTTACTAGTTATCTATATCTGCTTAAGTACAATGGGCAACCAATAAAATTAATAATTCATACTAATATATATTTTGTACATAGATCTTTATAGGAATCAGTTCGAGAAGTAGCTTTAACTAATTTGTTCTGGCATCAGCATTTTGTTTCCAAGCTCTCTAACAAATCTCCACCAACGTATTGGTGAATCCGCATCTTCGCCTAATGGAATTACTGTAATCATTTTTAAGTTCGGAAACTCCTCCCAAATATTAAACCCTTCTGGGTGTATCTTATTCATAAAAACGTAGCAAAATATAGAGTCACTGAAATCCAATAAGCTAGGTTCGAAAACAAATTCCTCAAAACTATCTACATCATTAACCCCTAATTTTGTACTCAAATGCTCCAAGTTAGGCAAGCACTTGAGAAAATTCAGATTAAGTGTGGCCATGTCTGACGCGCTAAATTTGAAGTATTTTATTGATCGCACTACTGGACTAAATTTAACAGATGTGTCTGGTGTCCATATACTGACAACATCCAGCATTTCAATTTTGTACGGTTGTAATAACTTGAGCAGTTTGTAGATATTGAATCCAATTCTGGTAAAGCTTAACTTCTTAAGATTAGAAGAGGATTTGGCCAGCACTCGAAACATTTTCCGTAGTCTGCGCTCTGGCTTCATCCTCTTTTCCTGAACACGATCTACATAGCTTATTATCAACTCCGTCAAATTTGGTAGTTTTCTGGCTAAGGTTTTGTTCCAGTAACCAAGATCAAGTCCAAACTTTTCTAGCTGGTTACCATTCACCTTGGTAAGTAGCCCCGTGTAAAATTCAAAATTACTAAAATCAAACCACACGCCTGACAAGTCCAACGAATTAAGATGCACAGGAAAATGGATATTTCTTCCTTTTCCCCAAATATTTTCAAACACCTTGTTGCCCGTTGCCTTATCGCAGGTGAACTTGCCATGTATTTTTAGAGACCTCAGGTTTGGCAGAAAGGAAATGCATTGAAATAAAAGGAAAATCATTTCCTCTATTTCAGCTGCATGAAGCATAAAAAAGTTAATGACAAGGTGGTGAATGTGATAGCCTAAAAGCTTTAGGAAGTTTGGTATTTTGCGCATCTTTTGAAGAGTTTGGTTTCCACATGCCTGGGTGTAAATGTTCAGGTATTTTCCTAGAAACGGGTTTTGGCCGTTGATGTCTGCTACAACGTGATTGTTCATTACGTCATTGAATATCTTATCAAAGTGTGTTCTGATTTCAGGATACTTGAAGCATGTAAAATGAAGTTCTGTCATTTCGGTAAGTCGGGCAGAGTTGTAAGGCAGTCGACGGGGATGAGCTTCCAGTAATCGGTCTACTGCTCGTTTCCAAAACTTGCAGACGCGTCGACAGTTAAGCGTATCTTTGTTGCTTAGGTAGTTGGGAACTATAAGCCAAAGAACCTCAAAGACCCGCCAGTGAAAGTGCTTGTTTTTAGATACCTTTTTCAGTTGAGGGTAAACTCCTAGAAGTGTGGCTATGTCTTCGGACGTGTAAATTTTATTGATAATCAGTTCCCAAACCTGACAGAAACAAATAGTTTTTTAGTTACTAAATATTTAACGATTTGCTACCCAGATGAATTAAAACATCAAAATTTTACTTGCCTCGGCTGGGAATTGGGGAGTTTGCCAATTCAGTGCTGGTTGAAGGTTTTGCATTTTAATGCACCATGGATTTTAAACTTTTTACACGAACCAATAATGTCACTTATATTACACGTAATAATACAACAACGACAATTTCTTACAGCTTAGCAGACAAGAAAATATGGTCGGTTTGCAGTGCAAGTGCACGATATCAATGCTGGAAGCTAAATGAAACGAAGTACTAAAAATTCCTAAAACAACGTTTTCGGTTATTGTAAATGCATAGGTTTGCCTTCGACGTTTTTCTTCAAATGGCATATGTACTGCTGCTGTGTATAAGACTTGTATCATCTTTAGTAAACTGAACCGGTAATAACTAACTCTTCTTTCGTCAAAATTATGAATAGAAATGCGAAGTACCCCTTAAATTTGTGTACCGTCCTGCTTATACATACAGAACAATGGGAACAAGGGAAACTACGAATGCGCAGTCTCGGCTCCATTGTTTCTATTGTTCCCATTGTTCTGTATGTATAAGCAGGACGGTACACAAATTTAAGGGATACTTCGCATTTCTATTCATAATTTTGACGAAAGAAGAGTTAGTTATTACCGGTTCAATTTACTAAAGATGATACAAGTCTTATACACCGTAGCAGTAACCTCGTGCATGTAGAATAAATATATCTATCTATATGTACCTGAAGCTGAAGCCTGAGGAGTAAAGACTTACTGTAGGAGTACATGTATTTATGAATGCTACGTAAGGTGTCTGGTGCTTAAAACAAATCAGGTAGGCATAATATGTTATTTTTATATGCTAAGTTTTTTGGTTCATAACTTTCTAAACAGTTTTACGAAGGTACATAGCTCTTTGAGCATATTGCTGATAATTGTCACGTATGCATGTTTGATTCTATTCATAAACCTTGAATAAAGGATAAATGCTTGCATGTTATGGTGCTATAACAATGGGAAATAAAGTGGGCACCCTAGCTAGCAATGAATTGCCCGATTGGCTGTAGGTATTTTTACAAATTGATGATATTATGTTATTCTTAATTCTAAGTACTCAAAGGTAAGCATTTCAAGTTCCTCAAGCAACTTCCAAGAACCAAATTTTTGGGTACATCTGAACCGGTGGTTTGCTGCATCGAATGATTTCTAAAAATGCCTATTTCGTTTTACATCCGCTTCGTTCCTTGTAACTCCTCCGTTGTTTTCAAAGTTATTAACACTTTGTTGATTTACTAATTTAAAAAGATTCTGTACCAGTTTAGTCTTTCTTCAAAATACTTCTTTTAGTTTAAGTTACTTTGTTTTGCTTTGTTACCACTTAACTTTTCGTCCTGTGTTTAACAATGCGTTTGTCAGGAAGAAACGGTAAGCTTTTTGTTATAATGATAATCGAAATCTTAAGTATAGCTGGTTAATATCTTACATTATTATACTATGCTCACGTTTTTTCGTAATAATTTCAGGATCAGCAGCTGCCTGTGTTGCTACACCGATGCTGAATTGTGTTTTCTGTACTTGGAAAATGTGCCGCTACAAGGATGTGGAACGTCATTTACGAATCCACACCCGAGAAAAGCCTTTTCGGTGTGATGCGTGTGCTCGGGAATTTTCACGGGAGCTGGACATCAACCAACATAACCTGAAATGTCATGCAGATAATTGTAAAGTTATTTGAGTTGAAGATTAATTACTAGTTTAAGTTTATTGAATAATCTTGCAGTTTATTTGTACAAAAGTGTTAAGGTTCTGTTGTAAACAAATAGAATAAAATTCTGTTAAAAATGAAACAATAAGTTAATAAATTAACATTGTGTTACTTCACGTTGACACCCTTTTGTAAAATGCATATAGTAGTACCAGAAGCAAAAATTTATTGTTAGACCGGTTCATACCAAGCTAAAGTTTGATGTCGATTTGATAGCCATTGTCCGAGTGGTGTCCAAAAATAATGAATAAGTGAAGGGTCTTGTTTTTAAAGTCTTTGTAGTATTTTATCTTCGCCTGTAAAGTTCTTGTAGGATTTTATCGAGTAGACACGTCTGAGGTTCTGCACGAAAGAAAAAATGATAAATTCAATTAGTAGAAAAAATATTAAGAGATACATTAAGATAGTTAGTGATGTCTGTGCGATAGCGCTCTACTAAAGAGTAGTCTAATTTCCATTCATTCATCGCGTTTACGCACTAAGGGTTTGGGAGAAGCTAGAAAATGTAAGAAGATCGATTACAACTCCGGGCCCATTTCTGACTTTTTGTACCACAAAAATGCATTCTGTTAGATACAAACTTTTAAAAAATGATACGCGTCAGTGCACATTGGTCGTATATACTATTCAACAAATGGATGATAACGGTTGATAACGGTATTTTCACGGTTTTATGGGATTGCTTGTGCAAATTTAAAGGCATGCAATTTTTTACCCTCATTAAAGCATCCTCTAATTTTCATGCATCATCCTTTCGTGTCAAAATATTAATCATTATTGGCCCTTAAATGATTTTTTGAGGATAAACAATTATTCAGTGCTCAAACGTATAAAATGCATGTACGTCTTCGTTGATCAGGTATGCGTAGGTATGGAAAGGAGGTATGCTTGACCATTGCTTGCTAGAAACTAAACACAGGCTGGCCATTGCACAAATTTTCTAAGACTTCTTTAAAGAAGTAAAATAATACAAATACACAGAAATTTGTTGTGCTAGGGTCCCTGACAATGTCTTCATCGTGTAAAATAATCCGAAAATGTGAAAATGGGTAGGTCTCGATACCAGGACACTTCTTAAAATTTTGAATTAGTTTTTGCACAAAAAATCGGCGCAATGACCAGTCTGAGCAGAAGCAGTGACACAGAATCGGAACAAAAGAGTGTAGTTCTTGTTCCAAAGAAACAGCAATTATGGTGCAAAGTTTCGTTTTCCAAGGAAAAAATTGGGAGAGACTAGAGAATAAGAAACCTGGTCAGTCAGTCAGTCTTAAAATAGTGAAGTGACAAGTTAATATTGTGCTGACGGAGGAACAAAATACAAACCACACTATCGTATAGCGGACTATGTTGATGCCATAACCAAAGGTTTTTTTGAAAGTTTTTGGAACTGACCCTAAAAGTTTTTTTTGCTATTGCTATCGCATTATTGGGATAGCAATACTTCAGAACAAATTAGAATTGCCACAGAAGCCTGCTAAAAAGTTTGAATGAAATCCTTTAAGAAGAATAAAATAAATAAATGTACCTTAACCATTTTGAATAAATTGACAAAAATAATAATACTTTATCCTCAAAAAATCATTAAAGGGCCAATAATGATTAATATTTTCACACAAGAGGATTGGGTATGATAAAATGAGGTTGAACAAATGTTTTTTTGAGGGTCGACTGAAATATTCCCAAATTTAAATTGTTAAAATTGTTATGATATTCAACAGGAACAATTAAGTGCTAATTAACGTGACTGTAACTGCTTTGCTAAGGTAGAGGTAAATTGGACGCCACTAGAGGTATTCATTAGATATTACCTGAGCTTAACGTATTTTTTATATACGACACGCTAGCCAAAAAACAAAATATTCAGTCGTACTATAGTATAGTTAAATACAGCTTGTAATGTTAATAGTTAAATATTTTATTATACATTTTGCGACGCAGTAGTTACTGGGCGGGTTGAATATTGATGTTATACAAGGTGAATATGACCAGTAGACAACCAAAATATACTAATTAGGCAGTATTAGATTTTCTTTTTGATTAGAACATTTACTGACATGCTTGTGTTGAAAACAATAAAAAATTATCTAAAATCACAAATTGTTATAATTTTTGAACGTAAGCAGTTTCCTGCATACATGGGCATTTCTTAACCACTCCCTTCACCCTTCGCCCTCACCGGCAAAAATTTTTCTACCCACCCTTCGCCACCCACTCACGAAGCTAAAACAATTTCCCCCTCACTACCCCTCACTCATGAGCGCTAAATTATCTCAGCCTTCACTCGCCATCCTTCATGAGTGAGGGGCTAAATTATGAAATGATAATACTGAACTACCACGACAAAATTTACAGACAAACAAAACACGACAAAATAGACCTTTGTACATGGAATTTTAAAATTTATTTTGCTATATGAGTACTGAACTAAATTTACACATAGTACATGTAGTTAAACTGTATGCTAGAATTGGTAATGTAAGGGTAAGTACAATACCTACCCTTCGCCAACCACTCGCGAATCCATTATGATTCAACCCTTCACTCACCCACCACTCGTGCCAAGCCAAATTTCACACCCACCCTTCACCCCTCACTCGTGAACCCGAAATTTACCCACTCACTCACGGAAAATCCCCTCATCCTTCGCCCTCATGAGTGAGTGGTGCCCATGTATGGTTTCCTGATTTTATCAGGCTTATACAACCGTAAAATAAAAAAGGTGCATTCAAAGCAGAAGCTGCACAATTACTTTTCAATTAAGTTTTATGGTTTACGAGTACATGTATATAAGAAATAGATCAAACGCTTAACATCCATACGTGAAGACTCCCTTTATTATATAAGCCTTTTAAATTTTTGGATGACACACCATTTTTGATTTTCAAGATAAGAACGGAAGCAACAAATTTGACGTTTTAAAATTTTTCCAAACTTACTGAAATTACAAACTATTAGTTCTACATCGTTATTTTTAGCGGTAGTGATTTTTAAGATTAAGACTTCAAGACAATTTAGTATAGTCTAAGGTTTACAAGGCTTAAGTTAATCGCTTCAGTGTGATGGTTGATTTTACTTAAATCCATCAATCTTTAGCCCAATAATTGAACTCAACTTCATTCTACTATAATAAAATTTTGAGCTGTAAATTTGTATAATTCATTTGCTGTTCTATATTTTGCTTCAATATAGCATAGAAGACCAAAACATGACTATTCTAATTTTGTCTGCGTTTCCCATGAATGCTCAAGTAGATAGACTTAAGACTTTATTTCCGTTTACATTCCCTATTGTGTTTGAAACAAAAGCAAAAACATGGATATACTTATCCACCACTTCACGAAATTGCCAGTACGTAAGCTATTATGTGCAAAAGGCTTTGATTGCAATATTTGCATTTGTTGTAGTGACAATTTACACGTACACTTTGATACTCTACACACGTTTCTCATGTACAAAAGCGCATCATATAGTATCCTCAAGCTTAATACTTCTTCCGCTACTAATGTCATTTTTTACTGACAAATTTGTCTTTGATTACGGAGAGGACCTTGTAAATTTTAGCAACTCCATTTTGAAAACAAACTTGCACAATTCTAAGTTTAAATACAACTTTTTAAAAACATTACAGCAGCAAAGTAATGAATTGAAAAAATATTTTAGAGGAAAGCCTGCTGATATATTGGGCTATTTTTTAGTCTCTATTGTAACCACGTACACAATTTTTGCATTTTTGTTCCCCGTGATCTATATTGCAGTGGCTTGGGATCCTATGTACCTTTCTTGTAAAAGCTTGACATCTTCACATTCTTGGAATAACCAGGTTTGTGATAGCTTTGGATTTGCCATCGCTCGTATACGTGTCCAGTTTTCGCTTTTGTTTTTAATTTTTTCGAACGCAAGAACTTTTGGAATTTTATTATTCCACGGACTTTTTGCCTAACACTGCAGAGAATTTTAAAAACGTGTTTAAATTCGCATTTTATTTTGTTCAGTATTCGGCAATATAGAAAGCTTGCAATTCTAATGGCATCTGTTAATCAACTACTTGTTTCTATTCTACAAATTTATTTACCTTTTGTGTTTGTAATGCTTATTTTCGGAGCAAACGCAGTGTTTCTGTTTGCTAGAAATTGTAACTATATGCAGGTTCAAATTGCTTGTCCAGTAACAGCAGCAGTTTTTATATTTTTATGCCTTATTTTCAAGATTGGTAGCGAATTCCATGAAACGTGTCATAATTTCGTAAAATTCGAATGGAAGCGAGTTATGGTTCAAAGAAATATGAGCTGGCAGTATACTAAGAGAGTTGTTTATAGCTGTAAAGAAATAGTTATTAAGGTTAGTACTAAGGTTCCATTGCGTCTTGACGGAGAAATCCAAATGAAATTTTTGGGAGCAGTACTGGGACGCGTAACGGATTTTCAATTGGTTCTGAAAGACATGTAAGTGAAGTTGTATAAAATGCAAATAAATGTTGTCCTAGAATAACGTTAATGTATAGGGCTTTACATTGTAAATTACGGCTCCTTTTTTCAAAAAACTGTTGCTCACTGGTTTACCAAATGAAATAAATAGTTTCCTATGTGAAGTCACACATTTAATTTTCGAACTATGCACTTGGTATTTTTGCAATAAATTAAAAAATTGGCCATATTGGTGCTCAACATCCATAAAAAGTTTCATTCGTCAGTTTTACTTCCGGTCCGATAAAATCGAAAATGATCTTTGGTATACGTTAACCTCTCTCCAGTGTACCAACTGACAAATTCTTACTTACTGTTAATTGTAAAGCTTTCTGAGAATATTCTACACTACCACTGAGCTATTAGATTATTTTAATAAGTGGAATTTGCAAATGAAAAATCTCAAATTACGTATGACAAAACTGTCAATATGAATGACTGAATCAAACTTTTGACGGAATTTTTTAAATGAACACATTATTAGGTGCCGCTAAGCGATATTGGAAAACGCAATTTCTGTCTTTTTGCACGATATTTCACGAACTAGGAAAAGTTTTCAAAAAGGATATTTGTAAGCTACCTCATTTTTGAACTATGTAAGTATGATCACATATTCTCTAATGCATTATTGAAAATTCAATACATCATATCATAACGATTTATCTCATTGAAATGAGACTTTTATTAGAGAAGTTTTAATTTCCATGTTTTTATAATAAACAAAACCTTAAAATGCCAATCAACGGTTTTGTGAGAACTTTCAAAACGTAATATTAATTCAAGATGTCTATGAATTTTAGAATTTAAGCTTGTTGTTGCTTTGCACAGCAAAATCTTCTAATAGGCCAGAAATTTTCATTCCACCGAATGTTCCATCCCCGAGCTATTTAAAAGACCAAAATAGAATTATGGCTATTGCGAAAGCTTTTCTTAACCACAAAATGGACAAATGACAATCGCTATTACCATCACAGACTCCATCTCGTCGTCGTGGTCGGCTAAAGCATTCAAACTCTTTTGCCTCACCTTGGCGTACTTTAAGAAAAATACAATACAAGAAACTTAGTTTTGAAAATAGTTTTGTAATTCAATAAGTCGACTTAACTGATATTGTAATCTCTAGATATTCCTATTGCAAAACTTACATGAGAATGCAGACTCTGTTCCTATACCCAGTTCGGTCAGATTAGCCTGTAAAGTGTTTTCCAATTCAACGGTTAATTTAGTTTCCGTTGTACTCTCGGCACTTAGCGACAATTGTATTATTGCCAGCACGTAAAGTGCAGTTGCTAGTCTGAACAACATTTTGCTTGGTGAGTCTTGAAAACTTTTAAGTGATGTTTCAATCAAAACCAAAAGTTATATGATAGCAAACTCTAAATTTGCTGCCTTATATATTTGACAATTCTGGGTAAAATATTTACTGTAATAAGCTAACAGGTACTCAGTAGAATGGATTAATTTTTAACTTCGCAATTCAGAAAATATAAGTTAAGCATCAGCATGTATAATTGATACCAGGCATGGTGGTACCCGCGGGTTTTTAGTAAAAACCCATGGGCTGGGCAAAACCGGGTTTTTTTGGGGAATATAGGGTTTTTTCGGGTTATATTGGGTAAAAACGGGTTTCCTATATGAAAGCATGTAACATAATTATACCATTGAAAATCTTAAATTCAACCATAGCTAGCGAGTGTGGTGTATTGTGTGATTTTGATCTGGACATGCCAAGGCAGCGTCAGATAATGACAATGTGCGTTCCAGATGATGTTCACAGCATCTTTATTCTAGTAAGCTTACGGCTATCGACCATCTAACCACGGCGCGGCGCGGCTATCGACCACGGCAAAACCACGGAAATAATAATCATATTAACTAATAAGCCTTTGGGTCAGATAAAATCCCAAAGTTCACAACAGAACTTGGAGACCGACTGTTTGGCACTGACTTTCGTCACGACACAAACATGAGCGGAAAGAGAACCGGTGGAACAAGAATGAGGGGAAACGGATCAGCACCATCGTCTTCAAGGAAGATTGCTGAGGACCCTGAGCAAATTTTGAAAATTATGGGTAAGTTAACTTTCTGATATCTTCTACGTTGCTCAGTACTCAAGTAAGCTCCATTTAACCAAGCATGTATGAAAACGCAGTTTATTTCAGACCAACCGGACAGCCAAAGCGTATTTTCAAATTCTGAAACCCTTGCTCAGTCGGAGGCCATGGTTGTGGATGAAAGTGAACTAGCTGACCTCGGAGTCACCAAAAGTAACGGGGGACTGATTGAGGTTGAGGAAACCAAATCCGAGCAAATTGTGGAATATTCGGGAATGGCTCCAGCGGAGGAACAAACTTCAAGTGCAGAAATTCTACCAGGATCCTTAGTTAACAACACTGGTGTAACTCTGGAAGCAGTGCAGCTCACCCATAGTAATGGATTATCTGTCATCCTGAATGAAATTCTTGGAAATGCGATCGTATTAACTCCACCTCCAGCTTCACCCTTAGCTACATCAACAGTAACATTGCCCTTGCAAGTTATTGGGTCAGGGCCTGGGACATCAAGTAATGCTTTTCGGTTGCCAGCAAAACGCCCCAATATTGGCTCACACTTTAAAGGACGCCACGCGGATCCTGTTTGGAACAACTTCTCGGAAAATTCTTCCATTTCGAAAACCCAGGTTCAGTGTAACATTTGTGGACAAGCGGTCAGCAGTAAGGTTGAAAGGTTACGAAATCATTTAGAGAAAAATTGCACTGGACGAGTAACGGGAATTGGTGGATCCGTGTCGGGACGCAAGTCAGTGCCGGAAAAGCCGAAGGGCCAAACAGGCTGCATGATAGACGATGATGACATCCAAATCATCCCATCACCACCCAAAAAATCAAAGTTTCAAGCAATTGACGGATTTGTGGATAAAATAAGCAAACCTGAACAAGCAAAATTAAACTTGGAAATTGGAAAATATATTTATGCAACAAATCTACCCTTCACTCATGTTGAGCACCCGGCCTTTGTAGACTTTATTAAAACTCTCCGCCCTGCAGCTCGACCTCCTAGCAGGTGGATGATTGGTAATACAATTCTAAATAAAATACACGAAGAAGCAAATGGAAACCAAGAGGCAGAATTAAAAGGAAAAACTGTGACACTTGAGCAAGACGGGTGGAAAACAAGGACATCCGAGCCAGTTATCGCTCACTCAGTGAGTACTGGAGAAAAGTCTTACTTCTTGAATGCGGAAGGTACCGGAGAACAAAAGAAATCCTCTGAATATTGCGTGAAGTTGCTCAAAGATAACATTAGAAAACTTGAAGAACTTGGAGCTAACGTTTTTGCTGTAGTGACGGATAAATGCAAGTCAATGCATTTAATGAGGCGATTGCTACGAGAAGACTATCCGGCTGTTTTTACTTATGGGTGTCATCCCCATCTTCTAAATCTGATTGGGAAAAAACTTACACCTACGGACATCAAAGATAAAGTTCAAGCGGTGCACACTTTTTTTCGTAACCATGAAGTAGCCTGGGCACATCTCAAAAGGTTAAAGTGCGCCCGACCCGTGCTGACCTGTGAAACCAGGTGGAATGCGTGGATTAGTAGTCTGGAGTACTATGAAAAAACACACACCAAGTTTCTTGAGGTTTCTAGGAATCCTCTGGCTAAAGTAGATGCGGCCGTATGTCATATACTAAATGATAGCGACTTTTACGCAGAGGTTAAAGCAACCATAAAGTACTTGAAACCCATTCAATGTGCTTTGGATAAAGTAAGCATGGCACTGACTTTCGTCTCGACACAAGCTTGAAATTGTCCTCCTTATAAAAAAAACTTTATATCAATTAATGTTAATAATTAATAGTTACAGCAAGAACACTCATGTTTGGCAGACGGTGTTGGTGAATGGCTTCGCCTTAAAGATCATTTGGACCTAACAGATGATGAACTGAATGAATATTTTTCTGAACAATTTGATCGAGCTCTTCAACCAGTTGGAATTGCGGCATACATGATGCATCCAAAGTATCGAGGTAAAACATTTTATGCCATTTTACAATTGAGCAGTAGACTTTCTGCATTATAAACGCACGCACGCATTTTTGTCTGTGCATAATTTAGGTGAAGGACTTTCCGGAGACCACGTCGAAATGAGAAACGCTTTCCTCGCCAAACAACAACCGTACTACACTATACTTGCAGCCCAGCTTAGGGACAAGGACGTCAGTTTGTTTCCTGGACATATGTTTGATCGGGCTGTGTTAAAAACTTGCAAGCCTAGCACCTGGTGGAAGTCTCTTACAAGCTTGCAAAAAATTGTGGAGACTGCTATAACATTTTTTGCTAGACTGATGAATTTACCGGCCGGGTCAGCGGATATAGAGCGGCATTTCTCTGCTCTTGGAAATATTATGAATGTACGAAGAGCTAGACTTGGAATTGAGAAGGCGTCAAAACTTTGTGTCATCTATAAAAATCTGGCTGGATCTAACCCGCCAGCTTTAGATGACGGGATTGGGTGGGATGTAAGTTTGGAAAGTATTGATAGGGAACTAGAGTAGGTATGGCAGCGTTCTGTGTCGTGACGCAAGTCAGTGCCAGATAAGCTCCACATCGAGCCGGAAGCGTGTTAATCAAATTATCCATGTAAATGATATATTCTATACGCTAGATATATTTGTATTCTATGTAAATGAAACTTGACTTAAATGGTAAATGGTTAAGAATAAAACAGGACAACTTCAATTGTTTGATATATGGAAATAGGAACAAAACTTTCTGTTTATTTACAATCAATATAATATTGTACATTCATTTTAGTGTAACGATATTATTAAAATTGCGGTCAGCCTCCTTAGAAAAGCATTCATCCGGGTGAGCAAGTTTGTCGGAAATGTACTGCTCTTTAAATATTTTCATTGTAAACTTGGCGTCAGTGTCTGGATCATGAATTCCTTTCTGTATGTCAATTCCATAAAAATGATTTACAAGCGAGCGAAGTCCGATAGGTCCTGTATCCTTTTTGTAATGCTTATGAAGATCGAAAACCTCGAAATCACCAACTTCCAAATCCAATGCTCCGAAATCGCTTCCAGCGTTGATTAGAATAAGTAATTTCTTCCTCGGGTTGCTAAAAAGCTCAGTAAGTTCATTTTTTACCGTAGCTAGTTCCGTTCCCTTCACAAATGAGTATTCCGTAAAACCAGTAATTTTCTTTGCCTTTTCGGTCAGATACACATCCTCTGGCGCGTGTTTAACTAGTTTCTTGTAAACCAGGTTTCCATGAAACGAAACAACAGAGACGGTACCAGCAACTTGCTTACATCGTGGTTTCCCATTAGATTTCCTTCCAACGATCTTGAACACCATTTCACAATCCACAGCAAGAATGTCCTCCTCCGGAAACCCGGACCACCACCCTACTGGATCTGGCACTGACTTGCGTCTCGACACAGATCGTTCGGGTTGGGTAATTTTGACACGGGCATGATACGTGTAACTCGCACGCACGGCTCGAACTTCGTTTTCACGGAAAAGTACTAGCAAACGTTTGATAAATCCAATTAATTCGGTTTCCGAGGCGTAGCCCGACCAGTTAATGATACTTTCCTAAAAAAACAAATTATTATATTATAGATGCCAATCTATGCCCGTTTCTGTTACAAAACAAATTTAATACAAAACGCTTACAATTCCGTTAATTTCAAACCACGCATCTTCATCATCCCCAAGGTTTTCGGTTGTTGGTTGGGAAGAAAATTTCTTGCGTTTGATTAGTTTGGAGCATATGCTCAGCACCGCCTTTATTCCATTCACCTTTAGATTTCCTATTAGCATTTTGATTAGGCCTGTTCGGTTGTCCTTGCAAGTTTCGGCTGCCCATTTAAGAAGCTCCTCCTAAACATAAATTGCTAATTTAGTTTTGCTGTGTCGAGACGTAAGTCAGTGCCAGCAAAAATTAAATGTTTCACTTACCTGAGATTCTGCAATGTTCATATTGGGATGTAGTAGTTTCCGGAGGTGGTTTGTACAAAAATTCCTATCCTAGTCCCTTGTCTTCCGTAAGGTTCCAAAAATCCTGTTCAGTGCCGTTTGTCCTCCGCCCGGTTCCCAAAATCCCAGTCCTAGTCCTTTGTCCTTTGTTGAGTTCAAATATTCCAAGTCCTACCCGGAATTATGACGTAGTCCGTGTGATGGACAAGATGACAAGCCACAACTCAAAAAATGCAGCCTGAACGCCAGAATAGAATGCCAAGAATAACTGCCTAAATGAGAAGAGAACTGCCGAAACCCTGAATGATATTGATAACGTGTGCGTTTGTGTAGTAAATAGATGTACGACGAGTGCATAGTAGTGAACTGACAAACACATGTGTTTTGTTTTGATAGCTTGGTTTCTTTTATTTAAGAAAAAGATATTGCCTCCAGCTGAGCTATATCAATGAGTGTATCGGCTTACCCCAGTATTTAATTTTACCCACCTACCCAAAAAAACCCACTTAAATTTTTGCTAAGTGGGCATGGGTAAAAACGGGTAAAAATGGGTTGCCCAGCCCACTAATAAAACCCACCACCATGCCTGATTGATACATACAGCATAGCACCCGGAAAAGCATTGTAATTATTTTGAATTTTAAACTCCATATGCCAACACAATACTACAGTACCACTACAAAGCCCGATTGTAATTTCAATGTTAAATTATGCGCATTATGTAATTTCAATGTTTTGCGCATGTCACAACATGAGAATTATTTTTTGCTTAACATTAATTGCAAGTAAAAACTTCGCAAACAACCTGTTTTTACGAATTTCAATTATAGGGAAGTAGTTTTAGGAATACACAAGTTCACACATTTTAATGTGTTATCATTCTATCTTGCGGATGACAGTATGACTCATTACAAATAAAACAACACTATTTTCATGCATTAAGTTAATAAAGGCTAAGGCTACGCCAACTCCCGACAGCCATATTTCGAAGTTACGAAAAACCAAATTATTTGTGCTTTGGTCGATAACTAGTGTCAATCTAATAGTAACACAAAAAAAATCAAGTTCAATAACCCTAACGTAAGGAAGTTATGGACCATTTAAGTTTAAATGTGTTCGAACATTTAGCGATGAAAAAATGCAACATTGATTAATTAAAAAATTTGGCTATTTTGGAATAATCATATACAAGTAGAGGAACAATTTGCAACATTAAAAACATCAAAAAGTTAATTAATTTTTTAATTGCCCTGTTAACTTTAACTGCAATTATCTTTTGGTCGCCACCAATGCTAAGCCTGTTTACAACTTTTCTTGGTACTTTAGAGGGTGGTCGTTTTAATGACGTTTGTATTTGCTTTAGCACTGGTGGCGACCAAGAGATAATTGCAGTTAAAGTTAACAGGGCAATTAAAAAATTAATTAACTTTTTGATGTTTTTAATGTCGCGAATTGTTCCTCTACTTGTATATGATTATTCCAGAATAGCCAAATTTTTTAATTCATCGAAATTGCATTTTGACGCCAATAAATATACAGACTAGTTCATGAAATTCGAACATGATGACTTCGTTTTATGTCGGGAGTTGGCGTAGCCTCCACCAAAGCTGTTTTCGTCTGTGCCAGCAAAACACCAACTGTGTGCTTGCATGATTTACAACAAATTTTATACGCCAAATCATAAACAACTTTTTTTGTATTGCAACTTCTCACTGACTTACTAATGCAATAAAAGATAAAAAGTATTATAAAGCCACGTTTTATACATGATGCCATTGGTTACAAAACAGACTCACAGGTTTTTCTTTGTAATGCAAAGCTAACCGTTTTGAAACCCGTTGGAACTATACAAAGTTTTAGCGGAACTAAATATTATTAATTCCAAAACTTGAGGCGAAGAAACAAAACATGTCATTACATTTAAACGTAGTATGCACTTTTTATAATTTCAAAGAAAAGTTCATTGTAGTATTATTCAGGAAGTTATTTCTTGGCAGTTAAAAGTCAGTTAATGATAGGATACACTGTCCTTAAAATGAATGAGGCATTGCACAGTTATTACACGATGTATTATACGATTTCAAAAATTAGAACGTTTTTATTTTACACAGAACAAATTCAAATAAAACTGAACGAACGACTTGCTAAACCTGGTTTTGTACATCGACAACATCGAGTACTGGAAATTAAGAAAAATGCGTTTGTACGTTACAAAAAAAACAATAAAAAGGTACAAAACTCATAGACAAGGTAACATCATCATACATCTACTGATACTGATAAGCCACACATTCCTTCCGAGTAAGGCCAAATTTGTGAGACCTATAAGATCCAGAGGCTTCTTCTATCCATTTGTTGTAAAGAACTTGCTTCAACTTTGGAAAGAATTTCCAAATGTTGCTCTTTAGCATCCTTTCCTTGTCGTGATACACTTCAATCAAAGAGCTCACATTGAGCACAGTGTAGCTGAGGTTCGAGCTTTGAATAGAGGAAAATTTCTCCAGCCCTGGACAGCAGAACAGAAAATCCCAACTTTTAAAGTACAAGTAATAATTTTCCCAAGTAAACTGCTTAAGCTTAGGAAATCCCAGATTGTGAGTTATCCCAGTCCAAGTGAATCCTTCCAACCTCCCCAGATTAAGTTGCAAGCACTCCAGGCTTTCTCCCCAATTGTTTGAGATGAGCGTAACTAGTTGCTGAAATCGTATTATAGGACATTTCCAAATAGGATTTAGTGCCACGTTTAGCACTTTTAGTGGACAATGAGCTGTCTTGTTCATGAAGTTAAGCAAGGTTTCCATTCCATTCCATTCCATTGAGGGCCCTTCCTCTCTAGGATAATGCTCAAGACTGAGAGAGGACAGGCAAGTCCATGAAATGGGAAATTGCGGTTCTTCAGTTTGCCTCAGGTGCAACATTTCAAGTTGTCCCCCATACACTTCCAGTAGGGGTTGGTTTAAAAAACCAAACTCCTTCAGATGAAGTACTAGGTTCTTTAGAAAAGGCAGCTCTGGAAACAAGTGGGGGTTTCTCGGTGGGGTCGCTAAGGTTAAATCTTCTTCTTCAGAGAATGAATAATGTAGGATTAGTGTGGCTAAATTGGGCAATAGTTCTAGGTAGCTCTTTAACCAACACAGCAATTGGTGTCTTAAGTGTCTTTCAACTTCCTCATCCTCCTCCAACAGGATACAACAGTGCAAAATTTGACTTCCACAGGTTCTAAGCTTATCCCACGTTGCATTGTTGAACTCCTTAATAACGACGAGAGGCAAGACAGCCGAATTCCCCATCATGGGAATATCTTCCAGAGCAATCCAGTTTTCTCGGTTTTTTAAGTAGTTCGTGTCCTTGCACAAAACGGTCTCAAAGTACTTTCGGATAAAGTCATGAATGTAAGGATCCGCTGCACTTAGGTTCATTACGTCCACAGGAGCCAGCAACTTCTTTTCCATCAGAATGGGAAACACCACCTTCAATTGAATCAGGTTCAAGGGTGCCGACAGGTACTGAACTTCAGAAGGAATCGCCTTGGCAACACTCAACTCATCATGGGGATCCGTCAAGTAGCTTAAAATTAATTTGCGGACCACTGGTCCAGGTAACTCCAAGTATCTTGGAAACTCCACCACTACAGGATCTTTAGTTCCACTCCCCGAACCGGAAGTAGATTTAGGAATCTTCATTTCCTTCAGCTGCTTCCAAGTCTCCTCTAGTTTCTCCTCCAGCACCTGCTTTACTATTCCAAGTGGCTCCAACTCAGCCCAGATTGGATCCCCCTGGGAGGTCAGTATTCCCTGAACGATTCCCGATAACCGGAAGATCTCCGCTTGAACACTGACCTGTTCAAAAGCTCCAACTCCATCTCGTTCATTCTTCAACTGTTCAATCCTCCGAAGGTACTCTGCAATTAGCTGTGGCGCAGCCATGATCCTGTAAACAGGTCCCAAAGCAATTAAATCAACAAGAACCGATTAATCTCCTCTTTAATTATTTATTAATTAGCTGCTGTAAATACCTAACCTTTCCTTTCTAAACTGGCCAAACTCAAACCGTCTCCGATACAGATCCGCTTCAATCAAAACTTATGCAACGTCAGAGCCGTCTCCCGCACCTACGTAAATGATCTGGAAACACCTGTTAAAACCCAAGGAAATTATTTTCTAACCTTGCCATCACCCTTTTAGAAACCAGTAGATCAATTCACTTAATTTTAGTAGGCATTTACCTTCGAGCAAAATTACAAGCTTAGTTGAGTGAATTACACCACACCTCACCGGTCTTTAATCAGCGCACTTCTCTACTCTGGAACCTCTCCTTTAACACACCAAATATTTCCCCAAACTTTTCGTGGTCACCCTTTAAAAATTAATTTAATCCGCAGAACAATTAGTTTAACTTTGCACACAGCAAGCTTTCTGAGCATCCGGTCACCACAACACAGCACATCACAAGTCTCAAGTTAGATGCAGGCTGGGAGCTCTTTTAAACCCCACAATTCTCACAATACCCCATTGCAAGTACTAATGCGCTGGAAACATCCGGCCAAAATCTGAGAAGTGTTAATTCATTTTTAAAATTCATTATATTATAACGCCAGGTTTTTTGTATCACGAGTTAATTCAAAGTTTTCTACTCCGGCCGTCCGTTTGCATATTCTTTTCTTAGGTGTTATGGACGATCGCTACCAGGAATTCTTTGAATTTACATGTATCGGTATCTTAGCAGACTTAGCAACCATTAAAAATTGTTTGATTTTAGAATCACCTAACGGAAATTTTTTGGAATGTTAAAAGCTGCTCCAGTTTGCTTGTAATTACTGTTAATATTCACCAATTCTACTTCATTTATTCTTGGTTTCAAGCTAATAGCTAAGCTAGCGACACAACTGGATGGCATATTCTAGGGGGATGAAAACTAGTCAAAAAATATGGATGACGATTGACTGCGTATTTTTTAATATATTGTCAAGCATGTGGCATGTAATGAAACTGAAAATCTTAGGGAAGAGTTTATACAAGTAACCATTTAATCCATTAAGGTTTCATATACGATTTTTTCGTAATGGAATAATCTCCATATCAACTTTGTTTTATAGTAGCAAACCAATCTTACTCCAAATAGAAGGCTAAACCTCATACAAGATCAGCATTAGCTCAACCCAACTTCCCTAACAACGTCAATGTCTAAATATTACCAATATTACCATACGTGAATAAATTTAAGCATATTCAAAAAACTGCTGAAGTTATACACACGTTAGCAACGATGACAGCATTGTGTAATGCAAAAACATTTTAATGCATCTTTTAAGCAAAAAATAGTAATGAACATTGGTTTTCTAAATATGCTACACAACTTAATCAACATATTTGATTTGAAACCAATTTATTGAAGAGCTTCAACTAGAGCTTTTTAGTTTTTGTATTGTATTATCTTACTGTTACAATTATTCATTGTGTGCAACTAGTGCAACTGCGCTATAATTAAATTTTTAGGCGTGAATCCCGTGGCAATGTAATGGTCATTCTAAAAAATTTAGGAAGTAATAAATAGAATTGTAGGTCACAGTTGTAGATTCCGTTACACGAAACATGTTGTTGCAAAAGTAGGCATATGTATTCTGAATATATTGGCATGTATCATGTATTCAAAATACAACTTTATAAAACCAAATAGAGCCATGCTTGATTAAAATTAACTATACAAACGTCCATTTAACCTTTCTGTAAAAGTACATACTGGTTAGTACCATCATATGGTACCAGCAATATTATATTGCTTATTCTACTTTGCGAACATTTATATATTGCCGTCCATTTGCTATATAAATAGTGTTCAAGCTTTGTTGTTGACAAACAACGCGAAAACACAATAAAGGCAGTGTACTTAATGTTTGTGTTGCTCTATGGGCGATAGCCTAAACAAGTTTATATATTTTGCCAAATACAATAAAATAAAATAGAACGACGCGAAATCATTTTGTTATGATTACAGAAACTTAGACAAATTCTATATTATTATGACTGTATCAATTATTGATACTATCAAAACCCCTTTGGTGTCACTAGTGTTTGTATAATATGTACAATGCTACTTTAAAATAAATAAAATTAGTAAAAGGCGTGAAAATGTACAATTGTTTTGGTAGGAATGCTTTCGCAAAATTCAAAACCGTACAATAGGGGAATTTTGGAAATGTCAATCACATTATTTAAGCAATATATATAACCAATACTGTCAAGCATTTCTATTTGATATGCAAAAATAGCATAACTGCTTGAGACTCTGAAGCTTGAGGATAAAAAATTTAAAACTTCCTAAGTAGACGTATCCAGTATCCTTCACAAATAATCAAAATGATACTTGAACATTTAAGCCTTGTTGGTAGAGCATTCAGTTTAGCAGAAAAATTTGGAAATGTATCTTTCCACTGGAATTCAGCAAGTTGTAGCCTAGCATTAAAAGAACCATTCAGTAGAACAGAAAACGTACTCAAATGGAAATCTCGGTTTCACGCATTGTTAGTAGCAATTCTAGTATTGGGTGGGATTCACAAATATACGTACTATTCTTGCAAAGAGACTTTAGCAGATAAGCTACAATTTTCTTTGGCTCTTGTTGCGATGATATGGGCAGTGTTTAGTATTGAGGCGTGCAGGAAAAATGCTGCAGCAATTTGCATCTATATAAACGCGCTAGTTGAGTTTCCAAAAATGTTCAAAAGTACTCACCAACCTCGCGAAAAGATGAGTGTAATCACTTTGCTGAACATATTGTTTGCATACGGCACGCATTTAGGCGCAGGTTACTTCTTGCCACTGGCTTTTGTATTTGGCCTGCATTCCATGAATCCTTGCAAAGCCGGACTTTTAGGGTATTGGTGGCTTCCTGAATGTTGGGAAAGTAGACGGGAAAATATGCCTGACCTATTAATGAAACTATTGTGGAGCATCCCAACACTTCTGTTGAACTACTGGATGTGGATGTTTGGAATGACTGCTGCATCGTACATAACGCCAGTGCTACTGGTGATTTGTACTTTATCCATGCGTGAATATCTGGAAATGTAAGTAATTAAAAAAATGCTTATTACGGAAAAATAATATATACGTATTTTTTTAGGTTTCTTTACAACTGTTTGTCTGGAAGGTTTACCACCTATCAACTGGTTATTCAGTATCGCACCTTGCAAATAATTGGAAAGCTTATGAATGAAATCAAACAGAAAGTTATCATAACTGTGATAGTTACTGCAGCAATCGCTTTCCACACATTTTCACTAAACGTGCTTATCAAAATGGTGGGATCTAAAAATACTGATACAGTGCAACTTGTCATGTTCTTGTTTTTTGTTACTGAAGCTGTATTTACAGAAAATGTTTTAATTCAAGGAATGGCACAAGTTTATTTGCAGTCTCAAAAGAATTTGAAGCAGCTAAAAAGAAATTTAGTTCAAAAGATGGAAAACAGATCCGAGAGAAGGTATTTGGAAAAGTGGTATAAAAGTTGTGCACCAGTTAAGGTTAGATTTGGCTCGTTGAATTTTATTGATAGACTAACGGCACTGAACAGTATTGATTTTGCGAATGGTCTTACTGTTCAAGTGTTGCTCTTAACAAAGTAAAATTTTTATTTCTTGTAAATATATGTCAATTAAACAACATTAGTAAACCTTAAAAAGATGCTCACTGAATATTGTTGTTGGTATTGCTTAATTTGGGATATTTAACAACTAAAACCTCCAGCATTCAGCGTTTTCCATTTTGTCTCGTCAACCCAAAGCACAACATTTATTTCAAATACACTGTCGCCGCATACTCGTGTTTCATGGTTGCATTTTACACGTAATCAATTAAAATAGTTTACATTTTGTCGGAGCGTTGCTTACCCAAGTTGTTCTGTTATGAAGGTACTTCGCATATACAGACATTACGTATAGGGTTTGTATCAAACAGGGCTGAGTAAACAACAACGTGTATTCATGCAGTGCACAGGATCCAGTCGTCATGCTCTTCTTATTACTCTGGAAGAGAGCAATCCCTATAAAATGATATATAACTTAAATTACACGCGTTTTCAAACGCCACTTTCATTTGGGAAAACCTCTTGCAAATCAACATATTATTAACTTTGCTCAGACTGGTTTTTTCCCAATGAAATCCTTATTCCGAATGGAGTCATTATATCCGTCTGGATTAATGGAATACCGTGTGAAGTGGAAAACCAAATATTTAGAAGGTGCAGGAAAATTAGAGGACTTTCCGGAGAGTCGGGATTTCCAGCCGTCAAATATACAAGGAAGTTTAAACGTGCTATTTGTAATACTGCCCGTAGGAATGTTCCCAGCAACTGCGGCTATGATGCTTGAACTACTATTTTCAAATTTGCAGATGCAATGGATTTTACATTTGACTACGGAACTGTTCTTGAAAGCCTGTTATTATGTTAGCTTCAAAATGCATACAAGAAAAACGAGCGTAAAATCGATCAAAGCTTAACGTGTATGCAATCTAAACCGATTTGATGGTGCTGTAACTATTATAAATTTTTTGGTTGTTTAAATTATACTAAGAAAAGCCGGTTTCACAAATTTTACATGATTAAACAGTTCATGTGCATTCAAAGTTATCTCCCGCATATTCAGGACTACTCACTTGTACACAAAAATTTGTGCTAGCATTTGTTATGCTAATATGAAATTTATTGAAAGTAAAAATACGTTAACCTTGTTCTATGACCAAGTATACTACTATACATAATTTTGATTTTATTATTGATAGGGTACACGTATTGATGGTGTAGCAAAGGCTGCCATTTTGTTTGATTTGATTTCAGTTTATTTTGTCTGGCTGACATTTCTTCAGTTAGGAACTTACATGTACTTTAAAGGAGAAAAAGTACTTGGTTCTTGGAAATTGCTTACTTGAAAGGATAAAACAGATGGAAAGGAAACGCAAAACGTTCATGAGCATGATACTTTTTTGATGGAAAAGCAATTGTGCTAAACGGACTAGCAATTTGTGTACATAAAGGCAGATTTAAGAGGCATATTTCGAGGACTTTAACATAGCTTTGTATTACATAATAATTCAATTCAAACCATGTTACGGTTTAAGACTAGTTCGCATTGTCATTATAAGTACTTCGACAGTTGTTGGTAACGGTTACGATGCTTAGTTTGGTCGCTGAACAGTACGCGCACACCTAGTTGAAGCTGTAAAAATTCCATTCTTTTAAATTCCTCTAACGCAAAAGTCTGCATACATTATGGCTTTGAGTAACCCCCTAGTGACATGTTTACTACGTGTCCCTGAAACAATAAGCAAGAAAGCAAGCAAGCTTGAGACAAAACTTTAGAGCGCTTATAATAACCCTGCAGTAGTCACTATGGCTGCCATCGTTTATTTAGAATAATCTATTTATATAGCAAGGCAAACACTACGCTTTGAAAAAACGTCTATTGAATAAAACTTTTTAAAATATAATGGCGTGCATTCAAATTATAATAAACAATTTATTGTACTATATCTTCTACCTTGAACTGTATGCATCCTTCAATATTTTAACTTAATAATATATTTGAAATGCCGTTTTTCTTATAATAACTTATTGTCAATCGTACCATCAAGAATTAAATCAGGAAACGGATTTCTCTAAATATTAGTTGTATAAAAATTCCAATGCTGATGTCAAAGGAAGCACGTGCGAGTAGAAAAGTATAGATATTGCAATTGATTACAGTAAATTAATTTGACAATAAGTAAGAATTAGTCTTAATTTAGATACATGTCATGGAAATATCTTTACAAAATCTATGCATTTGCACATTATATGCCAAAAAACAGAAATTTAGTTTTAAAGTTATAAACAGGATGTTATGTCCGTCTAAATGGCAAGGTGAAACGGTATGCTTTCTTTATATAGTATCGATTACTCTGTTTTTGTGGTTTTCAGGCTTCAAATATGACGCATAACGCGCCCTAAAAATTTATATGCCCTCACTTGCAGTACGAATTTTGCTGGCATTACTTGTCGAGTCTTTTACTGATCGGCCAATGCTATAAAACAATTACCATCATGTTAACGGAGAAACTATTAAACATTATCCACATTGCTACTTATATTGGTTCTTCTACAGGTGGTCTTATGTTTCGTTTTGACAAGGAGACCAAAACATTTTATTCAACTAAACAAATTATTTTTCGATTCCGCCTAACACACATTGTTCTTGCTTGTTCTATATTGTTTCTAACAAGTCAATTAGTTCGGTTTAAGTTGTTTGAAAACAATACAAATTCATTTAATATTGTTCTTCTTTATTGGTCGGCATCCGTATACATTTGTTTCTGGTTCACTATTCTGTTGGTGAAAGCCGAGGATATAATACGTGTAGCAAATATGCTACTTAGCTTACTTATATACACTTTTAGCGCAAGAGCTTCTTTACGCTTAGAAAACGACATTATCGCTGATCAGCGTCGCACAAAATTGCTAGAAAAGTTTTACATAGCCGTTTGCCCTCTATCAATTTATTTTGGTATGTTGATAGGATTTCATAGCTTAATTTTTCCCAGATGGCCTATTTACATAACATCATTTCTTCCTGTTTTAAGCGATACTTCTGACTTGTACTATTATCTTAGGCAATCACTAATATCTGCTGCAATTGCACTACACGGTGTAATGTATACGTTATTTTCCATAAATATGTGGATATCTATAGATTTTGCGCTTTTGATATCATGTACGTATATTTTTCATCTTATTCCAATTATAAGTAATTTCTTTACAGAGAAAGCAATGAATGGTAAGAAGTTGTGCAACAAATCTTTACTGCAATTGTATAAAAGTGGAAACTTTATCGAATTTTATCGTAGCGTTGAAGTATTACACAACGCAGGAATCGATGTTTTTGGTTGTATATTAGTCCCGTTGCAGTTTCTAGCTACGGAAATGATTGTAGTTGGAAGCTTTATCATAGTTCGATACAGGCATTCTCTTGATTCAAAAACTTTTACAGTGCTTATAATTTGGACGCTATGCCCGATTGTTATTTGGTCTGTATTTTTGAATTTGTGTGGCTCATTTTATAAATTTTCCAGTAAAGCTATTAACAGCTGGAAACATGCTAATTGGGGTAATAGGCTAAATCGGCTGATTATGTCCAGATTTAAAATGTCATGTAGACCGTTGTCGGTGCATTATAAATCTATGTTTATTATTAAGAAAGTGACAATGCTAAAATTTAACAAAACAAATATGCGAGCAATCTCTAAAGTTTTAATGTCAGCAAGAAAGATAAGTATAACAACTCAAATAAACGCAATTTTTAGCAACACATTTACCGATTGAATTATGGATTATGCAAGAATAAACGTTTTAGTTCAGGTAACTTATGGGTATAAAAAATGATTTAAGTATATTTGATAATTATCAAAAATCAGCTTTTATCGTACTAATTCGTAGACACTTGCGTACAACTACAAATATATTTACATATCTTTATATGTTATATATCTATAGTTATAGTGTTTACAAGTTTATCAGGCAGCACAATGAAAAATTGCATTATTTAGTCCTAGTCCATGTTCATATTTCGTACTCACAATATTTTGGAGAACTTAAACATTTTGGGGCGTATAATGTAACTTTTCCCTTAATCCGAGTTTAAACTAATCCCATCTAATCCAAAATTTAATCCAAATTCCGTAAATGTGGGGCTAATCCTGCGATTTAGATTAAGCGAGATTAAATTTAATCCGATTTTCAAAGGCAAATGTAAACTGGCTTACGACCACTCTTGACCGGTCGTAAGTTCTGGATTAACTTTAGTTTAAATTGTCGCATTGCATAACTTGAGCTAATCTTGCTCGAATAATCTTTCTAGATAAACTTGAGTTTAAACCAAACTTACATTATTGGAATAATCCTAAACCGGGTTTAAACTCGACTTAAACCCAGAATTAAAGTTAGATTATACGCCCCTTTATGTTTATAATTCGTAGTAACGTCTATGCAATATTACTCTATTATACGTTTGTTCTTTTGTCAAACTGCATTTAATCTTAAATCAAATATTCTATTGCACTAAATTTATAAACATTAAAATTGCAGTAGATGTACAATCAATAATAGTATTATACGTTTTAGCAGCCCGCTCGGTATTTACTACTTGAAAGATTTCCGAATAAAATGAAAACGGTTGTAAACTTTTCAAAACTCGTTTCGAGATGCACTTTGGCATTCCTGTAATTCTGTATTATTTCCTTTCCATTCATGCAGCAAATTTTCACTCACTTGCAAGCACTGTAATGCAAAATACAAAGCCATATATAAAATTACTGTAGTACACACAGCAATAAACGGATTAATCCAATAAACCATAGGACTTAATACACGCCAGCCAACTACTGAACCAGTGAATGAGAAAACAGCAATAAAAATCCCACCTCCAAGACCAACATAAAGAAACCAAGACAAAGCTTCGACAGAACGAATATGCACACAAAACAGAGTTTTGTACATTCTGATACCCGAGTCATTACCAAAATGCACGGAAGTTGTTTTAATAGCTTGTAAAAACTTTGTTGTAATTTGAAACGCAAAAATCAGTAAAGGCATGGACATTCGAATGCCACGACAGCATTCCATGACAGCGATTGTTGACGCTAAGGATGGAGCTATCCAACTAGTCAGGTGTCTATAGGAAAACACTGGCAAATGTTCATATGGGTACATTACTCGAACAAAACATGAAAAAACGTCCAGTCTTACAAACACAGAACAAGGTAAATAGAGTATTGGCACAATAGCTGTAGAAATTACAAAGATGCAAGTATACACTCCAATCTCGTCTGCAGCTTTTCTTCCTTGTTTGGTAAACATTTTATGCATTTCTGAAATCAATTTAGGCTGTTTGCAGGTTTTAGTAAACAAACTTTCCATTTGATAGAACAACAGATTAAAATACAAAACGATTGCTTTACGGCTGTGTATTATTGCTAGGTTTAAACCGTTACTGAAGAATAATGGAGCCAGCATTGTAGAAATAAAGAACAAGTCGTCGGGTTGAAGAGACTGGAAGATCAGTAAATAAAATGCAAGAGCAGGCCACAAGAGCAAGTTTAGAAATCCCCATGTTATGTAGAATGTGATAAGGGAAGAGTGAGTAGATTCGTGGGAAAGTCGACGCGACTTTGGGTTAAATTTGATTGGGTAGCGGGGATACAATAACAGTTTAGATAACCGCTCAGAATATTCAAATGCTTGTATTGTGAACAAACTCATGTTGGTGCCCTTTGACTGTATAAGTGAGTAGCTTATTTATTTTTCGTTTGGTACAGATAATAGTGAGCTTGACTTATTAATAAAAATTCAATAGCCATAAATAATCAAGTCTAATAGATACGTGTTCAAAAATATTCCACAAGTTATATATGCTTAAGGGCTTTTTTATTTGTTTTTTGTGGACTTAATTTACGGCAGTTTCTTGCTGTATGTTACAGATGGTCAAATAGTTTATTGTTTAAAAAATAAACTGGGACGAATAATTTTGCACTACATGATGATAAATGTGACAATTTAATTTAATATAGATAGTAAAAGGCTTGGCTTTTTCATAAAAATTAGCCTCTGTAGCCTATACGTCATCATGTCCAACCGATAATAGTTTTGATGTCTTGCTTTTATGTACTATGCCCAAGGTAAATGTCTAAAGGCTTTTCTAATTTTAGGCATACAGCATAACTCATAGCAATTTTCAATAGACGTTATGGGTACGGATGGTCAAAAGTTCAAAACAAAATAAATCGAGGACAGATATTGTTGCAATATATACTAATAAATATAACAATTTAGTAAGTCGAGCTGTTAAGCAGTTTAAATTTGGTGCCAGTTTACCTTCAACAGAAATAAATATGAACTTTCAAAAAGCCAATCGCTCCAAAATTGGTCAGTTATACTTATTTTGTAACAATTTTAAATCTATTTTAGAGACCCCGATTTTAAGAAATCCAAACTTGAACGAAAAAACAGTGACTACAACTGTCATATAAAAATTAAAATCTAATGTTCTACTAGTTTGATTGAGAACATTTTTTGTGTTATCTACTGCAAATTATTGCAATTCGTCAGGTTATTCAAAGCCTGACGCACAGAGACTATTGATGATTATAGACGAGGAAACAAACGTTAGAGATGAGTGACAATCATTTCCCATTTGAATACATTACACCACGGGCTAGTTTCGATGTTAGCAACGAAATCATATTTGAAATGTATGGACAAAACGCATAGAAACAATAGCCCGTAGATAATAACGAAGTCCGAGTTTTTTTATTTTATTTATTTTAGCTACTATTTCCTCGTCTATAACCATCAATAGTCTCTGCTGACGCATGACCAAGTGACAGTAACAAAACAATAAAAAAACTTAATTGGACGTCTCTGAATAAACAAAACGTTAATTTCGTAGGTTACAGATTGCCATAAAATCAAATGAATGCTAGGCAATTATTTATTTTACAGAAAAAATTGATTGTTTAAATTAGGCATGTGGCATCTCAAAAATTTAAATTAATAACAAGTAACGATGATGTTATTGAATTTTCACACTTTAAATTTTAAAACACATTCGGTAAGTTGTTCGCTTAAAGTAATAGAACGGCTCGTTTCTCGCCAAAGACCAATCATCAGCACAAATCCGGAATACCCGCTGAGTTCTTGTCAGAAGGTCTTCTAAAGGCATAAGTTTCTTTTTGGCTACTATCTGCATGGTTGACAATGTGCTATTCGCTTTAAACTAAAAAAAATTTGTTCAACAAAAGCCACATGTGTACCTGTAAGTATGAGCATTTAGCTTAATTAATTTTTGGTCAGGCCAGTAGCGACAATTTAAGTATAAAATAACATTGAAAAGCAAAGACGACAAGTTAATTTCCTTACGATCGATTGCATTAATTATTCACAACAAGTTTAGGCTTAGCGCGTGGCATGACCTTATTATATTCAGACGTTGAGCTTCATAAAAACAACAACCAGTTTATCTCTTCAAGCATTAAAACAATTCTTTACATCTAAACGTATACGTGCACAGAAGAAAGTTACAATTGAATTGCATTGTGTTGCTGCTGTTTTGAAGACGGCTGTGAAATTAGTAACAAACTTGATAGCTTTGCAAAAATGAAGATGTATCCCAGTAAAGCATTTTTATTAGTATATTCTTATATTTATATATTTGCATATATAGCAGCTTTGAAAGGTGCTTGGATTCAAAATAATTCCCCAGCTTTTTGCTTAAAGCTAATTGCACAAGAAGCTTGGAATGCACCAACTCGAAATGTCCAAAATTTGGATATGATTTTATCACATCTTACCCAGCTAGACAATTTCTTGATAATTGTTCGAAATTATTTGCAAGTAGACATTCAGGGAGTTAGTATTCCAGTTTTGCTGAACACACTAAACAGCTCAGTTGGGTTTGGAATGATGATTCCCAGTTCATTCCAGCACACGTTAAAACCGTGGAAAGGAGCTATACAGATACAGTTATTTCTACCATTCAGAATTTTGGAAGATCCACAGTGTGACCGTGAATTGCATTTTGGATTGAATAGAGATATCAGTAACGCAAACAGAATACTGTACACTTTCACAGAAACAATTCAAGTTACAATTTCTCAGAACCTGCCCAGTAAACCTGTTCTTTGGAAATGGTTATTGCTCACATATAAAACGTCAATGAATCAAAACAGGAGGGCTAACAACTTACTTGATGATGTATTCATTGTAATGGTACACTCTCTACAAATGCAACGTGTAACCCAAATCGCCATACTGGCAGAACAAAGTACTACAGAGATTGTCAACTTGAGCATTTTAACTGTAGATCAATTTCTGGGCATGAGCTACCATCAACTCTTTAGTAGACCTCGCCAACTCGATTGCTTCACGGGATTTTGGGGTCGTGATCAATTTACTTCAATAGGTGGAATTATTAGCAGTATTGCAGCTTACATGCGGAGCTGCACACATAATGTTTGGACTTCAACCAACAACCAACCAAATGAGCGGTTTGCATATTCCATAGCCCAACTCTTGCGACTTGCAATGGGAAATGCATCATTTGTTGCTGAAGACAATCAGGTATGCAAAGGTGGCAAAGTATTTATAGATATTTCAAACAAGCTTGATTTTGCAAGTTGGGAAGCTCAGGTAGAACCTGAATCAGTTAGACATTTGGGAAAACAATTAGTTATCAAAGACGACCTAAGCACTTTACGAATTGTTAGTTGTGGTCAAAGGGGTACCTCTGCACTTCCATTTACGGAATTGTTGAATGTGTTTGATGCAAGTGTATGGCTATGTATGGTACTCTTTATGGTTTTTTTGATTTATGCAATATCACGCACATATTCTGAAGCTAAACAGAACTACAATGCGTATAACATGATGCTACGACTTTGGATAACACTTCTGGATCAAGGTGATCCACTTAGATCACCGGTTGAAAAACAGGCAGGTTTTCGACTATTTATATCAGGGTTCTTGCTGGCTACCATTGTGTTTAACAATGCATACAGAGGTGATAACATGCTCAATATTGTTATGCCACGAATACCCTTGTATTATGATAAGATTGAAGAGATGATTGCTGATAGCTTTTCGATTTACAGTAGAATTGCGGAACTAACCCTTGACGATAAGTTTTTGTCTAGCAATGAATCGTACAAAATTTACTATCAAAATCCGCATCTGATACATTTTTTAAGTAAATTTGGATTTAGCAGCTTATCTGCAACAACAGAGCTATTTAGATATGCAACAATATTTCAAAATCCGGAAGATAAGTTACTTTATGAAAACACTAACATGCACCCCAATGTTCCAACGCAACTTATAAATATGGCTATGAGCTTAGATCCTTTAGCTAAACTCCGGACTCGGACTACTGACAATGCAAATATGTTCCGAAAATCTCAGAATCATTTGAAGAAAATACTAAAAAATATGGTCATTGAGCAAGACAGGAAGTGGTACTTGGATGATATTTCTACATGTAACAAAACTGCATTAGTTTTACCAAAAGACGATGCTAGCAGTCTTGTAGCAGAGTTGAGAAGGCAAGGTAGCCGATTAGTTCATATGGGATCCGAGTCGTTTGGCAAAATGAATATTGTTTTAGATATTAAAAATGACCGAGTATCTGCAAATCAAAAAAGAATAAGATATCTGCATGAGTCAGGTATAACAGTTTGGATGCCAAGACAAGCAAGCCATAATCAACCAGCAAGTGAATATTACAATCTCTTTATTTCACGCGCATCGCTTAAAGGTAGTGTAATTGTTATATTTGTTACGTTTCTCTGTGGGTGTGCCATTGCATTAGCTGCATTAGTCCTTGAAGTTTTATTAACCATTTTCCAAAGTCGGCTTTTCAAAAGTGTGGTACATCTTAAAACGTATCTACGGATTAAAACAAGACGAATGTATGACCAATTTATTACGTTCTGCATTAAAGTGGGACACCACCAGGAAAGAACCATGTTGCATCCGGATGTGATAGATGTTAAACCAGTGAAAATATTCCAGACAAACAAATGAGGGTTGAAACTAAATATTTCAAATTTGCAATTTTTTACATGCACTTAAATATTTATTTTTCGCTTGGAATCAATCCAGTCGCAGAGAAAGGTTTTGGAAAGTGTGCCATCATAAAAGCTGCAATGTAGCCATGGAATATTGGCAGAAGTCATTTTCTGATTTCTACTCAAAATATTCTTAGTTGGGTATAACTTGCAGCATAGCAGGAAGTGTCCAGTGAAAAAATAGTTAGCATCAAATAGATAGCTTTTTATCTAAACATAACGATGTAGAGTCAATAACGATATCGTTATTGCTAGTTGTGTACTGATTTTGATTTTTTAACGCACAAGTTGATATCATAAATGACAATGTAAATAGTTAAAATACGCAACAACTTTATAAACCACGATAGAAATAATAATAATAATTTCAGTTATCTTCTTGTCTTGTCTTGTCTTGTCCAGCTTTCCTCAGGAGAGGTAAATTACAACATGACAAGGAAATTTATAGTAAACACACATTATATTCAAAACAATATTATAAGAAAATATTATTATTAAACAAAAATCTTTGTCAATACTGTTGAGCTTAACGGCTAATAAATTAATTGATCAAATGAATAAAACATCATTGTCAAGAAATTCTTTGCATTGAAGTTCAAGTAAATATGAATAAGATCTAAGTAAGCTTACATTGCGACACCAGATACTTATATTTTAAAAACTGAAAATGCATAAACTAAATTAACAATATTATTTATAATTCCTAATACTATTTCCACAATGTGGAATCCACATAACTCATTTCCACGCTTTCATGAATATTTTTATTGTTCAGTTTCTTGTAAAATCTGTATGCAAAATTTCGCAGTGGTGACACTCAGTAAAGAAAAAAAAACAAAAACGTTCTAGTTTTATATTGACAGGTCTACTGGGTAGATACCCTAACATGCTAAAGTACAATTTCGTAAAATCTGCACATTTTTCATAATGTTAGCTAAATCACTAAACTAATGGTGAAGGACTGTTTACATTCACAAAAGGACGCCCAGAATTTTATTTCTAAAGCATATACCTAGACCCAATTCGCTTGCATATTCGCAGTTTATTGTTACATATTTTGATGATTTCAGAACTTTCGAACAACCCAAAAATCCCTGAACGCGGATTTATCTAAAATCCAAACAAGCCAATGTAGAAAGGAATTCTCTCTGTGTCCGATACCAGTCGGCACGAAACCACACAGTTTGGAACCGGCTGATTCTTGTTCTTGTTTCTCCCTGCTTTATTTACAGTTTAAAAACTTCTAGTGAGTCTTGTGACTTTGTGACTTTGTTTTATCTCGGCCGTTTACAGTAAATTTTAATTAATTTTGTAGATTAAAGTTAAACTTCCGAATTGTGGCACACGTTAAGCCAGAGCCAACTGAAAATGTCGGTCCCACTCAAATTCGAAGTTGAGTACAATCGCTACGACAAAGAGTTGATCTTTGAATGTGCAAAGAATCAAAAATGGCTTCTGGAGTTTGTGAAGCCGGAGGATCTGAAACACTCCATTGTCTCCCATCCTGTTGGTTTCTTCAAGGAGGAGTACCCGAAAGGCTTGGAGGAGTTTGGAGCTCGTCTGAAGCAACTTGTGGGACAACCCTACGTGGGGAAACCTCAGCCTAGAACCTACTCAACCTACAACAGTCGTGATGAGGATGAGGACTTCGGGTAATTTCCAGAGTATAATTTATTAGTAAAATTACTTAAGTTGTTAAATAATTTATAATGTTTTCTGTGATTTTGGGAATAGAGGCGTTCTGAGGCTGGTAATTTCCAGCGATGCTCCATTTGACTGTGGCTATCCGGATTCTGAGGAGGACGAGGAGGAGCACTGGTCACGGAAGGTTTATCCATTAATGAAGGTCATACTTATCCCCGAGTACCTGCATCCCAAGGACGACGCTTTTTACGGAAAGGAGCAACATTATTTGGCTAAACTGGCTCGTTTCTGTGGTCCACAAAATCTGGTTTTGGAAATGGGCAGTGGGCAGCCAGTCACAGGAAACTGAAGATGACGATCTTTGGTGCGATAGTGTCCAGCTTTTGTGGAATGAGGAGGAAAAGGTGTGGGAGGGCGAAGCGGAAATTAGTTTCAAGAGTATGGTCCTAGGTATCTTCAGTAACAGTTACTTCGACGAGGATTTCAAAGTTTCCATGTGGAACCTTAAGGTTCAGTTGAATGAATTGGGAATCGGTAGGGTGCTTCAGGAAAGTTACTCCAAGTGTGGCTTGGACTCGGGTGCGTTAAGGGAAATGTTGGACGAAGGAAGGTTTTCGGATGTGGTGATTGTCAGTGCCAGTGTCGACGATGACGATAAGAAGGAAGAGATCAAGGCTCATCGAATGATGCTGACTGGTAAGTCTGTAAATTGGTTACTGATCTGTAAGTGACATGACATGACAATTAACATTTTACGGTGGTCTTTTATTATTTACAGCCGCTAGTACCGTGTTTGCTGACATGTTGATTACCAATTGGACAGAGGGAAAGACGTGCACTGTAAAGGTTCCCGAGTCAGTGGAAGCCCTTAAGGCTATGCTGCATTTTATTTATTACGGAGGAACTGAAAGGATTTTGGCAGCCACACCGGAAGTCGTTCTGGAACTGCTTCAGGCGGGTCATAAGTACATGATTGAAAAGCTTGTGGAGGTGGCAGGAATGATACTTAAGATGAAAATGGGATTGGAACAGTGGTTTTCGGTGGATGCAGCTGTGGAGTTGATCTGCTTTGCAAGAAATGTGGAGGGGAGACTCTGGAAGGATTTGATGAAGAAAAGCTGTAAGTTTCTTGAGGGGAAAACGTTTGATGAGCTGAAGACTTCGGAAGGTTACCTGAAGTTGTACCAGATTTCTAAGAGACTTGGACCTGTGTTTGAATCCGTCTTGAGTATGAGCTCTGCCGAAACAGGAAACCTGCCAAAAGTTCCAGTGCCCAGTTCCTGGAATGCCAAAGAAAGAAGTAGCGTGGATTTACGACTTTCTGACAGCTTGTTCAGTTGGAGGAGACAAGCCCCGTACTTTGGAGATTGCTTTGGGGATGATGGTTCTTGCGGAGTATTGCGGTCGCCCATCTCCAAAATTTACCTTGGAGTTTGTCAAGGAGTACTTTAAAAGTGATGGTTACACTGCGGACTTGTTAGTCGACCTATTTTGTACTGCGAGAACAAAGGAGGACAAATGTTGGGAAGTTTTTAAAATGGCTGCTGCTAATAAGTTGAAAGAGTTGTTCACCAAAGAACCAATGGAAATGGAAGCTTCTAGCTTCAGGCCCCCCAGCGTACAGCGTACACAATTCCAGCGTACAACGTACGCAATTCCAGCGCAGCGTACAAAAATGAGCGTACACGTTTTCGTACTGTTACTCCAGCGTACAAATTCCAGCGTACTGTTACTCCAGCGTACAAATTTCAACGTACTGTTGTTTCAGCGTACAAATTCCAGCGTACTGTTACTCCAGCGTACAAATTTCAACGTACTGTTACTCCAGCGTACACATTCCAACGTACAACAACACATACAAATTCCACTGTATTCCAGCGTACAGCGTACGCAATTCCTGCGTACAACGTACAATTTATTAAAAACAGAAACAAGTTAGCGCCAGTATAAAATGTATACCAGTACTCGTTTGCTTTTAAGTTAAAATTTTCGATAAAAATGTTTGAGGGCCTTTGTTACATTTTCGATAATTTTTTGAATTTTCAATTGGGTTAGGCATAAAACCCCAAATACCAACGAGTAAAAATAAAACCCCCAAACTTATCGAAAATCCAAGAAAGGTCTTCAGTAATCCCAACCCAACTTCAGAATATTTTCAAAACCCAACGGAATATTTTTCAAAACCCAACCGAATATTTTCAAAACCCAACCGAATATTTTTCAAAACCCAACCGAATATTTTTCAAAACCCAACCGAATATTTTTCAAAACCCAACAGAATATTTTTAAAACCCAACCGAATATTTTTAAAAAACCCAACCGAATATTTTTTAAAACCCAACTGAATATTTTCAAAACCCAACCGAATATTTTTCAAAACCCAACCGAATATTTTTCAAAACCCAACCGAATATTTTTCAAAACCCAACCGAATATTTTTCAAAACCCAACCGAATATTTTCAAAACCCAACCGAATATTTTAAAAACCCTAACCTAGATTACCTAACCTAACCTAACTTAAAAGCAAACGAGTATGTGCAATAGCTAGATTAGAAGCTGACTAGGCTGGGGCCCCCAGCCTGGGGGCTAACTAGTATCTGTTTTTAATAAATTGTACGTTGTACGCAGGAATTGCGTACGCTGTATGCTGGAATACAGTGGAATTTGTATGTGTTGTTGTACGTTGGAATGTGTACGCTGGAGTAACAGTACATTGAAATTTGTACGCTGGAGTAACAGTACGCTGGAATTTGTACGCTGAAACAACAGTACGTTGAAATTTGTACGCTGGAGTAACAGTACGCTGGAATTTGTACGCTGGAGTAACAGTACGAAAACGTGTACGCTCATTTTTGTACGCTGCGCTGGAATTGCGTACGTTGTACGCTGGAATTGTGTACGCTGTATGCTGTATTCCCCCAACCAAGCTTCCACAAAGTTCCAGGAAATGCTGAACACCAACCCGGAGGCTGCAGCGGAATTTGGCAGGATGGCCGGATTGACCATTGAGGAAGCTACAAAGGCGAAGAAACGGAAGCTGACTTAGGTGAAATTGGTGCCTACCTTAAAAATCTGCGTATGCTTTGTTTAGACAGTTTAGAGTATTGATTCATTCCTTCAATGTTTGTTTGAATAAGAAGCAGTTAAAGTAGATTTTTCCAACAAATACTCATTTAATTGTTTCCATTACAGGTCAGCATTAAGGTTGTAAAATTATGTGTTAAAAATGTGTAAATGTAATAAATATTATGTTAAAATACCTCGCTGGTTCTATCATTTATTTTGCATAATATTTTACTAACTAGGTCAAGATTGCTTGTTATACTGTGCTACTTAGTCTATTCTATCTAAACTATACTTGAATCGAAATATTAATACACACTTACAAAATTTAGTACACTGTGTTATACATAACACCAGAACCAAAATCAATTTATTTAATATATCTATTTCCAGCAAACAAGACTTGATTTGATTATAGCCACTAGTATTTTACTTCAAAAATTACGTTTATTGCGTTTTTATTTACAAATGAACCCAAACTATCAATAGTTAACAGCTTGGTGCACACCAACTTATATATTTTACATAACAAAGTCCCTACCGACAACTAAACTATTTACCACAGAATTTATCAGCGCATCCATATAACTAATCTTAAATTCTATATCCACTATTGCCACATTTCCAACGGGAATTGCAATATGTTTCAGTGATCTAATCACCCGCTTGAAGTACTTTAATCCAATCCCTGTGTATAGCTGAGACCTCCATTTAGTCAAACGACTACACGTTTCAACATAAACAAAACAGTTAACTTGTAAAGAATTCACTACCAGATAGAATACTACAATAAACGTTATTGGAGAATAAATCCTAACTGTAACTGGTAGCAAATTCCAGGTCAAAACACGTAAATTAAAAGAAAGCAAAAGTACAACAAAAGCTATTGATAAAAATGCACTGTTTAGATATTTCTCCAAATTGTACAACAATTTTACACATATTCCCAATTCCGTATATAATTTTAGTTGAGCAAAATTAAGCCGTTTTTGGCGCATATTAGTTTTATACCAATGTGACCTGCTCCGGTTAACAGGTTTGTAAAGAATGATAATGTTAAAAGAGAGCATTGTAGGTGATACAGAGAAACTACTAAACGAAAAGTGTTTAGTGTCATTGTTGCCAGTTGAGATCTTTCAAGTACTTTGGGTAACCCAATGGTATAGAAAAGAAAACATAGGGGGTCGCTATTAGAGAGCACCAAAGATATTGCCAGAATTGTGGAAATTACTGAAAATATGCATAAAATATTAAATGCCAAAATTGGAATACAGTCTGCTATCAGGCATTCTTTGAATTTGCAGAATTGTTTGAGTTCTGTAGAAAACGCTTTAAATAAACTCGTATTTTTCTTAGGATACTCCACAAGTTGTAATTGCGTCAGTTTTTTAATTCCCCAGTTTAAAGTAGCTGCAATTTCTCCTCCGTAGAGTATCAGTAATATTTCGATAATTGCAACAATTGGTAACAATCCACCAATGAGAAATAATAGAAGTAAGTTTTTAATATTGACAACGTCTGGGCTGTAGATGCTTGGGTATTTGTAAATTACTGCGGTTTGTATACCGGCTACAATTGGATATACGATGGTAACATAAAGACGATGGAAATGCTGTGTAGTATTTGCAGTGGAACATTGCCACCGTTTTATTTTATGATTCCAGCAAAGAGAAAACGGGAAAAAGATTTTTGTTAACGTTTGGGTTAGATTATTGTTTTTGAAAAATAAAGGGCTAGCCATGTTTTAAATTTTCCAGGAACTATTCCAGTTAAACGTATATGTGCAGGCGCACTTGGCTGACTCAAGACACAAAAGTCGCCCACTTGGTATTCACGCTCGACAATTTGTGCATATATTTAAATTACATAATAGGTAGTAAAACTGCTTTTTTGTTTTAGGCTTGTGAATATTTTATTCTATATTTGAGTCAAATTTCTTTTTTACATATACCAAATCTCATAATATTCCCATTTAGGCCAAATTGTACAACGTTGGCAATGTCGGAATTAGTTTGAAATAACTTTAATTTTCAGTTTTTGTGTCCATTTTTTGATAATTTGTTCCAAGCATTATATTAGTCGGTATAATATGAATCGTCACCGAAATGCATGTTGATCACTTTAAATTGAATATTGGTTTAGAAAATCTACTACCTTAAGCGTTAGTACTTTAACCGTATACAACTAATGACAACATTATGGCTTCATCAATTTTCTTAACTTTAACTATTTGGACAACTTGTTTTAAACAATAGACAGCGTTGTAAGACAACTGAAAATAATTTTCCATCAAACAGAACATTTTTATTGCACAAGTTTATAAACCATATGCTATCAACACAGAACTTATTCAAATACGTCAATTTTCAGAGTTGTTGGTTGTTAAAACGGAATTCTATATAAAACTATCAAAACGTTTTATGTGAATTCACTCACAAAACATGAGGGCATTTATAACTCTTTTTAACTTCATCCATATATCGGAAGGCGATTATAGCCTTCAGTTTGATAGTGTCCAGATCCTATAGGCATATCATTTGGTTTATAAAAAGCTATAATTACAAGTTTATCCAAAAAATTATTTTGCTTCAGGTTTTAGCAGAAAACAAGTTATGTTTTTTACGTTATTGATGCTCGCATCTAAGCAGTCCAACGACAAAGCTAACATAAGATTCACGTTTGAGTTCATATCACACATTTTGAAGGGTAGTAATAGTTTCCTCAGTTTCTTTTAGAACATTTCTTGCTATTTTTTTGTGCCCATCAAGGCTAATTCGCATTCTTGAGTTGCGTCGCCACAACTTTACTTAAAGCCGAATCATATTTTGGATTCACTTTTGGTTTCACAACTTTAAACAACATTACTTTGGGATTTGACCTCATTACATTACATTTAGTTTGGGAGTTTTGTTGAATACCGATTCCAAAACATTCAGCACATGATTTTTGAATGCATTGACGAATTTTTAGTAAAAACTGTATGATGGCTAAAAACAACAGCGTTGAAACTATACAAAAGAGTGTAACTAACGAGCTTTGTAATGTTACTGCATCTTCGTTCCAATTTTCGTACGTTTTTATTCTTAGTAAATGCAGAGTTTGCCAGGAACCAAGCCATCCCTTTACCAACAAACTTCGAAGTCGGAATTCCTGCCACTTTGCCATAATACCAGATTGCTTCAATCCTTGAATCCTCAACAACCCGCCAAAATCACCATACATCTTCCAGCCATTGTTAATTACAACAAACTTTTCCTCTCCGTAAACTGAAACTGAATTCCTTGTTTGCTTTTCGAGATTTGTGAGATTAAATTTCTAAGCCTAGTATATACACGGTTTATATTTAATTCATAGATATTACTAAAAACTGCAAATGAAGAAATCTTTTGGTCTCTGAGGGAACGTGACAGAGGAACTAATGCATTTCTGAGATTTTCCTACAGATTTTTTGTTATTATTGGTGCAGTGCAACGTTTCATTGCTTCAACAAAATTGTCCATAGGATTAGGGGTATTAAAACAAAACATTTTAAAATTGCTACCATTGATGTCTTTCAACGTATCGTGGGGCACTCGAGGGGCTGTCAACCTGTTAATATTTTCGCCGCGGTAACGTTGCTTAATACAAGGGACATAAGTAAAAGGCAGATGTAAAATTGGTCATAAAATCGTTTTAGATCTTTCACAATCAAACGCCAAGCTCCGCCTTGTTCCAAAATTAGCGAGTATCCCAATAGCAACAATTTAAAGACGCTTCTGCTGCCGTGATTTTGTGGAAAGACAAGTTTAACTATTGATACATTCACAAAAAAGTAGCACGTAATCGTTCCTATCCACACATAAAAATCGTAGGCAGCAAATATTGCTGTAAAGGAAACTAGACCAGTATACCTCCATGTTTCAGTAAAACTTCGAAATGTCATACACGGTAAAAGTGTGAGGTTAAAGCTAGTTCATGGCGACTGCCTGGTTGATTCATTAAAAGCTTGGAGCTATGATTGAACCCATCTTGATACTGATTCCACCAAACATGACAAGTAGTATTCGTAAACCTGCTTATACCAAATCGTGAAAGTTGCATCTTCCAAAACAAAGACACGAGCATTTCTATATTAAAGTATTCGACACCAGGTCCACCCCCGATATAATTGTTTGAAACAAAATGCAATGGTCTAGTAAGTTTTGGAAAGGTCTCAAACACTAGTTTATGTTTGTAAAATGTTATTCCTCCTCCATATGTATTGAGCATGGTAGGACGTCGCGTGTTTCGTTTAACCCAGTTCATGAAAACATGAAAATTATCTGCATTCTGTATGTGTGTTCAACTCAATGAAACTTCTACGAATAACTCACAAACATGACAGTATTGACAAAGTTAAACTAAAGCATATTTTGCGTTGAAACTTGCTACGTAAAAAGTTCCGGTATAAAATTTGAACGCATTTACTACATATAGGTTGGTAATGTATGTCAAGTACATTTTGTAGGCCTTTATGGAGCGCCAAGTCTGATCATATAATCTCGAGTACACTTTTCCAGGGTTTGGGTCAAAATGATTTGTCTTAAATGTGGCATGGCTGCTTGCAGTTTTTACCTTATTGTAAATCCAGAATGCGTTGGCAACATACAATAATTCAATGAATCTGGTCACGTCAGTAGTGTGTTGTAGGTATGGCATATATGTATGAAATTGTGCGACACAATGCCATCCCTTTAATTTAACTGAAAAGTCTACTGTGCGAGCATCCTTTAATTTGCGTATATTGTATAAAACTAGAGAATGCGTGGATGGCTGGATATTTGCGCTGTCAAATAGAAAGACTTGAACTAAACAAGTAGATCTAAAGAAAAGAAAATATTTTTCCAACAGATTCATTTTCAACTTTCAATAGCAACTTTTTGTGAAGTATTTGTTTTGAAGGGCAATTACCAGTAGACACAAGCCAATTGCGAGTAATATAATATATAATTCGGTTACCTAGTAAACATGGATGCTCGTGAGATGTTTAATGTCTACCGTATTTAGTCTATTTATACTCATCGCTCGATTATAACCCCCCTCGAATTATACCCTCCCTTAAGAGAAGAAATTTTGGCCCATCTTGGTTTATAGCCCCTTATCATTATTCATACGAACGTAAACAAGAATATTCACCTTTATTTAGAGACTTTTGAATATAATCATCATTGTCAGTACATGTGACGTAACTATTTATGCTAAAATACATTCTAGCAAACGTATAGCTGAACAATTTAATGATAATTATCATCATAAATACAAAATCATTCCAAAATGTACTATCAAATTTGAAATTTTGACCCCCCTCGATTTATGACCCCCTTTGAATTATACCCTCTGTGGTATATTTGGATAATTAGCTACTTAGCTTAAAAACATTCATTCAGCATAATATGATGGGTTGAAGGACAGTCACAGCAGAAGGAGTCTTGTCACGTAGATTGGTAAGAATAATGGCACCAGCGGACCAGAGAGAGGGGAGTATTAGCTTTGCTCTAGAGGCAGAAGCCTCATTCGATTGTATCCCGGCTAGGCACTAGCACGGAGACTCTCCTGAGTTCCAACTGTGTAAACTCTTACTCACTTACCTTACCACTATACTATATAAGTAATAAAGACTCTATATGTTATATGTACTAATGAAATACGCCCGTTTACTTTGGTAGTTATTGAA
Source organism: Entomobrya proxima (assembly GCA_029691765.1). Taxonomy (NCBI): domain Eukaryota; kingdom Metazoa; phylum Arthropoda; class Collembola; order Entomobryomorpha; family Entomobryidae; genus Entomobrya; species Entomobrya proxima. The sequence goes on along the minus strand of CM056169.1, from coordinate 37,064,380 downwards.
CGTACATACATAACATTTTCTGGCGACCAGGCTGTTGCTTAAAAGTGAAAAAAGTTAAATTTCCGAGAAATTCAACATGCCTACAGTTGGACATTTAGCGGTGTTTAATCCGGGAGTGGATGACATCACGGTGTGGTTACAGGCCTTTGATAATTATCTAGTGGCCAACGATTTGGACCTGGGGAAGGTGGATCCCACAACAAAACTGCCAGATCCAGTAGTTCTGAAGAAGTGTAAAGCGATTCTACTAGCTTCGATGGGGTTATCAGCACTATCAACATTGTCTACCCTAATTGCACCAGCAACCACCGCCACCAAAACTCTAGTCGAGTTAAAAACGGAGTTAACAAATCATTACAAACCAACACCAAAGGCCCTGCTGGAACGGTATAAGTTCACTGGGCGCAAGCAGAAATCAGGAGAGACAGTAGCACAGTTTGTGGCAGAACTGAAGAAAGCCGCACAGCACTGTAAATTCGAATCGACAACAAAGATGACGGAGTAGGAGATAAGACTGCGAGATCAGCTGCTATTCGGTTTGTGCAATGAGAAAGCACAGAACCAGATTTTCCAGAAGGATGACGATCTGACGCTGACGGACGCCATCAAGGTAGCAGAAGCTCAAGAATCCGCAGACGCCGGCACCATTATGGTCCGAGAGGGACAGTCCACCAACCCAGTGGAAATACACAAGACCAGTTCTAAGTTTAAGAATGGCAAGAAAAATAAGGGAAATTCAGGAGGCTACAAAGAGGGGAAGGACAAGGAGGAATGTGGAAGATGTGGCTCAAAGAAGCACAACAGCAGCTCCTGTCCAAATCAGCTAAGTGCTATGAGTGTGACAAACCTGGACATTTCGCAAATAAATGTCGAACGGTAAGTGGGAAGAAGGAGAAAACCGAGAAGAAGTTTTCAACTAACACTGTCGCCGTTGTCAACTCAAACAGAGCAGTAGCAGATGAAGAGGATGACGAAGACGACGTCAAGCCAATGGTCACAGTACAGGTTAACGGGAAACCTCATCAATGGGAATGGGATTCTGGATGCGCGAGGAGCGTCCTAAACGTGTCATTTTGGGAAAATGAACTAGGATCCCCGCCGCTGGAGAGGTCAAGAATCAAGTTCGTGTCTTACACCAAAGATGAATTCAAGCCGCTGGGATTACTATCGTGTTTGGTAACGTATCAAGGTCAGACACGTAAAAGAAAAATACCAGTAGTTGAAGGGTCATCACTTTTTGGGCGTGATCTAATAAGGCTATTTAAGAATGATTGGAAGGAGGTACTTGCACAGCTCAACAAGGTGGAAGCGGTAGCAGAGAAGGAAGATCAACTTTCACTGGAGAGTTTGCTGACTGAGTATCAAGACATCTTTGCAGTTCCGGATAATCAAAGCAGAATCAAGAATTTTAAAGCAAAGATAATCAATCCTAAAAGATGACGCAACTCCTAAATTCTTAAAAGCACGGCCTATTCCATATGCTTACCGTGAGAAGGTAAATGCTGAAATTGACAAGATGGAAAAACTTGGTCACATCGAGAGGATTGATTATAGTGAGTGGGCGTCACCGCTAGTAGTAGTTCCAAAGTCAGGAGGAAGAATCCGTATCACTGGAGACTTTAAGTCTACCATAAATAGTCAACTGTGCGTGAACCAATATCCCCTACAAAGCCCTGAAGAATTGTTCCATACCGTCGCCGGGGGAGAAACATTTTCAAAATTGGATGGTCCAGATGCATACCACCAAATTGAAGTTGATGAACAATCGAAACAGTTTCTAGTCATCAACACCCCCAAAGGACTATATAGATATAACGTGCTCCCGCAAGGCATTGCATCGAGTCCAGCAATATTTCAGGAATTCATGGATAAAACGCAACAAGGAATTCCCATGGCTGGATCGTATTTGGATGATGTAATCTGCAGTGGCAGAACAAATCAACAGCACCGGGAGACGTTAAGAAAAATATTTGCAAGAATGAGGGAAGTTAACTATCACCTATCCAGAGAGAAGAGTGAATTTATGAAACCAAGACTGTCGTATTTGGGGCATATCATCACAAAACAGGGAATCCTTCAAGATCCTGCTAAAGTGGAAGATATTATGAACATTGAGCCACCAAAAGACATTGGAGAACTAAGATCCTTTCTTGGTTTAGTTAATTTCTATGCCAAATTTGTTCCGTTTCTTTCAGACATTTGTGCTTGCCTGTACAAATTGTTAAATGATGATGTCAAGTGGAACTGGACAACCGAGTGTCAAGTAGCCTTCAAGAAAGTAAAAGCAGAAGTGGCATCAAACAGACTACTGGTGCACTTTGACCCGTCCTTGCCAATTGGGCTGACCGCTGATGCCAGTTCAAAGGGGCTCGGAATAATAATTTTTCATCGGTTTCCAGACGGAAGTGAGCGACCAATCCAGTTCGCATCACGTACCCTGACCAAGTCGGAATTGAATTATTCTCAGATAGAGAAGGAGGGACTCGCCATAATGTTTGGATTAAAGAAGTTTTACAAATATCTATTGGGACGTAAGTTTATTCTAATAACAGATCATAAACCGCTATTAGCCATTTTTGGTCCCAAGACGAGCCTTCCACCATTGGTAGCAACGCGGTTGCATCATTGGAGTTTTAACTTGAGTCAATTCCAGTATACCATTGAGTATAGGAAGACATCGGAACATGGAAATGTAGATGCACTATCGAGACTACCCTCCAAGAAGAACCCCAGTAAGGCTTAGAAGGAGGAAGCAGTGCAGATTCACGCAGTCATGGAGAAGCAGCTTGAAGCCCTGCCAGTGACCGCTAAGAAAATCAGATATCATCAGCCACGAGATCTAACACTTAGTAAAGTGCAACGTTGGATTTTATCGGGGTGGCCAGAGAAGCTAACCGAAGAGGAAAAAGAATTTCAGCCGTTTTTCAAGAGGAAGGACGAGCTACATATCCAACAAGGAGTGCTGATGTGGGGAGCAAGGGCTGTGATTCCAGCAGCACTACGCCCAAAAGTTTTGAACGAACTGCATAGTTGCCATGCAGGAATTGTGATAATGAAGGCGCTAGCAAGGCAGTACATTTGGTGGCCAGGGATAGACGAGGAAATTGAAAGAATTGCCAAAGCATGTGAAGTGTGTGCCGCAGTTCAGCCTAATCCCACAAGCGCCCCACTCCACCCATGGCAATATCCTGATCATCCGTGGGAGAGACTACACGTTGATCTTGCAGGACCGTTTTTAGGAAAGAATTGGCTCTTAGTGGTGGATACCTACACAAAGTGGCCAGAAATATTCAACATGAATCAAGATACCACCAGCACCGCCGTAATTGCCAAGCTAAAAGAAGTAATAAGCAGATTCGGACTACCGTTACAAATTGTTTCAGACAATGGCCGTCAATTCGTTTCGGGCGAATTTGAAAATTTCTGTAAACAGTCGGGAATAAAGCACACTACCAGTTCATTGTATCATCCCAGAAGCAATGGGGAAGCTGAGAGGATGGTCCAAACATTTAAGATGGCAATGAAGAAGGGGGAAGGAGAGCTGGAAAGTAGATTACAAAACTTTCTTACTACATACGGACAAACCCCACATGCCACTACTGGAGCTTCACCAGTTGAGTTGATGCTAGGGAGGAAGACAAGAACGAAGTTTGACCTGATTATTCCCAGTGTGAAAGACAATGTGTATCATGCACAGCAACAGCAAAGAGAGAACTACGACAAGACATCAAAGATGAGGACATTCACTGCTGGACAAAAGATATGGGTAAAGAGCTTCAAGAAGGATGAGCCAAAATGGTCATTCGGTCATGTCAAGGAAGCCGTTGGTCCCTTATCATACATTGTGGAAGTGGAGGGGCAAGAGATGAAAAGGCATGTCGACCAGATAGTTGATGCCATTAGCCCAGTCCGATCGCCACCACAACCAAGGCCACAACCAGAGGTGGTGCCATTTGTCCTTCAACCTGAAGAAGAGATCAATGAGCCGACTGAGGAGCAGACAACTGTGATGCCACCGGTCGGAGAGACTAATATCACGAGCTCACCACGCCAGCGACCAGTTAGACAGAAAGCTGCAGTCGTACGATTTGGATACAAGAAGAAGGGGTCTCCAAGTTAGGGTGGAGGAGTGTGGTATATTTGGATAATTAGCTACTTAGCTTAAAAACATTCATTCAGCATAATATGATGGGTTGAAGGACAGTCACAGCAGAAGGAGTCTTGTCACGTAGATTGGTAAGAATAATGGCACCAGCGGACCAGAGAGAGGGGAGTATTAGCTTTGCTCTAGAGGCAGAAGCCTCATTCGATTGTATCCCGGCTAGGCACTAGCACGGAGACTCTCCTGAGTTCCAACTGTGTACACTCTTACTCACTTACCTTACCACTATACTATATAAGTAATAAAGACTCTATATGTTATATGTACTAATGAAATACGCCCGTTTACTTTGGTAGTTATTGAACGTACATACATAACACCCTCCTTGTCCTTTGAGATGTGAAATTTGAAATTTGAGCCGGGGGTATAAATCGAATTAAAATGGTATTTCAATCACCGAAAAAATTGTGTGGGTAATTTAAATCTATTAGAAAAGACTATCTAAATGAATCTATATGATGTGACGTGTCTTACAATTTAGTTATAATGAACGTGAACTTCAGAACAAGAATACAAGTAGTATTTAGCTAAATAGCTATTAAAATATAAATGTACAACTATCATCATGTCTGCAGGTTTTACTAATGATGAAGTATATCCAATAGGTTCGAAAAATAGCAAGTCTTAAATAATCAATGGTTTTAGAAAATTCAGTTTACACCTTTAAACGTTAGTTCAAAAATATTACAAATAGCATAGCATTAGCATAGTGCTCACTATTTTAGTGTAAGGTTTATAAATGTAATTCTACTCTACAAAGGAGAAAGCCAATAAAGCCGTATTGAACTTACAGTAGTTTATTGCTGAGCAATAATATTGAAGTTATAATCAATAAGAAAAATATACACTACAAAAGCCTAAGCATTTTTCGAGACTGCTGCCTAGGTTACTGCAGATAAAATGCCTGTGCTCACTCAGTATATATTCAATCACTGAAATGTCTTGTTCTGAAATAAGTTCAAGTTGCAAACATTTTTTGCTGTGCCTCCTGATTTTTTTGGTTACAACAGTCATTTTAAGCACAAGAATTCACATAGGTCTAAGAAATATAAATTTAATGTACATAATGGTGCGCTGTACAGCTGGATAATCTTTAAAAGCTCAACAAAAGCTGTTGCTTTATCAAGTTGACATTCGTTTACTTGTTCTATTAAAATATTATTAAAAATTATGCAGACATATATTATAAATGCGCTAAAATGAAGGTAGTCTTGCATTACGAATCAAAAATAAAGAACTACACAAGCTTGCAAATATGTAAGCTAAATAAGATTAATAAAATGTAGTGGCAGTTAATTAATTGGCGACGTAAGTACCACAAACTTCTGAGAAATTAATATGAATTGAAGTACCTTTTACCACACTCTCATCTTTGTTAATGAAGTAGTTTCGGATTTCTTAATAAATGCTCTCATGTATGTGCGCGTAAATCTGATCCGAGACTTTCACTACAATGAATCTCTTTGCTTGCTTTATCATTCTAGATCCAAAACTCGACTTTTCGTTTTTGGGCCAAAATGGCTACTTTCGGGTACCGTCCTTTGTTACAAAATTAACATAATGGAAAAAATGCTACGAATTTGCTTTATAACGCTGTACATATTTATTTTCTATAAAATCGTCTTCTTAGGAAGTAATTTATTCCTAGTTTTGCATGTAACGTATCATTTGATAATACGCTCTTTCTGTTGCTAAATTCAAATTCTTTTCCTCTACTGCTTACAAATCAATAAGGCTCTGTTTATTTTCATGAGATTGAATATGATAAAAAAATTTGGAGAATTTTCATATCAGAATCACTGAATTCTGCTTGCTGCAATGTCGTAAGCTATGTTATTTTCAAAATGTACGTGTGATTTATTAACTCAAACAATGATTATACAGTTTTCACTACTTTATCAAACATTGTATTGTAGTAGATCTGTTGTTTATACTTTAAAGAAATACTTAAATATTTATATTCTATAAAATTGTCGTTTTAGGAGGTAATGTATTCCTAGTTTGCCTGCAACATATCTTTTGATAATAAGCTCTTTCTGTTGCTAAATTCAAATTCTGTTCCTGTACTGCTTACAAATCAATAAGGCTCAGTACATTTGTGTGAGATTGAAATTGATTAAGAAAGGCATACAATTTATCATCGCTATAATTTAGAGGTTTCATCTCCACTATTATATTGCTTATATCCGAGAAAAAAATCCCCTATAATTTTTTATCACCAGGTGGAAATGTTATGATTTTATGGTGCAAAAGCAATATTTTCTATCTCTGTTGCGTAAAACTACAGTGTTAGCATGGAATATCTTGACTTGTTGCCATTGTTTCACTGTTTGACCTACCCTTTTGCATATTTCTTGGCGTCCTAGGAACTTTCCTGTATGTATTCTCCCCTTTGTCTCAGAAGATATTAAATGTAAATCTTAAATTAGGACATGTGTTTTGATACATATAATTTGTCAGTAAATATAAATTTGAGTACATACTACAATTTTATTAGAAAGGTGTCACCCAACGCTTTACGAGAGAGAATCATTACAGAAGGGCGTCAAGCATGCATAGTACAATTTTTGAAAATTGCAAAATTAGCGTCGGGTTTGCCCCTCAGGGACTTAAAATGCATATTACAAATTTAATCGATAATTCTAGAGATGCATGCCGAATTTTTTCTTATACTATTTTGGACAAAAATACACAAAACACAAAGTTGTTATCTGTTCGATTGCTGGACAGCCTTACACCATTCTATTGCTGTTGTCCCTTTAATAAGCATTGGTTCCATCTTCCTTCTAATTTTACCACCCAATTTCTGCTAACCTATGTCTTAAACAATTTTATTTATACTATATAGATAACTATAAAATACTCTAAATTTCACAAATATTTTATTTATAGAGAACCAAATGCATATATCAGTAAGCCCTTTCAAATCCTGAACAAACGCTTCCCTTGCATCTATTTTTGATAGTGTCTGGCTAAACAGTTATCTATGACGTATGCGAGATCACCGTGGTTACTAAATTGAATCTTCTCTCGGGACTCCAGAATGCTGCAATTTTGAAACGAATTGGCACTACCATCAATCAGCCTTGACGGTTACGCTTGTGTGATATATTGGTAGCATGTTGCTAATTTTGTTCTGATTAGGCTGTACTCAAATAAATAACTAGGTGCTAACTGAATAACGCTATGCAGAATGAAACTATGCAATGTATTTAGATTTAGTAATATGCGAATCATTTTATATGCACAACTACGGACATCTGCAATAAAAATGTAAAAAATAATGCTTTTACACCAGAAAATGAAGGCATTTACACGTGGTGATAAAAAATTATGGGAGAATTTTTTTCTCGGATAAAAGTATCATAAAACCGGTGACGAAGCCTGCATTTCCCGTTTACGACTAAAATTTTGCCATTAAAATATTGGGAGCATTTTCATAATAGAATCACGGAATTTTGCTTGCTGCAATGTTGTAAGCTATGTGATTCCCAAAATGCACGTGTGATTTATTTATCCAAACAGTTATTTTAAATTTTCACTAATTCACCAAACATTGCATTGTAGTAGATTTGTTGTTTAAAACTTTAAAGAAACATACATAAGATAACCATTGAGCCAACTTGCAGGATAAATATACACTTTATAATTATGATATAGACAATCAGCAGGTTTTCCCATGAAAAGCATTGGTTACAAAATTAGTAAAATTAAATTCAATGTATAAAAGTATCTTTTGATTTTTTATTCATTTAAGCTTAATTCATAACAGTTATAGCTTCATTCTTTTCGATTTTTTAAAACTTCCTAAAATAATCTATACTAAATATTCTTTTGCAATTCTCTATGATAAACAGCAAGTCAAATTATGCCAGCAGAAATTTAATTTAAACCACAAGTATTCTTTCGAATAAAAGCACCAATTATATGATATCACAATTACGATTTTTTGCTTCTAGCAGTTCATAAATTTCCTCATATACAAATTCATTCTTCACTGCAATGTCGTAAGCTGTCATGTTTTCGTAATTAACATGTCTTCTGTCCACTTCTGCGTCTAACAAAATCCTAACGACTTTCTCTGTGCTCAACATCTTGTGACGCAAATATCCAAAATGGGCTAGTGCGCACTGCAACGCATTGTTGCCTTTATGATCAAGCTGTTTTACATCAACTCCCATCTCCATAAAATATTTTAAATGCTCCGGAAGAGATTTTTGTGCACAAATGTGAGCCATATTGCAACCCTCATTGTTTTTCTTTTTTACATTGGCCCCGTGCATAATCAGACGTTTTACTATTTCCAATTTTACTGGTCTATATTTCTTTAGGGCTACATGTAAGGCCGTATTTCCCAGGCTATCAACAGCGTTAACTTTTACCACCAGGCCTGTTTCCAAGGTTTTTCCTCCGCTAAGAAATAAATCCAAGTTATCCTTCTTCTGGAAACGGTGTAAAGCATAGTGCAGGGGTGTTTGTTGAAAGTTTAAAGTAGGCCAGTTAAAAAGTTCTGCTTTGGTACTTGGTTTTAATGTAGTACTGCCAGTCAAGGCAGACTCTGGAACAGTTTTCCAGTGTTTATCAGGATGTTTCACAACTTCAAAGAATATTTGTGTCTTTTCCTTTCTTATCCTTTCCTCACTTTCAAATTGAAATTTAAATTCACATTTAAAATCATTCATCAAAAAATGAAGTATTGTTCCGCCTTCTGCATCCACCTCACATAGGCTGGCTCCATGTTGCAAGAGAAACTCAATAACTACAAAATTGTTTGCAGTAAAAAGTATGGGAACTATTTGGCCAAAAGTTTTCACTGGCATTGTAACAAGTGACTTGTCAAAGGGTATAAGTAGTTCGGCAATATTAATGAAACCTTCAGATATTGCGGCATGAAATAAAGCGGAAAACACTTCACTGTACATTTTGTAAAACTCCGCACAAAGAAAAGTTTTTAAAATTTCATCCATACTTAAATTGTTCTGCACGTTCTCAACGGTGTTTCCACGCTTTAAATTCAAATATTGTAATGCATTTATCAGCATTTTTGTCTTGTTTTCTGTAAGATTGGGTGTGAGAAACAAATTTTCCAACGTTTTGGTTTCCAGAAAATAATTCAGAATGTTATTGTGCACATCTAGAATTTCACATAATTGCATAAAATCCGAAGTAGACATGTAATCTACTGCTTTGGACAGAAAAGTTTCTCCAAATTCATCGGTGAATTGAAAATTCGCACCATGATGTACTAGGAATTTAATAGCTTGCAAGTGCATTTCCCACGCCAAAACAGGACTTCTATCTCTGTTTCCAAATTCGGGTGGGTCTGCATTTAAAGTAGGCCATTTTTCTAGTAACATTCCAGCAATATCCAATTTCTTTTCTACAAGCTCAATACTTTCAGAATACGTAAATTCCACGCAACCCGTTATTGCTCGTAAACGTGGTTTTGTTTCAGAAAAGTATTGAGCCAACTCAAAGTGTACCCGGTCAATGGCAATTTCCAAGGGTAATCGCACGCTGCAAGTAGACAAATCGACGGGCGTCATCAGGTCAATGTTAAGATTCTCACGAAAAAAGTTATAAAACATTTTCACATTTTCAAGGCTAAGCTTCTCTGTTATAATTAGAAGTATGTAGGATCGTCGCGGTTTCGGTTATTTCGGTTAACCGGCGGTTTTGGTTCGGTTTTTAATTCGGTTACGGTTACGGTTTCGGTTCGGTTGCATTTAAAAACCGAACACTGAAAAACCGCCGGTTTCGGTTATGATTCGGTTTCCTTCCATAAAATTTATGAAGCTGGATGTGCCGTGCACCGTAAGTATTTACGTACGTGCAGGCTTACATTCTTTGTTTACCACCAGCTTCTCTACCTCGTTGCTCTTGCTCATCTACCGTGGCTTAACCGCTTGCGTGTTGAACTCTGGACTTGAGGTCGCGGGATCGATTCCCACACTAGTCATAACTTTTTGCATGAAGTTTTTTGGCTTGTCATTTAGTAAATTTGCTTAGTACCCTTTTTGCGTTTTAATAAGTTAAATGTTATTTTTTCATTATTTATGAACAAGAAATTCATGCTCCAAGTTTGGATAGAGTCGGCGTACATGAATGGTAATAAGAACAGATGACTAAGGTAACCGAAACCGAATTTCGGTTCGGTTACGGTTTTTAACCGAAACCGTAACCGAACTCGGTTTCGGTTACGGTTTTTTATTTGTAACCGAAACCGGTTTTCGGTTTCAACTGAAACCGTAACCGTGGCAATACTAGAAGTATGTGATTGAAGTCGAAAGGTCTTGTAAATTCGTTTTGCTTGCTCGGCCAAGCCCAGAATGACCATTCATTCTTAACCGTTTTCTGTGAGTTTTCTACGGCTTTCAGGTAAACATTAAGTAGTCCATGCGAGTTTTCATACATGCATCCTTCTAGCGCTCTAAATATGTTGCGTAGTGAAAGTTTCGCCTTACATAAAATATTTATATTGTTGTTTTCTGCAAGTAGAGCATCTAGAAAATAGGCAACTGTTTGTTCACGAAGTATAATTTCGCCGTGCTTTGATAATGGAGGTATATAGATAAAAAGTTGGTCAAATATCAACTGTTGCAAGGCAACTTCTCGTTCAGACAATACAGGTTTTGTAAATATTGACCTTGCAAAATACTCCGCAACCAAGTACTCAGGAATCGTTCGGTGAACAAATTGCTCATCAACAGTATCCTGAGAAATTTCTAGCAAGCCAGGTAACAGCTTCTTTTTAATGTTCAGGCTATCAAAATTAACAGCATATATTTCAGAAAGCTTTTTGGCAACAATGGGAAAAATAAGCTGGATTGCCTTCCACACATGATAGCTTTTCACTTGACACTGAATATCACTTGAAATTGTATCTGAACACTCAAGCTTGCATGCACCATCTCCAAGCTGGCGTAACATAAATCTTGAGTAAATTTCCGTTAGCGAATTAACAAAGTTTCCTTCAATTGATATGTCATTTTGATTGTTTTTGTCCCCGTAAGTTAGAGCATTGTCAGTGTAAACTTCTGCTATAAGTTTGCAATGAATAGGTATTCCGGCGACGTGCTTTTCCTTTGATTTTAATTTGGCTCTAAAACTCTTTAGACAGGCTTTAGCGTAATTGTGAAGCTTTGCTTCGTTCATTTCTTTCCCTTTCTCCAGCCAACAAGAAACCACATATTGTTGCTGCATTTCTTCTTTGAATTCCACAATATCATAAGCAATTACACCGATTGACATTTCCAATTCATTGCGAACCACGGGTCGTGATGTGGCATAGAGTCGAGCTTCGGGGATACACTTGTCTACTTCTTTAAGAAATTTAATAGTATTTTTCAATTTGCTGTCTTCCACTTCATCAAGGCCATCAAAAAACATATGAAATTTTGTTTTTTGACACTTTACAATTTCGGAAACAATACGAAATGCTAATTTGTTTGCACAAATGTGGTTGAATAATATTGATGTTGCGTTTGATCTTTCCTCTGGTGACGATAAATATTTGAATTGAATAAAAACAGCAACGTGATCTGGATATTTTTCTTTGACTTTTCTAGCAATGCTTGCCAAAAGCAGAGTTTTACCCATGCCGGGTTCATCACATATACATAGGCCCTTTTCTTCGTTTGCAACATTTTCAACAATCTGATCTTCCGAAACGGACTGAACTGTATTGACGTTTTCCTTTTCTAAATATTGACGGATTTTGGTAGTATCACCAGAAGTAGACTCAACTAAAAAGTCTTGTGTACTATTTTCATATCTTATCAAATGCGCAGGAGTGTTCAGTCTGTCGCAAATCGATTTCCAGTGAGCTTGCGTATCCAGTAGAATAAACCGAGTAGAAAATTTCCTTAGTAAAAGTTGACTAGTGGATGCCTCAATTGCATAAGATCTAACATACTGTCGAAGCTTAGCTCGTTTAATATCTTTAAAAACAAACACATCTAAACATTCTATATTAAACAAGGTCGTATTCAGTATCACACGGCGACATAGAATTCTAGGTATGTAAAGTGTGTATGGTGGAGGAATAGTGTCACGTAGCAGTTTTACTGCGTTTTCGTAACAAAACACATTTTCTAGCATTTCCAAACCTTCGTCCAAGGAAAGGTTTTCCTTTAGCCAGATTTCAATTTCGTCTATTTGATCACTATTGAGAAACTGTTGGACCGTTTGAGTTTGTTCAAGATACTCAACTTGCAGGTTACTGATCATTTCAGCTGAAATGGTTAGTAAAATTCTACAAGCTCCAGATTGTAAAGTTTTTCTGAGTGCTTTGACTAGTTGAACGTATCCATTGGTTCTCTTCTGTAGTAGTCTGTATAGCATTTCAACTTTATCCGTGTTGGGTACTTTGGCTTTCTGAAATGAGAAATTTGACAATAATAATAATACTCAGTGACATGGCAAAATCGCTGATAACAACTATAATTAACTTACTATGGCTTCAACTTCGTAATCACTGATCATGTTTTCTTTCTGTAATTCCGCTAACAGCACAGCATTTACATTGGTATTTGCCAGAAGTGAGGGCAAGTTTCTTTTGATACGTTCCTTTTGCCAGGCGTCCATTTTGCTGCAAAATAAAATCCAGTTAAATAAGTACGTATATTTTCAAGCACAATCAATTTAGTAGTTTGTGAACAAATATATTTCTCACATGTTGCCCTGGGCGAGTAGAAAATTTTGGCGTCGTCAAAGAGTCAATCAAAAAATTATTTAGGAAGAATCAATAATTGTTCAGTCTTCAAAGATTTTGCACTTTTGAAAACGCATGTTTTGATATTTAGGTTGAAATGTATAGTATAGTATAGTAAGTATCAAGTTCGATTTGGTAAACATCCGGGAACAAAATTTGGGACTCCACGTTTTGTTGCAAAAAGCGTATTTTATGAGTAGTTCAGTTTAGAAGTTTCCATTTAGTAATTTTTGCACCTAGGTTTGTTATCGATGTTGATGATGACTAAGAAAAGTGCATCAGAGATACGAGATTAAATACACAAATATTATATGGGTAAACATATAACGTAGCTCAGCAATCTCGCAAAAAAATACGTCTCATTCGTTGGGGGTGTTATAAGTCACGACCGATGAAACGCTCAATCCAAAATAATTTATTAAACCGCAAGACCATGAGTCCCACAAGGCACCCAGTAGCTTACCTAGTGATTATTGAAGGAGCCGTACAGCTTAATTTGCGGAATCTTAATTTAAGTACAGAAGTAAAAGTGGTATTTAGTTTAACGTGGTACAACAGGTAACGTGTAAATTTTCAAAAAAATAGGCAACCATAGTGTCGAATATTGTTCAAAGTTTTTTAACGTTTTTAACGCTTGAGTGGCAACCGGTGGTTGCCTACTTCTTTGGCGGTATATTGACACGAATTTAAAAAAAATTTAATCAAGTTAAAATTTCTTGAGCCGAGCAATTCAGTGATCGCAGGGTTGAACATAATCTCATTTTCCAGCTCAGCTGGTGACACACTCACAGCAAAAAACGCAATTATCTAACCATTCAATTTTTTGTATAAGTTGATAGTACGTACAATGTGGAGGGTACAATAGAATAAAAATTGAGAAGAAGTGAATAGAAACAAATGCAGTCACACCCCACCTTATTTATTTGCTTTGCTAATTGAAAAAGTTGCTTTGTTGACACAGATAATTTTTAAAAGTCATTACCTATAACAACCATCGCTCATACACAAATTATTTGTTTAACGTTTCTGCCACTTGTGTGATTCTGAGTTAACCAGCGGCAGAAATGTTATCGTATTTTATTACGATTCCCTTAGATTTTTCATATTATCTTTTGGTAGTTCCTGTACGTTTTGTAAAAGTAAATGGAAAGCAATGTCTATTCTCTTGGTGGCCACATCGTGTATTATGCTATATATTAACGTGTGTTGGACTAGGTTTCTACTCTTGGGAAACTTACTTGCCAATGAAAACGAAAAACCTACTGGTTCATTTTGAAAATATATCTACAACACTAAGTATTTTATTCTGTGTTTGGATGATAAGCTGTACCTGGTTTAAGCCCAAAAAGTTTCTAGATATCTTTGCAGCACTAGAAGTATTACCAGAGAAAATTATAAAACCCTGCAGTTGGTGGCATAGCAAAGTATTTATACGCGTATTGTGTATTTTGTACAATACGGGCGTATTTTGTTCATGCTTTCACAAGGCTATTGAATATTGGGGTCACAACTATTCAGTTTATAGAAAAATATTCCATTCAATTGGATTTATGCATTTTAATCTGCTTATGGTTCTGGCTACAAACTTTATATGCTTCAACATTGCCATTTTGTGGATAGCCACCAAACAGTTTTCAGTTTTCCTTGAAAACTGTGAAAATTGGAAAACAATTGAAAACTGCTGGAACAGACTACGTGTTTTGGCAACAAAAATTAACAACTTGATTGGTGGTTTTATGGTTTGCTCCATTGTAACAATAACAATTCATTATGCCATTGGTATCAAAAAAGCGTTGGACGGTGTACACTCAGAATGGAATGTAGCTTCTCTGGTTTTCCAATTTCTGATGACAGGAGCGTTTCTGAACATTATAGCTAACATTTACGAAAATGGTGCTCAGTTGAAAAGTTGGCTTTTTGAGTGCAAAAACAGAAATCTAGTTCAGCCACCGTGGGACTTGGCTGTTTATTTAGATCAAGTAAATTCATGTGTTGTTTCAATAAAGGTGGGGAACGCCATTCCAGTTACGCATGGATTGGTTTCTAGTGTAAGTTGTACATACAAACAGACGTATTATGCATGCTAAATTGTATTGATTATCTTAATTATAGGTTCTTGCTACTGTGGCTACATATTTAGTGATATGCGTTCAGATCGACTTTCAAGGGTAATGATAAATTCAATTGCAATGATTTTAAAAGGAACTCGGAAACATTTGTGTTAAATTAACAGGAGTTATTTTATTGTTGCATCTTTGTGAGAATGTATGAACTATCACCATGTATTCCATTGAGCAAATACAGTAAAATGGACAAATATACATAGCTTAAAAATTTCGAAATACGCAAGCAAATTGAAAAAAGAAATAACATGTTATGGTGAATTAAAAATTAATTTTTAATTCAAATTTATAATAATAACATAGGTAAAAGTAGGATCGTCGAGGTTTCGGTTTTTTCGGTTAACCGGCGGTTTTGGTTTGGTTTCTAAATCGGATACGGTTTCGGTTCGGTTACATTTAAAAACCGAACACTGAAAAACCGCCGGTTTCGGTTATGATTCGGTTTCCTTCCATAAACTATTTTATGAAGATTGATTGATGTGCTGTGCACCGTAAGTGCGTACGTGCAGGCTCACATTCTTTGTTTACCACCAGCTCGTTACTCAAGCTTAGCCACCGTGGCTTAACCGCTTGCGTGTTGAACTCTGGCCTTGAGGTCGTGGGATCGATTCCCTCACTGGACATAACTTTTTGCATGAAGTTTTTTGGCTTGCCATTTAGTAAATTGGCTTAGTACCCTTTTTGCGCTTTAATAAGATAAATGTTATTTTTTCATTATTTATAAACAAGAAATTCATGCTCCAAGTGTGGATAGATTCGGCGTATATGAATGATAATTTAAGAAGAGATTACTAAGGTAACCGAAACCGAATTTCGGTTCGGTTACGGTTTTTAACCGAAACCGTAACCGAACTCGGTTTCGGTTACGGTTTTTTATTTGTAACCGAAACCGGTTTTCGGTTTCAACTGAAACCGTAACCGTGGCAATACTAGGTAAAAGTATGGAATAATTTCAAATGTCGTATATAATATAGTTACTCTTTGAGCATTTACTAGTTTGGCTATCTTACTAGTTACCAACAACTATTTAAAATTCAATTGACACCCAATATAATTCATAATAGAACAAATTTTGTACATAGGTCTTTATAGGAATCAGTTCGAGAAGTAGCTACAACTAATTTGTCTTGGAACCAGCATTTTGTTTCCAAGCTCTCTAACGAATCTCCACCAATAGGTTGATGAATCCACATCTTCGCCTTCTGGAATTACAGTAATCATTTTTAAGTTTGGAAACTCCTCCCAAATACTAAACCCTTCTGGGTGTATTCTATTCATGAAAACGTAGCAAAATACAGAATCACTGAAATCCCATAAGCTAGGTTCAAAACCAGTTTCGTCAAAACTATCTACAACATCAACCCCTACTTTTGTACTCAAATACTCCAAGTTAGGCAATAACTTGAGAAAATTCAAATTAAGTGCACCTATGTCTGACGCGCTAAATTTGAAGTATTTTATTGATCTCACTACTGGACTAAATTTAACAGATGTCTCTGGTGTCCATATACTGACAACATCCAGCATTTCAATTTTGTATGGTCGTAATAACTTGAGCAGTTTGTAGATATTGAATCCAATTCTGGTAAAGCTTAACTTCTTAAGATTGGAAGAGGATTTGGCCAGCACTCGGAACATTTTCCGTAGTCTGCGCTCTGGGCTTATCCTCTTTTCGTGTACACGATCTACATAGCTTATTATCATCTCCGTCAAATTTGGTAATTTTCTAGCTAGAGTTGTGTTCCAGTAACCAAGATCAAGTCCAAATTTTTCTAGCTGGTTACCATTAGCCTTGGTAAGTAACCCAGTGTAAAAGTCAAAATTACTAAAATCAAACCACACGCCCGACAAGTCAAGCGAATTAAGATGCAAAGGAAAATGGATATTTCTTCCTTTTCCCCAAATATTTTCAAACACCTTGTTGGCCGTTTCCTTATCGCAGGTGAACTTGCCATGTATTTTTAGAGACCTCAGGTTTGGCAGAAAGGAAAGGCATTGAAACACAAGGTAAATCATTTCCTCTATTTCAGCTGCATGAACCATAAAAAAGTTAATGACAAGGTGGTGGACGTGATACCCCAAAAGCTTCAAGAAGTTTGGTATTTTGCGCATCCTTTGAAGAGTTGTTTGATTTCCACATGCCTCTGTGTAAATGTTCAGGTATTTTCCTAAAAACGGATTTTGTCCGTTGGTGTCTGCTACAACGTGATTGTTCATTACGTCTCTGAATATTTTATCAAAGTGTGTTCTGATTTCTGGATACTTGAAGCATGTAAAATGGAGTTCAGTCATTTCGGTAAGTCGGGGAGAGTTGTAAGGCAGTCGACGGGGATGAGCTTCCAGTAATCGGTCTACAGCTCTTTTCCAAAATTTGCACACGCGACGACAATGAAGCGTATCTTTTTCGCTTAGGTAGTTAGGAATGATAAGCCAAAGAACCTCAGAGACCCGCCAGTGAAAGTGCTTATTTTTAGATACCTTTTTCAGTTGAGGGTAAACTCCTAGAAGTGTGGCTATGTCTTCGGACGTGTAAATTTTATTGATAATCAGTTCCCAAACCTGACAGAAACAAATAGACTTACTATTTATTTACTAAATATTTAAGGATTTACTACCCAGATGAATTAAAATATCAAAATTTTACTTGCCTCGGCTGGGAATTGGGGAGTTTGCCAATTCACTGCTGGTTGAAGGTTTTCCATTTTAATGCAGAACGGATTTTAAACTTTTTGAACGAACCAATTATGTCACTTATATTACACGTAATAATACAACAATGACATTTTTTACATTTTAGTGGACAACAAAATATGTTCTGTTCACAGTGTAAGTGCACGATATCAATGCTGAAGGCTAAATGAAACAAAGTATTAAAAATTCCTGAAACTACGTACGCGGTTGTTGTAAATGCATAGGTTGGTCTTCATCTTTTGTTCATCAAACAAAACGCATATAGTTTTTGTAATCTCATGCATATAGAATAAGTATATCTTTCTGTATGTTCCCTTGAAGCCTTTCTTAAGGAGTAAAGACTTACTGACTGTAGCAGTGGTGGCGTTTCGGAGACCGAGTGTTCCGTCAACCGCTGTAAATCTCCTTAATCTAAGTACTTATAATCTGCTTAAGAGAACAATGGAATCGGTTAACATACATGCAAAGAAAGGCAAGTCCACGTCAGGTACATACTGTGTACCTAACGTGGACGTTGACTATGTACATAGAATTCGTACCATCGTGTCATAGGGCCTACTGTTTGCTTGTTCAAAGTCATGACTATGAATATGCATACGACGACGACGATACACAGCGACTTCTGTTCAAATTGTGGTTTTGCATCAATTACTTTTTCAAGTAATTTACAAGGTTTGATAATGTCTATTTGCAACCTAATTACTGGAAATTATTAGGATTATGTTGGATACAAATACAAACACAGTAGTACCACTACATCTAAATTGTCAAGTATTACTTCTTATACCAATGTAGATGCATTTTGGTACAAAACTGACCGGTACAAAAACAATTTTCACTGAATTATTTTGTAATCAATTGCTTTGGCTAATTAAAATAGGAAATTCACGTGGTTGTAAGTTTATACGAAGACAACCTCGGGACGATTGCATACGAAATCTTTATGTACAAACTCCAGGAACAACAACCTTAAAGTTTCAAAATAATGTCTTTAAAAAACTACAGTACAGAATATGCATAAAAACTTGACTTTAAGTGAAAATTGTGTGAGTAGGTACTTTTAGTACTACATGTTTCATTTTCCAAGCTTTCTGGTACTTAGAACACATAAGTATTGATGTTAAATTTTCGAAGCTTAAAGGCTTAGGTTATAAGCAACTTGCACAATTCTTAAAATGCATCTCTGTATAATGCAAATTTAGATTTGATGTCCTTTCACTCAAAATTAAAAAAAGCTATTAGACATGAAGTAGGTAGGTACATGCAGCATTTTGCTATTCTAAAAGGATATGGTAACATGGTAAGTATAGTCCAGATGCAGGATGGTTTAAATTTTAACAATTTCAATTCCAGCTAAAACAGCCGAATGAAAAGAAATCTCCGAGCCACATATTTCAAATTGACAACAATTTTTTGGACATTTAGGAATGTGTGACAAGAATCCTAGCTCATTTGTTTATCTTCTTTATGCAAACGTCCATTGCGGTAAGATTCAGGGGTAGGACGGCACCCATAGCATGAAAATGACCAGCTGCTTCCCAAATTCAGCTGCTATATGTCGCGCGGAATGTGAAAGAACTTTATCGTTGATTTTCTTTGATTCAACTCTTTTTCTCTTAGTGCTATGCTGGTTGGTTCTTGCAAACAACGTTTTCCATATACTGCTGCTGTGTATAAGACTTGTGTCATCTTTAGTAAATTGAACCGGTAATAACTAACTCTTCTTTCGTCAAAATTATGAATAGAAATGCGAAGTACCCCTTAAATTTGTGTACCGTCCTGCTTATACATACAGAACAATGGGAACAATGGAAACTACGAATGCGCAGTCTCGGCTCCATTGTTTCTAGTAACATGGATTAGTGTATTCAAAAGCATAAAATACTTAAAATACCTAAACATGTGTTGCAATTTATATGCCAAGTTTTAGGTACATAAGTTTTTGAACAGTTCTACGAAGGGACTTCTGTTTGAGCAGAGCATATTGCTGATAAATGTCACGTATGTAGGCTTAATTCTATTCTTAAATTTTGGACAAACGATAAAGCCATGCATGTTTTGGTGCTATAATATTGGGAGAAAGAATTGGCATCCTGGCTAACAATGTCTATTGCCCGTTTGGCTGCATTTTTACAAATTGATGTAAATATATGAACCTTGATCTTAAATACTCAACGGTAAACGTACAAATGCAACTACTTTACGTGCTTCAAGCTAATTTCAAGAACCAAATTTTAGATACATCTGAATTAGTGTTCTGCTGTGTGATTTATAGAAATACGTATTTCATTTTACATTCGCTTCGTTCCTAATAAATCATCTGTTGTTCTGCAACAAGTCACTAACACTTAATTGATTTGCTAGTTTAAAAAGATTTAGCTGCAGTATGCTGATAATCACCGGATAGTTTAAAATATTATGAAAACCGATGGTTACAAATAGGAGTGTAAACGGGTCAATGTGTCTAGAAATATAGAAACTGGTTGCAAGAAGTTCAACGATAGGGTACATTACAGCAAGGTAGACAAATCCCAGACCAATCCAATCCGGTTGCTTAATGAAATCTGCAGTGACAATTATGATGTTTTAAAATGAATGCTTACTTGATGTTTTTACATTTTGTTAGCTTACCACAATCTAAGAAAATTGTTTTGCCTTTTCTTAGATTTAATTGGTTTTTGTATATTTTGCTTCTGAAATTTTAAAGAATCTTCCCGACTAAAAGGCCAATTGCATGCATAAACCCACTCACGACCATTGCTGATAAACATGTAGTAAACAATATTTTCCAAAATCGTTATAAAAACATGAATATTTGCCATAAAAACAGGAATTAAGTCCTTTCCAGAGTTACTTGCTTCGCCCAAAACAAAAACTATGAAACCAAGTAGTACAACATGCAGATATCTTAAGGAATGTATAAACCGTAATATGGCCACATATTTTGTATTATTTGTTTTTCGTATCTCCATTGTACTAAATGTCTGGTCCATGTCAAATATTGAAAGGGACAAACGTAACTTGAGAATAATTGATTCAAGTAAAACGCTTGTGGCGCTAATTTTGTCGGCACTTTGTACGGAAGTGTTTTCTAACTGACTCAACTGCTGGTATTTAGAAATAGAATTTCGAAAATGCTGATAAGTTGAACACTGAAAACTTTAATAATCAAAATGTTGAACTAGAAATTGGACGTTAGCAATCTTAGCTTTAGTACATTAACTATTTACACGTTAACGGTACAAAAGGTTTTTTTTTAATCAAAAGTAACATATAGTATTTAACAGAACGCAAGTAAAATGAATAGTTGCTTTTAGGCACAGGATTGAATGATTACAGTTTTTTGAATAAAGTACAAGTGATATAAGCAAATGTGATTTTAAAACCAACTAATTTAGCAATCATATACGGTTGCATTAAATTTTCATATTCCGTTTATCTGTCTTCTTCGAAACTATCACTTTGATATTCATAAAAGTTTAACATTTTAAATTTAAATTCTTGTTAATTCAATCAAATAAAATGGTTTATGGATATGTAAAAACATAGACGCTCAACTGTTCTGTTTTACTGCGCACTATTTGCTGCACATTTAACCGAAGAAAAAATAATAATTTGACTAACACAACATTCCTAGTTTAAAGTTGTTAACATTAAAACATAATAGAAATAAATGCAAAGTCCTAAAAATTGTCCATGTGAATCGAATCACCTAAGTATTTTGAAAGGCTTTGTCTTCCAAAATGTCGTATTCGATTTAATGCGCTAAATCTTGTAATTCTATATGCTTTTAATACCAAGCCTTGGAAGTTTTCATTGAGTATTTAAAATGAATTGACGAAACTTACCAGTCTATTTTTGTGTTATACTGTAACAACTTGGTTTGATTGATTGCTTAAAAAGCATGGAACATTTTGATATAACAGACATCAGACAGTTCTATCTTCTGTCGTGCCCTGTTTTGCTAGTTTCCGCTTTTGCTCCAGTGCTTGTAAAGTATTGTTACCTGTAAATTCAGAAACTTTGCTTTAAAGTTGTTAATATAAATTCATATTTTGAATTTGTTTCAAGGTCTGCATAGATTTGCTTCATATTTAACCTTTATGTACTTAAAATGCATGGTGTTTGAAAAGAGTATCCATGTCCAATATCCTTTTCATGTCCAACACGTAATGAACGGACCATATTCACTTTATCCAGTGTCCAATTTGTTCAACGTCCATTATGTTGCCCATTGAATTAAACTTTCAATATTAACTCTGCCGGTGAACAGACAGAGTTGTCATATTGTCCACTATCTACTGCCCAGTTATTCATTACTAAAAAGTTATGAATTGCCAATATAAAACCTGTTCTTCAATTCCAACGCACCTCCTCCATGGAAGTTTTTTTAGGTTTCGTTGACTTATGGATGACGTTTTATAGATGACGTTTTACAAATTAGAAAGCAGGTATGTACAAGAGAAACATTAATTTAATATGCGTGAATAGCACGGCTCGTATATTTACGGGGTTTGAAGCAAATAATGTTCGTAGTTGTGTGGTTTAGTAAAATTTGGGTTGTCTTTTCTTGTGTGCTAATTAGGGGTTTAGAATAAAATGCTAGAAGCAATCTAGGTGAAAAGCGAGTGTGCATTTATACAGTAAATTCTGATATTTCCACATTTCACATTTTCCTTGTTAGTGTTTTTGCAACCAACATCTTCTGTTTTGAAAACGAATTTAAATCTATAAATCACCTTAAGAAATTGGAAAATCGGGTTTTTTGTATTTCACGCTGCACTAACATATCACTTTCGTGTGCATGCAAAAACTTTAGCAGAGCATCTAAACAAGCATCGTCATTTGAACGACGCTAGCAGTATCTAAATGAAGATGTAAACTCCAGATTTATGGGTTCGCTTACAAAGAGCGCGTTATATAGTATTGGCGGGAACGCTTTTATTCTTTGCGTTGGGATTAGAACTGTTCCCCGTCACATCATGGAGCATACTACCTGCCGGAATGTTAGGTTTTCTTCAAAGCTAAACATCTAACAACATATTTGTGCAGTTTCTCAACGGATTTGAACGGACATTTATCTGTATTGTTATTTACTTTGTTAGGCGTACACTTTGTAATTAAGGAATTCTGGCCGCGGTGTTCTGCATGCAAATCCTCACCTTTTGTCAGCCTTCAATTATATAAAAGGTAACCAACCATTTTTAATGTACCATCAAATACTTGGCAACACAAAATATGGTTTATATTTTACGTAATTTTTATTTTAAAAAGGGCGTTTGCCAACGTGTCATCTGCAAATTACAACGTAGCACATTTAATATATTGGCAAACTCAAATATTGTTTGCACTGTTCACAAGCTGCACAGATCCACAATATACTCCGGCAACGTTTTCATGTATTCAGCGACAACGACAATATCAATATATATAATAATATCTCGTTGGATATATACGAACGCACCGATAATAACTATTTGCAATAATTTTATAATTACAATGCTTAGCATAACTGTGCTGAATTTTCAATATGATACAAAAGCTTATACGACGAGCTTCTCAATCAAGCATTCTTTCTGTGATGGGAATATGCTGAAAATCCTATGTTGCTCCTCAAAAAAACTACAAATGAGATACTGGTTAGCATTCCAAGTTTTAAAAGTATTCAAGTCTCTGTGGTTCGCAATATTTCGATAGTAAGACGTCATTGGTATTGCCCGACTTTTTCCTATCATCAACCACAAATTTAGTTTTGCTAAGTGAATAATTAATGCCCCATAGCTTTCCAGTGTATTTTTTTAAAAATAATTTTTCAAAGAAAAATGCTGACATGGTTAATTTTATTTGTGTTGTATTTTAACTGGTCCAGCAGTTTGGTATTTATTTGTGTGTCACCTCATCTAAAATACCTTACATTAGATACTTAGATACAGAAAGTTAGAATGTAATAACTTTTAGGTATGAGAAATATGTCTACACATGGTATAAAACAAAACTGTGATACAAATATTTTTAGTCGCAGAGATTCTAAGATTTACTGGTTATCTTACTGTCAATGAAATATTTTTGCAAACCCTGTCGTTGGTTATATTGATGCAAATAAATCAGTAAAAGCAGTGAATGAGTTCTTTAAGAAAACTAATCAGCATTTATTCCATTGAGAAAATGTAGCTAGAAATGGATAACTATATAAATAGAAACACGCAAGCAAATTGAAAAAAAGAAATAACATGTTATGGTGAACTAAAGGTTAGTTTGTAATTTGAATATATAATAATATAAACGTATGGAGTAATATCAAATGTCGTATATAAGGTAGTTATTGATTGAACATTTACTGGTTTAACTATCTTACTAGTTACCTATTTATAACTAGTTAACACCCAATATAATTCATAATAATAGATATTTTGTATATAGATCTTTATTGAAATCAGGCCCAGTAGTAGCTACGACTGATTTGTTCTGGACCCAGTGTTTTGTTTCCAAACTCTCTAACTAGTCTCCACCAATAAAATGGCGACTCCACAATTTCGTATTCTGGAACAACTGTAATCATTTTTAAGTTCGGAAACTCCTCCCATACACTAAACCCTTCTGGGCGTATCTCATTCATAAAAACGTAGAAAAATACAGAGTGACTGAAATCCCATACGCTGGGATTGAAACCAAATTCGTCAAAACCGTCTTCATCTTCTCTTGATTTTACAGTCAAATACTCCAAGTTAGGCAATAACTTGAGAAAATTCAGATTAAGTGTGGCCATGTCTGACGCGCTAAACTTGACGCGTATTTTATTGATCTCACTACTGGACTAAATTTAACAGATTTCTCTGGTGTCCAGATATCGACAACATCCATCATTTCAATTTTGTACGGTTGTAATAACTTGAGCAGTTTGTAGATATTGAATCCTATTCTGGTAAAGCTTAACTTTTTAAGATTCGAAGAGGATTTGGCCAAAACTCGAAACATTTTTCGCAGTCTGCGCTCTGTAAACAATCTACATAGCTTATTATCAAATCTGTCAAATTTGGTAGTTTTCGAGCTAAAGTTGTGTTCCAGAAACCAAGATCAAGTCCAAACTTTTCTAGCTGGTTACCATTAACCTTAGTAAGTAATCCAGTGTAAAATCCAAAGTTAGTAAACTCAAACCACAGGCCCGACAAGTCCAGCGAATTAAGATGCACAGGAAAATGGATATTTCTTCCTTTTCCCCAAATTCTTCCAAACACCTTGTTAGCCGTTTCCTTATCGCAGCCGAACTTGCCACGTATTCTTAGAGATCTCAGGTTTGGCACAAATGACAAGCTTTGAAATAAAAGGTAAATCATTTCCTCTGTTTCAGCTGCATGTACCATATAAAAGTTAATGACAAGGTGGTGAATATAATAGCCCAAAAGCTTTAAGAAGTTTGGAATTTTGCGCATTCTTTGAAGATTTGTTTGATTTCTACATGCGTGGGTGTATATGTACAAGTACTTTCCCAGAAACGGGTTTTGTCCGTTGATGTCTGGTATAATGTGATTGCTCATTACGTCAGTGAATACTTTATCAAAGTGTGTTCGGATTTCAGGATACTTAAAGCATGTAAAATGGAGTTCTGTCATTTCTGTAAGTCGAGCAGAGTTGTAAGGCAGTCGACGAGGATGAGCTTCCAGTAGTCGATCTACTATTCGTTTCCAAAATTTGCAAACGCGTCGACAGTTAAGTTTATCCTTGTCTCTCATGTAGTTGGGTAGGAAAAGCCAAAGAACTTCAGTGATCCGCCAGTGAAATTGCTTGTTTTTAGACAAGCCTTTCAGCCCAGGGTAAGCTCTTAGAAGAGAAGCTATGTCTTCTGACGTATTCATTCTAATGATTACTAGTTCCCAAACCTAGCAAAATCAAACAATTAGGTAATTAGCAGTAACCGTTGAATATTCAATTTATTGTCCATATTAACGGGTACAATAGTTGTGCTTACTTCAGGTGGGAATTGAGGAGCTTGTCTATTCACTGCTGCTGGTTGAAGTTCCATTTTGTAGCACGGAATAAAACAATTAGGTAATGTTACTTGTGTATGTGTGGCTGCAAATATGTTCTCACTGCAAATTTAAATTTTTAAAGATTTAAAAACAAGAAAATATATTTAGTGTACAGTGCACGATACCACAGCTTGAAGTCAAATGAAATAGTACAAATGTTCATAAAAAACCAACCCGTAAAAATGTATTTTATTTTATCACTGAAGCAAAGTTTTTAATACCTTTTATGTTACACCTGTTTAACAAAGTACCTGGCGCTCCACTTGTATGGAAAAATCTTTTATGTAGACGCGCATTTGTCCATACCAGTAATTTACTGGCAGTAGAGCCTCTTTGGGTTTGAAACGAATAAAGATTAAAGACTTAAAATACAAGCGACCTTTTTTCCTAGTCGAAATCTTTGAACGCATTTATAAAATATGACTACATTTCTAACCAATCTACGTTGGTAAGCTAAGCTAGAAAACTACTAATACAACTAAACTATAATATAATAATACTAAACTAATATAATTAGATTTTGATTTTACTCTTGGTGCATTATTTGGTGTTGGCTAAATAACGTCTACCATTAGTGTATTGAAAAGCATGAAATTCTTAAAATATCCAAAAATATGTTGCAATTTATATGCCATGTGTTTAGGTTCATAAATTCTCAAGCAGTTCTACGAAGGGACTTAGCTGTTTGAGCATATTGCTGATAAATGTCACGTATGCATGTTTGATTCTATTCTTAAACTTTAGCCAAAGGATGCAGCCTTGCATGTTTTGGTAGAACAATGGGAGATAAAATCGGCACCCTAGCTAACAATGTCTATTTGCGCGTTTGGCTGTATTTTTACAAATTGATGCAAATTATATGAACGTAGATCCTAAGTACCCAACAGTAAGCACACAAATACAATCATATTATGTTTTTCAAGCTAATTTCAAGAACCAAGTTTTAGGTACATCTGAATTGTTGTTTTGCTACATGATTTTATTGTGTGTGATGATGTGTATTTCATTTTAAGTTAGATCTTGTATCTTCTCCGTTTTTCTCCAACAAATCACTTACACTTAGTCGATTTGTTAGTTTAAACAGATTCAGTACCAGTTTATTCTTCCTTCAAAATCTTCTTTTTAGTTTAAATAGCTTTGCTTTGTCGCTACTTAACTTGTTCCTGCTTTTAACAATGCGTTTGTCAGCAAGAAATGGTAAGCTGTTTGTTATAATGATAATCTAAATCTTAAGTATAGTTAGTTAATAGTTTACATTATATTATGTTCACGGTTTTGTTCGTGATATTTTCAGGATCAACAACTGCTAGTGTTGCTACACCGGAGCTGAACTGTGTTTTCTGTTCTTGGACAATGTGCCGCTACAAGGATGTGGAACGTCATTTAAGAATCCACATCCGAGAAAAGCCTTTTTGGTGTCATGCGTGTGCTCGGGAATTTTCACGGGAACTGGACATCAACCATCATAATTTGAAATGTCACAGAGATAATTGTAAAGTTATTTGAGTTGAAGAGTAATTACTAGTTTAAATTTATTGAATAATCTTACAGTTTTTTTGTACAATTGTGTTATGGTTTTATTGTAAATAGCTAGTATAAAATTATGTTAGAAAAGAAACAATAAGTTACTAGATTACTGGGTTTACATTAGGATAGTTGGTGATGTCTTCGGGATAGCGATCAATTAAAGAGTAGTCTAACTTCCATTCATTCATCGCGTTCACCCACTTTGGGATTGGGAGAAGCTAAAAATGTAAGAAGGTAGATTACAACTCCATTAATTTCTGTTACAACAAAAAACTTCATAAACTTTAAATTGGTATTCATTAGACATTACCTGAGCCTAACGTATTTACTTTTTATATACAATACGCTAGCTGAAAACAAAATATTCAGTCGTTAAGTACAGCTTGTAATGCGAGTAGTTAAATATTTTGTTACATATTGACGCAGTAGTTAGTGAGCGGGTTGGACATTCATGTTATACAGGTTGAATATGACCAATAGACTAGACAAAAACATACTAATTAAGCAGTATTGGGTTTCCTTTTAAATTATAGCATTTACCAGTATGCTCATGTGGAAAACAAAAACATATTATCTAAAATAAAAAATTGTTATATTATTTGAACGTAAGCAGTTTCCTGATTTTATCAGGCTTATACAACATTAAAAACAAAACGGGTGCATTCATAGGGGATGCGACACAATTACTTTTCACTTACGTTTTGGTGGTTTAAGAGTACATGAATATAGGGAATAGATCAAACCCTTTACATCCATACATGAAGACCCCCTTTTTATATAACGAAGCAACAAATTTGACGATTCAAACATTTCCCTAACGTAAGGTAACTATACAAGCTATTGGTTCTACATTGCTATTTATAGCGGTATTTTTTAAGATTATAACTTCAAGACAATTTATATAGACTAGCCTAAGTATTGCAAGGCATAAGTTGATTGCTTCAGTGTGAAAGTCGATTCTACTTTAATCCATCATCCTTATGTAGCCCAATAACTGAACTCAACTACATTCTACTCTAATAAAATTTTGAGCTGTAAAGTTGTACGAATCTTCTACATTTTGCTTCAGTATAGCAACAACGACCATTAAAATGACTTTTCTAATTTTGTCTGCGTTTCACATGAACGCTCAAGTAGACAGACAATTTCCGTTTACGTTCCCTATTGTGTTTGACACAAAAGCAAAAACCTGGATATACTTACCCACCACTTCACAACATTGTCAGTGTGTAAGTTACAATGTACAAAAGGCTTTGATTGCAATATTTGTATTTGTTATAGTGGCAATTTACACGTACACTTTGATAATCTTCAGAAGTTCCTCATGTATAAAAGCGCATCATATAGTTTCTTCAAGTTTAATACTTCTTTCACTACTAATGTCCTTTTTCACTGACAAATTTGTCTTTGATTACGGGCAAGACCTTGTAAATTTTAGCAATTCCATTTTAAAAACAAACTTAAACAATTCCAAGTTTAAATACAACTTTGTTAAAACACTACAGAAACAAAATGAGGAATTGAAAAAATATTTCAGAGGAAAGCCTGCTGATCTCTTGGGCTATTTTTTAGTCTCTATAGTAAGCACGTACACAATTTTTGCATTTTTGTCCCCATGATCTATATTGCAGTGGCTTGGGATCATATGTACCTTTCTTGTAAAAGTTTGACATTTTCACATTCTTGGAATAACCAGGTTTGTGATAGCTTTGGATTTGCCATCGCTCGTATACGTGTCCAGTTTCCTCTTTCGTTTTTAATTTTTTCGAGCGCAAGAACTATTAGAATTTTATTATTCCACGTAGCCTGAACTTCTTGCATAACACTGCAGAAAATTTATAAAACGCGTTTAAACCCACACTTTACTTTGTTTAGTATTCGGCAATATAGAAAGCTTGCAATTCTAATGGCATCGGTTAACCAACTACTTGTTTCTATTCTACAAATTTATTTACCTTTTGTGTTTGTAATGCTTATTTTTGGAGCAAACGCAGTGTTTATGTTTGCTAGAAATTGTAACTATATGCAGCTTCAAATTGCTTGTCCAGTAACAGCAGCAGTTTTTATATTTTTATGCCTTATTTTCAAGATTGGTAGCGAATTCCATGAAACGTGTCATAATTTGGTAAAATTCGAATGGAAGCGAGTAATGGTTCAAAGAAATATGAGCTGGCAATATACTAAGAGAGTTGTTCTTAGTTGTAAAGAAATAGTTATTAAGGTTAGTACTAATGTTCCATTGCGTCTTGACCGAGAAATCCAAATGAAATTTTTGGGAGCAGTACTGGGACGCGTGGATTTGGATAATGGATTTTCAATTGGTTCTGAAAGACATGTAAGTGAAGTTGCATAAAATGCAAATAAATGTTGTCCTAAAATATTCTTAATGTATAGGTCTTGTAATAACATTGTAAATTACGGCTCCATTTAAAAAAAACTGTTGCTTACTGGTTTACCAAATGAAATAAATAGTTCCCTATTTGAAGTCACACATTTGCAATTTTTGAACTATACACTTGATATTTTTTCAATAAATTAAAAAATGGCCATATTGGTGCTAAACTTCCATAAAAAGTTTCATTTGTCAGTTTAACTTCCGGTCCGATAAAATTGAATATGATATTTGGTATACGTTAACCTCCCTCCAGTTTTTCTAAAACAAAATAATACGATGATGAAACCCGTTAAGTAGTAATTTTGAATAAACATACTTCAAAATAGTTTAAATTTTTAAAATGTAAGACAAACTTTTCAGTGTGCCCACTGACGAATTCTTACTTACATATTAATTATAAAGCTTTCTAAGTATATTCTATACTACCATTGAACCATTATTTTATTTTATTAAGTGGAATTTACAAATAAAAATCCTCAAATTACGAATGACAGAACTGTCAATATAAATGACTGAATCAAGTTTTTGACAAAAACTTAAATGGACAAATTATTAGGTGGCGCTTAGCGATATCGTAAAAACAATTTGTGTCCTTTTGCACGATATTTCAAGAACTACTAAAAGTTTTCAAAAACGATATTTGTCAACCACGGCATATTTGAACTATGTATGATAAGACATTCTCTAATGCATTAATGAAAATTCAACACATAATATAACGATTTATCTCATTGAAATGAAACTTTTATTACAGAAGTTTTAATTTCCATGTTTGTATTATAAACAAAACCTTAAAATGTCAATCAACGGTTTTGTGAGAACTTTTAAAACGTAACATTAATTCAAGATGTCTATGAATTTTAGAATTTAAGCTTGTTGTTGCTTTGCACAGCAAAATCTTCTAATAGGCCAGAAATTTTCATTCCACCGGATGTTCCATCCCCGAGCTATTTAAAAGACCAAAATAGAATTATGACAATTGCGAAAGCTTTTCTTAGCCACAAAATGCACAAATGACAATCGCTAATACCATCACAGACTCCATCTCGTCGTCGTGGTCGGCTAAAGCATTCAAACTCTTTTGCCTCACCTTGGCGTACTTTAAATCAAATACGATACAAAAAAATAGTTTTGTAAATAGTTTATAATTCAATAAGTCGACTTGCACTTGATACTATAATCTCTGGATATTCATGTTGTAAACTTACATGATAATACAGACTCTGTTTCTATCCCCAGTTCAGTCAGATTAGCCTGTAAAGTGTTTTCCACTTCAACAGTTAGTTTAGTTTCCGTTGTACTGTCGGCACTAAGCGACAGTTGTATTATTGCCACTACAAAAACCGCAGTTACTGGTCTGAACAACATTTTATTTGGTGTGTTTTGGAAGCGTTTTAAATGATGTTTCAATCAAAACTAAAGTTATATCATAGCAAACTCTAAATTTGCTGCCTTATATACTTGCCAATTCGGGGAAAAATATTTACTATAATAAATAAAGTGCTACTGAGTAGAATCGATTAATTTGTAACTTCACAATTCAGAAAACATAAATTAAGCATCAATATATATCACTGGTACATACAACCCGGAATTGAATTTTAATAATTTTGAATTTTAAACTCCAGTTGCCAGTACAATAGAACAAACTACGCTACCACTACAAATTCCTATTGAAATTACAATTTTAAAATATTCAGTTTTGCACATGTAACTACATTAGAATCAAATTTTGCTTAACAAATGCGATTGCGATTGAAAACGTAGCAAACAACCTGTTCTTTCTTACGAATTTCAATTTTAGGGAAGTAGTTTTAGGAAAGCACACACACAGGCTCACACATTTTAATGCATTATCATTTTATATTAGGTATGACAAAATATACAGATAAAATAACACTATTTTTATGCACTAAGCTGGAATATTAGTTTTCGTCTGTGCTAGCAAAACACCAACTGTGTGTGCTTGTATGATTTAAAACAAATTTTATACTCAAAGTCATATTACAGAACTTGTTTGTATTCCACTTCTACCTGATTTACTAATGCAATGTAAGTTAAGAAGTACATATTATGAAGCCAAGCTTTATACATGATGCCATTGGTTACAAAACAGACTCACAGGTTTTTTGTAATGCAAAGCTAACCGTTTTGAAACCTGTTGGAACTATACAAAGTTTTAGCGGAACTAAATATTATTAATTCCAAAACTTGAGGCAAAGAAACAAAAGATGCCATTACATTTAAACGTAGTATGCACTTTTTATAATTTCAAAGAAAAGTTCATTCTAGTATCCAGGAAGTTATTTCTTGGCAGTTAGAAGTCAGTTAATGAAAGGATACACTTTCTTACATGAATGAATAAATAAAGCCATTGCACAGTTATTACACGATTTGGAAAATTAGAAACTTTTTATTTTACGCAGAACAAATTCAAATAAAAATGAACTTGCGAAACTTGGTTTTGTACATCAAGTACTGGAAATTTAAGAAAAATGCTTTTGTACGTTACAAAAAAACAATAGAAAGGTACAAAACTCTAATAGACAAAGTAGCATCATACATCTACTGATTCTGATAAGCCACACATTCCTTCTGAGTAACGCCAAATTTGTGAGATCTATGCAATCCACGGGCTTCTTCCTTCCATTTGTTGTAAAGAACTTGCTCCAGCTTTGGAAAGAATTTCCAAATGTTGCTCCTCAGCAACCTTTCCTTGTCATGATACACTTCAATCAACGACCTCAGCTCCGGTGGCATATTCTCACCTTGAAAAGAGGACAACCTCTCCAGCGCAGGACAACAGAGCAGAAAATCCCAACTTTTAAAGAACGCCAAACTATTATTAGAAGTAAATTGCTTAAGCTTAGGAAATCCGAAATTGTGAGTAATCCCAGTCCAAGTGAATCCTTCCAAATGCCCCATATTAAGTTGCAAACTCTCCAGGCTTTCTCCCCAATTGTTTGAGATGAGCGTAACTAGTTGCTGAAATCGTATTGGTGGACAAAGAAAAATAGGGTATATTGCCACGTTTAGCACTTTTAGTGGACAATGAGCTGTCTTGTTCATCAGGTTAAGTAAGGTTTCCATTAGGATGTTTAACTTGTTTGAAAACCTGGTTGACCTGGTATCTCCTCCAGAATAACAACCGAGACTGAGAGATGACAGGCAAGACCATGAAATGGGAAATTGTGGTTCCTCGAAAGGATTCATGTGCAACATTTCAAGCTGTCCCCCATACATTTCCAGTAGGGGCTGGCTTAAAAAGCCAAACATATTCAGATGCAATACCAAGTTCTTTAGAAAAGGCAGCTCTGGAAACAAGTCAGGGTTTCTCGGTGGGGTCGGTAAGGGTAAATCTTCTTCTTCATCATCTTCTTCAAAGAATGAATAATGTAGGATTAGTGTGGCTAAATTGGGCAATAGTTCTAGGTAGCTCTTTAACCAACACAGCAATTGGTGTCTTTCAATTTCCTGCCCCGGGCTATACTCCAACCGGATACAACAATGCAAAATTTTACTTCCAATGGTTCTAAGTTGATCCCATGTTGCATTGTTGAACTTCTTAATAACGACGAGAGGAAGGACAGTCAAATTCCCGGTCACGGGAACTTGCTCCAGAGCTATCCAGTTTTCTTGGTTTTTTAAGTAATTCCTGTCCTTGCACAAGACGGTCTCAAAGTACTTTCGGATAAAGCCATGAATGCAAGGAATAGCAGCACTCAGGTTCATTAGGTCCACAGGCTCCAGCAACGTCTTTTCCATCAGAATGGGAAACACCGCTTTCAATTTGATCAGGTTCAAGGGTCCAGACAGGTACTGCACTTCAGAAGGAATCGCCTTGGCAACACTCAACTCATCATGGGGATCCGTCAAGTAGCTCAAAATCAGTTTGCGAACAACTGGTCCAGGTAACTCCAAGTATCTTGGAAACTCCGCCACTACTTGATCTTTAGTTCCAGCCCCCAAACCGGAAGTAAGTTTAGGAATCTTCATTTCCTTCAGCTGCTTCCAAGTCTCCTCCAGTTGCTCCTGCAACACTTGCTTCACTATCCCGAGCGTCTCCAACTCAGCCCAGATTGGATCCCCCTCGGAGGTCAGTATTCTCTGAACAATTCCAGACAACCGGAAGATCTCCGCTTGAACACTGACCGGTTCAAAAGCACCGACTCCATCTCGTTTCTTCTTCAACTGTTCAATTCTCCGAAGATATTCTGCAATTAGCTGTGCCACAGCCATGATCCTGAAAACAAGAGCCTTAGCAATTAAATCAAAGTAAGAACCGATTATCTCAACTAATTAGCTGTTAGCTGTTGTAAAAATCTTACCTTTAAACTCAAACTGTCTCCGATACAGATCCTCTTCAATCACAACTTTTGCAACGTCAGCCGTCCACCGCACCTCCGTAAAATGATCTGGAAACACCTGTCAAAACCCAAAGAAATTATTTGTTAACATTGGCATCACCCTTTTAGAAATCAGTAGATCAATTCACTTAATTTTAGTTAGTTTTTACCTTCCCTTCCAGCAAAATTACAATCTCTGAGTTTTGTGAACTACACCGCACTGACCGCACCGGTCTTTAATGAGTAAAGTTTAATCACCGCACTAATCTGGAACCTCTCCGCTTAAAAACGACGAATAATTCTCCAAACTTTTCGTGAATACCCCTAACAAAAAAAATCAGCAGAACAATTAATTTAACTTTGCGCATAGCAAGCTTTTGGTGCATCCGGTCACCAGAACAGAACACAGCACAACAAGTCTCAAGGCAGATGTTCACTGGGAGCTCTTTTAAACCCCGCAATTCTCACAATACCCCATTGCAAGTACTAATGTGCTGGAAACATTTGTGTTAAATTAACAGGAATTATTTTATTGTCAATGATTGTTGCGTCTTTCTTTGTGAAAATGTTTCTGCTTGCATCATACCCAACGCTTGATACTGCTGTAAAACTTAAAGATATTGAAATATGTATAAGGAAGGAATATATCCTTCTACCACCGCTTCTTCACCATTCACCGTCTCAGTTATCATCTTTCTACGCTGCAGAAGCAGCACAGTACTAATTAACGAGACTGAACGTCTCAACTCAACTTTATCTCATATTTAAATGAGCACTGAGTTGAAATCTGCCGACGGACTTCACTCAGTGCTAAACTCTGTTTTCCTTTTGCTACGCTCTGGAGCTGCAACTCAAACACATTCTCGTCCGCACTCCAGAGCCGATGTATTACTTTGCAAGAAAAACAAATTTACGCAATCGCAATAAGGAATTAGTGCAATCAAACTGCAAAGATGACACTGGTGATGTGATAGCTTGAGCAAAGAATCTTAGTAACATTTCCACTGATGAAGATGCATCATTTGTTGTGGTGCTCTGTACTCTATAGGGAACACTAATGAAGAAAATTGTGAAAACCTCCATGTCTTGGGTCAGCGTTGCGACTTAGAGGTGTAGAACCAGCAACTAAGGTTAAATATATGCCAAAAACCTGGTCTGCAACTACCGGAGCCACACTCCGCATTCGAAACGAGTTCTTTTTTCATTCGCTAAGCCGATTCTATTCGCATCCGATTTTGTCGCAGCGTCGATGTTCGTATCGAATTCGACAGGGAGAAGCTAAACAAAAGCTGATGTTCGAAAATTCGAACCTTAATAGAACGCATAAGTCTGTACAATATTAAGAGCCGTACGAATTCATATAGAATGAGTTCAGCATGTAAATATTCGGCTTACGGAATGCCAAAAGAAGGTTATCAGTTTACGCTTGTGTAACACAAATACAGCTGGTAACTACAAAGAAATATTATTTATTCTGTACAATTTTGTAATAATGGAATACAAAAATAGGATTGTCCACAAGGCATAAATATATAGCGTAACATAATAGTATCTGAATTGATAAGCTCATGAAAGGTATTTGACATATGTTTTGCCTTATAAATACCAAGCTTAGTACTATCGATAGGATACTCTTTGACAGGCCTTAAATCCAGAAGTTTACAATATGGGTTAATATACAATTTATCATTAACGTTAACAGTACCCTTTATCAAAATTATATCACCGGTATTAAGCATGTAACAATTGCTACCTGGTTTAGCTGACGCATTTTTGTCTTGCTTCCGATTATCTGTTGAATCTACAAAATTTTCTAATTCCGTTATTCTTTTGTATGCTTGTTCGAAAAAACATTATTCGTCCTTAAAATAAGTTTGATTTTTTGCATATAAGACTCAAAATTAAAAGTGCTAGCATTGTCTAAACTACCATACAAAAACTATCATCACTTAAATGTAACAAACCATGTACATTATACGTTACACACTCTGTGCCATACAACTTCTCAGCACCTTCAACAAATTGGTGCAATAATATGTTTGCTAAATCATTCCAATAAGTTACATTACTCCGATTTGATAAAAGAATGTAAACTGCAACATGAAGCAATAAAAAATGTCGGTATTTTACAGGATCAATTAAGTTATAAACCCGACTACACCAGTATATAAAATAATTGATCGAAACTCTGAACCCTTAAAGTGGCTTATTTCATGTAATGGCCTTGGTTTACGCTGAAATTCAGGAGGAAAGTTTTTACGAATTCTAACAAGTCTCATTGAAATCATATGAATGGAAGATGGCTTTATTTTATGCCTTATTTTGCCTCTAACCCACAATCTGACAAGTTTCCGGACTACCCCAAGGCATACCAAATGGAGGCAATCTAACGGTACCTGACTAACTAATCCGACTGTCATATCACAAAAAGGGCTACGCTTCTGTAAGCCAGTCTCATCATCAACACATTAGTTTCGATTAAAATCTTCATCAAACCTCTGCTGAATGTTAGTTCTCGTAAAAGGGTACACAATTCTACCATCCCAAATACCCCTTTGGCGACAGCGTTCACAACCTTCATAACTGTTGTGACCTTTAACACCTTTTAAAAAAATACGAGCTGGAGCATCCGCCAAAATTCGAGAAATTCTGAACAATAGTTTTTGCCCTTAACGAAAATCCTTTCAACCTCTAAAATTTTACATTGATTAATAAATGGAATTAAAAAATCTGTATCGGTGGGTTTAGAAGTACCATAGAACAGTGCAGCTACGAACGGAATTTTACATGTTGACTGATCAACGCTACACAAAACAGGCCAAAATTATTTGTTGGTCGAATTAGTAATTGGAACACCGTCAATACCAACGGCAATAGAAATTAGTTCACTTTTCAGTTGTTTCTGTGTTGCTTGTATTGTCGGAAATTGTACATACTTTATAGCCTACATCAATCCGAGCTGTAATTGTTTCTAACAAACTAAAATAGACGCACTCGCCTCCACTATCTTCAGTCTTACTTGTTAATCTAGGAGTTTTAAGAAGAGTTCTAGGGTCTTTTGGCAATTCTTTAAAATTTTCATGGGATCTTAAGTGTACTAATAATTCCTTCAAAGCTGAATGTGTGATGTTGTGTCTTAGAGCAAAGCCCTGCAAAAAATCTTTAATATTACTTTTACCACTTTCATTTTCTCTAATTGAATCATCTGTATTACATGGAAAT
This sequence comes from Entomobrya proxima, assembly GCA_029691765.1. Classification (NCBI taxonomy): domain Eukaryota; kingdom Metazoa; phylum Arthropoda; class Collembola; order Entomobryomorpha; family Entomobryidae; genus Entomobrya; species Entomobrya proxima. Next base: position 37,027,174 of record CM056169.1, on the reverse strand, counting down.
AGTTTATTCAAACTTCTTTCATGGACAAAGCTGTTTTTTGTACTCGCCAAATTAAACTGATTCAAATCAAATTCACTGCCTGATAGCCCTGTAAGTTTAGCCGGTGTAGTCGGGTTTACAACATATGGTACATCTAATCTTGTACAATTATTTCCACTCCTAATGTACTGCAGGTCTGATTCTACCAAAGCTTTTGTTTGGCGTTGTGTAGTACGGGTAGAACGCCTCCTCGTCTTAGTGGGTTGACGCAGGCTAATCTCGTACTGCAGGCTTTTTTGATGCGTTTTTGAGGTACTTCTTGGTGAAATCTTCGATTTCTGAATCAGTAGTTAGTTCACCCCTTTTGTGTGACGAACAGTTTCTAGGAAAAGTACAAACGACACAATTTATTTAAATTAAGTCACACAATGTTTGTATAATAAGTACCAGTTATGCCATGACAATTTAAGAGGAGAAAGTGTTTACCTGATAACAATATAAAAATGGTTCCTCGAAATCCGTCATAAGATCTCTTTCAACGTCCTGTAAGGCTTAGTTTTGAGGCAACTGATTTAACCAAGAATGGTCAAACGAACGAGCTAAGGAAAACGTAGCTAAAAACATATAATTATAAGTACGTAATTAGTTCCTCATGCATTAAAATACTTAAAGTTATTATATATATATTAAAGAGTACAGTTTCTTAAAGTTATCTTCATTTTCAAGCCAAACACGTAGTTTTGTGAACTCATCCAATGCGCTAGCGGGCAATTTAAAATCCAAATTTTCGGCTAATGTTACAGTTCCAGATTGGTTATTTGTTCTTGCTAAAAGCTCCTTTACGTACGTTTCGAGGTTAACCAGCCGAGTAATCACAATTCCTTGAAACCCGGAATGAAAGTACTTAAATTGTAATGTGGTCACAGCGTATCATGTTGCAATTTTGTTACACTAATTACGCACGTTTGTTGTTTTCCTTTTCTTCTTGAACCTCCTGTTGAATACTTTGAAGTAAAAAAATTGCATCCGAGAGGCTGGGTGATGAGGAAGGGGCTGACTCGCGGCTTGTAGTTTCCAGACGCACCCTGTCCAAATGCGATATCAACTCATTGGGCTCCAATGTACCTGGTAGGATGTTCAAAGTTAGGTATCTGACAATAAGCCTTAACAGAATGCTACAAGTTGAGATATAATTACCAATTTCATGTCGACGACCACTACTTTCCCTTGCCAAGGTCAACCCGGCTGCTCTTTTTGAAGTCCCGGTAGGTGTCACAAGTCCAAGCGTCTGAGGGGAAGAGTCCTGAATTTGACGAAACAACCTTTGCTGCTGTGGAGTATCTTGCAATTTGTGGTTTAGCAGAAATGAATCCTCACAAGCATCAGATGAAGCACCGGAGGATGATGATGCCTGTCGGTTGTTTACTGTTGTCGGTTTTACTGAATTCGCTATGTCTTCTTGGAAGTTGGTGCTCATCAGCGGAATCCAAGTTGGAGGTGTACTGAGCAGCATCAATGTTTGACCGGGCTTGTTCATAAGTGTCCTAAAATGAATACAAGAAAATCAAATTTTAAACGTTTGCATTTGGAATGAATAGCTAACTAATATTTAGTACAATTTGTGTCCTGTTTTACTTGCCGTACAATTTAAGTACTCTGGTTGAATAGCAACTCCATATTAATTTGGAATTTGCACTGCCTAGTGGATCAGCATGGGTCAGGATGACATTCTGAGATTACTTTGAAATACGTTGGGCCAGTAGCAGCTTTTGTTATCTAGAATAGAATTGAATAGAATAGATTTATTCATAAATCTCCCTTAAGATCCATGGAGATACTCAATAGTTACATTTTGTGTTATAATTGTTTACAAATGAGTCTTGTTTACAAATATTGTTATTTGTTTAGTTCTCTAATATTATAGGCAATATTTAAAAAAACAAATAATTTGTTCGCCTTTTCTCTGTCAAATTCGTGGAAAATTGTTCGAAATAATATGTCAGGCGGGCTTGCGGTTGTGCTGTAATTACTCAGCCAATCTTGGCGAGCAGGTTCCAAGTGTTTGCATAAAAATAATGTATGTATCAAGGTGTCAGGTTCAATACAGGAAGGACATCTTTCTTCAGGATTTAGCTTTAGGACTCTTTTACCAAGTACAAATGTATTGTTTTTGAGACGGCATTCCGCAATAAGCTGTGTTAGATAATGTGGAAGTCTGGAGCGTAGATACGAAGGACGGTAGTAGGGGCGATTTACCAAGAAACCGTAATAGTAATGAAATGTCTTTGAGTTTTTAATATTGGTTTCGTCCATTTGACGATTGCAGTCTACATTTGTTCGTATTATGTTGCCGATGTTTCCGAGTATATTTTCTATGTTTTGGTCATACCAAAGGAATGAGAATCCCAAGTTGTCTAGCCAAGATTTAAGCTGCAAAACCCAGTTATGGTTCTCGTCATCTCTTTTTGTATTAGCATTCCAGTATAGCTGCGCATAACATCGTTTTGCATATCTGTGTTCATCCATTTGTAGAAGTTTGAGCCAGAAACGCAGTAATTGGTTTAAAACCTTTTCTTGTAAATGGGAGACTGTTGCTTCCCTCCGTGCTACCGCATTGGATGTTGACGTAGATACTCCAAGCAGCCGCTTAATAGTATAATTTTGAACTTTCTCTATTTCCTGTGTATATCTCAATCCCCAAATATGCGAACAATAGAGTACGGTTCGGTTGGAGAGATCACGACATCAATAAGTTTTAGTCTGGCCGACAAGCTTTCCATTTTTCCACGTGTCATGATTCCCCATACCGCTCCCGTTGCCGCTTTTCCTCTTGTTTTGAAATAATCCAAAGTATCCTTGAAACTACAGTTTGAGTAGAAAGGCACTCCTAAGTATGTGTATTTGTTAACAGTCTTAATGATTTCTCCACGGTATTTAAAGATAACCTTGCTTCTACTGCCTCGTCTACGTTGGAATTCCATAATTTTAGTTTTCTGTAGATTAACAGAAAGTCCCAAGCTATCAAAATATTCGCTCAGAATGTTAATTTTTGCTTGTAGAGCTTTGTGTCCTGTAGAGACTAGAGCCATATCATCCGCGAAACATAAAATGTCAATATTTTCCCCATTTGCATTTACTCCAGGCAAGCCCGATTTTTTGAGTACATCATCAATATCCGAGATATAGAGGGCGAATAAAATTGGACTGGCGCTGTCTCCTTGACCTAAGCCATCAGTAATGTCTATTTTGCATGTTTCCGAGTTTTGCATACGAATTTTCGTACATGCTTTACTATATATTCGTTTTGAAAGATTCGAATAATTTTTCCGCTGACGCCAATTTTAAAAAGCTTATTCCATAATTTATCGTGGGGAACGCTGGAAAAAGCTCGTTGGAAATCGATGAAAAGTGCGTACAGTTTACCTTTACTAGTTGCAATTTGAATTATGGCATTCAATGTAAAAACTAAGTCATCACATGAACGGTTTTTTCGAAATCCATGTTGGCTTTCCCCAAAAATTTTGTTGTTTTCAAGCCATTCTGCAAGTCGTGCTGTTAGTATTTGGGTAAATAATTTTAATGTGTGTTTAAAAGAGCAATCGGTCTGTAGTTCATTGGATCAGTTTAATCTCCCTTTTTAAAGAGTATAACAGTCAGTGATTCACTCCACTGTTCCGGGGTCACCTCTTCATGCAAAATTTTGTTAAATAGATTCAGGAGTACAGATTTTTCAGAAAGAGGTAAATATTTAAGTGCTTCATTAGGAATTTGATCCGGTCCAGCAGATTTTCCTGTCGATAATTTTTTAATAGCTATATTTAATTCTGCGATGGTTATTGGGCAGTCAAGTGTTGGATGTATAGTGTCATAAAATGGTCCTACTTCTGGAGGTCTAGGTTTCTGAATATCATGATAAAATTTTATCCAGGCTTGTTCCGTAACCTGACATGCGGAGCTGGCGTTGAATTTAAAACTTTTTAGTTTTCCAAAATTCTGTTGTGTTCTTTACATTTCCAAGCTCTTTACGTTTGTTATCATAATACTCCTGTTTTTTTCTGCTGCGCAAATCTGTGTATACCTTTCGAGCATGCAGAAAATCAAGTCGAGAAATAGAATCTCATTTGCGTTGCTTTGCAATTTTTAATGAGTCACGTACTGAGTTTCTGAGTTTTCGGCATTCTGCGTCAATCCTGGGCTTATGTAGATTTGCTGAGGTAACTGTCCTCATTTTAAACATAGTAGACTGTTCTGCTGCTTCATAAATAATATTGCAAAATTCCTCGTAGTTAGTATTTTGTATGGTCCGCGATTTGAGTACATTGTCTAATGCTTTAGCAAAATCTGCGGTTTTCTTATTGTCCCAATTGAAAATTTTTTTCTCCTTACTAGTTATTTCAAATCGAGAATTAAAAACACATTGCACTGGAAAATGGTCTGAGTTGCCTACGTGGGCGGTTTGGGAATCAACCAGTTTTGCTGCTGCATAATAATTAATAAAAAACAAGTCAATGACGCTGCTTCCCTGTGTACCAACGTAAGTATAGTTTCCATTGTCTGACATGGTTTTTCCATTAACCAGAATCATGCAATTTTCTTGCATAAAATGAACAAGCTCTTTTCCTTTTTTATCTATTGTGCCATTAGCAGAAGTTCTACAGGTTTTTAGAAGTGGCAAAAGGTTGTTTTCAGTATAAGTATCAGAATCTCCTACGTGAGCATTAAAATCTCCAGCTACTATAATATTCGATTCAGCACTGCAATTCGTAAATTCTTCTCTCATGCGCAATAAAAACTCGTTTAAGGATTTTACGCTTGGCTGAATGTAACATGAGAAAAGTAGCCAGAGTTCGTTTGTTGCGTTACATTTTAAATGTGTTAGTGTGAAAAACTGGTTTTCTTCCATTGTGCTGATGAGAGTAAATTTTTCTGGATTAAAAAGCATGATAAATCCGCCTTTGGCTCTCCCTGTTATCTTGTCGGCTGCTTTGGTTGCAAATTTATGTGCAAAGTCAAAATGTTGCAAAAATTTAGGTAATTTTGGTTCTAAGGTATGCCAGGTTTCAGTTAATAATATAATGTCTTGATGTAATAAGAACTCAGCACAGTTGGCATCCAAATTTGAAAGTTTTGACAGTCCATTTGTGTTCCAAGTAATTATACTGTATGACAATTTCTCCATGGATCCGCATTTTCATATTTTGAATAATTTCTTTGCTTCAGCTGCCATGTCAACAGTTTTTATGATTTTACCGTTGACCGTGATGAACATCGTATCACCACGATAAAAACGGCGTGCTTGAGGATTGGTTTTGTATTCCTGGTTGTAAATAAAGGCTGTGTTCTTTTTTAAATCTTTCTGCTTCTTGGTATCATCCGGTCTCAGTTTTAACGGTTTTTCCTTCAAATTTTTGCGATAAGACATAAACTCGGCCTTGTCGCGTAATCTTACAAATCGGATCAAAACAGGTCTGGTTTTTCCAACTTGAAATTTTCCAATTCGTCGCACATAGTCGTAATCAATTTCCTTTTTTATTCCCATTTGATTCAGTATTTCAGAGTAAACTGCTCCAAAATCTTCCTTATCTGTATCCGATTTCTTTGTTTCAGAGAATCCAAATACAATCACATTCTTTTCCTTGTGCACTCTCAGCATCATCTCGCAAGCCACAGAAATTTCTTGAATTGCAATTTGATTCCCAACAATAAGCTCCTTTAGCTCAGTGTGGTTGTTATCAATTTTTTCATTAAACCACTTTTTAAATTCCTCCATTTCTTCTATTGTAAATTCGGCTTCAGAGGATTCTTTCTGTACCTGTTCCTTTTGTTTTTTGAAGATATCCGCTTCTTCCTGAGCAGTGGGTGATCTATATCTTTTTGATCCAGATTCGTAGGTAGGGCGCGTGGAATCAAAATCAAACTCTTTTGAGGCACTTTGGGGAGCGGTAAATTGATACCCCAAATGAGGGTATCCAGGGTAACTAGCCGAAGGGTGGGCACCAGCGCCGGGTGGATAAGTTTCTTGACGATAATATTGTTCAGGAGAATAGGAGTTTTTATTTTCCTTTTTCTTTTTATTATTGCTAAACCAAGACATGCTCATGGAGCAGCAAAACCAGTTTTGCTGCTGCCTCGCCAAATGCTCAAACAAGACTCTAAATTTTGTTATCTGAACTAAGCCATTTAGTGGAAACAATTTCAACGGTAAGCTCCGTTGGAAACTCCACAACTGCAAATCGGTCCAAAACTCCGTTCATACTAGCCATAATGAGATAGATAATTTACACAAGGGAAATCACCAGTTTCTTGGAAAGACAGTACTGGGTTTTGGCTGAATGCTCCGTATACAGACAACAGTAGAAAGCTGACAATGTGTTGGTTTTTAAGTCTGGTTCTTATTGCTAGGGGTGAACTGAGAAAAAAAACTCACTGACTTGTTGTGTATCCCTTTTTCATTGTAAGATTCGAGATACAGTAGTCAGAACGAATTCATTTAGAATGAGGCCAATTGATGTCATTTTCCTTCGTTAGAAAGAATAAAAATAGAATTCGTTTCGAATTCAACTAAAAGTATTTGTATGGAATCGTCAATTGGACACGTGAAAGAATCTAAACAGAATCGCCTGCACTTCGAAATCCGAATGTTATTTTAGCGAAGGAATTTAGAACATTTCGAATGCATTTCGAAACCTTTTCGAAAGTTAGTGTTAGTCGGGTAGGTACTTTAGCATTCAATATTCTTAGTCCAATTGACAGGCAGAATAAAATTTGACAAGTCCAACAGGATATCAATATTATGTTACTTATATGAAAATGCACAAACAAGCAAGTAATTATAAATAATAAAAACCAGAATACTCATTTAGCTATGGGAAAAAAACTCAGTGCTAACTGAGAATTTAATTTTTTTCATTCTAGGATTAAAAGTTTTAAATCCCATAGCTAAAACTAAGATTTTTCAATAGACGAGAAATTACATGCCGTCGTAAATAAGCAAGACAGTAAGCTCCGAGGTTGCTAATGTTACGTATAACATAATTGCATTTACATTCAAAGTTTTCTTCTTCATTTTTGTTAGCATAGTTTATAAACTGGTATGAATGTAAATGTAATTTATGCATTTAAAGAAGTACAAACATGTATAATTTAAATTGGTAATTAGTTAAGCATGTCTGATCAATTATATAAAAACACGACAATACAACTTATACAAATTATAAGGCACAACCCTCTTATCGTTAAGTTTGGTACGATCATTTCTAAAATGATTTAACCTCAGGGCAGTAACTTTAATTCAAGCATATTGTGAGAAAAAAGCTTAGTGCAACCGAGTTATCTTTCGTTCGAACATTTTTGGTCCTACAATTGAAAGGTTTCTCAGGGTCTTATGGCTACTGTAGTAGGTAATGTAAAACCAAGCATATAACTGAGAAAAAGTTCTTTTTACAGCTAATTCCATAAGTAGGACAAAACAAGCAATCAAAATTACACAGACATTCACAATTACAATTGCTAAAATAGCTTTTCGATCAATATTGTCTTCTGATGGCACAACAAAGCTTGAAAACGGGTTATATATTCCATTCTTAGTAAAGTTTTCGTACACGTAACGTGCTGTAGTTTCCCAATCATCCAATGCAAATATTAGTCCAGACGAAGATCACGCCAAATGATAGCAACAGGGCAGACTCATCTGCCTCGCCATCTTGTGGTACCAAATGAGAAGCTGGAATGCATTTTTTCCTGGGGGTCTGTGCATTTTTTAAGTCGGCAAATATAATTTTGTTTAAGCTAATTTCTGCCGTGTAGAAGTATATGAGTTGAAAAGAATGGCAGCTCCTAAAACGCATGTACACCGATGAGGAAAGAGATAAGGCCTTGGTCAATTTGCATACGAGATAAGAAAATCATACAAAAAGCATTTTAATACAAAGAAAGTCTTAGTGATAGGAAGTGAACAATTTGTTGGACGTAGTGAAGGACCGTACTCGCTATCAGAAGCTTATCTAATTTATACAAATTTTCATTTTGCCTACAATCCATTTTCCTCTGAATATACTCATGCTTGGTTTTATGCATAGCATAAGCTATGTGGAAACTTTGGCAGTCCAAAATATACAACGTAGTGTCTGAATGATCCCCATTCCTTAATTGTTTACTTAATATGCTTGATAATTAAGGCCATATCTTTTGGTACCGGCGGCGTTACAACACAACTTCAACGGATTTTTTTGTCCAAGATGTGCTCAATGGCCCTATATCATCTAATTGTCATAACGCCGCCGGTACCTTGAGATAATTATTAATTAATTTAACATGTAATTAAAGTAATAATTGAGATTTTTCGAAAATTCAAAACGTGAACCGGTTCCTCTCTTTCAGCACATTCAGATTTTAAATGCAATATATGCCTAATTATGCTTTGGTTGGGTTGTACATACCTAATTGTGCCAAAATAATTAAATTTCAAATAGGGATACCGCATGCGTTTTAAGGGCGTTTTTCAGGGAAATCGATGGAGTGGTTAAGCTTGTTACTCTGCGTACGTTGATCTGAAATTTGGGTTCTTTTTAATAAAAATGAAATATGACTAAATCCGTTTGGCTTGACAGCCGTCTCCACTTTCCCGAATTCTCAAGTACGTTTGAAGCATCCAGTATCGATTGATCGTGTATATCTCCAAAAAAAGAAAGGAGGTAGGATAACTGAAAGGTAGGTATGCACATTGACCATCACTGTAGCCGTAATCTATTAGGATCTGCTGTTTTAAATCCATTACTAAATGTGGAGCATAACGTGAGTTGTGAAAATGCTAAACGTAAACCGTGGAGTCGGTGAAGTTCCATATGAGAAATGGTATCATTATCATTGCCACGAGTAATAAAGGTTTGATTAAACTTGTGTAACAGTCCGTTTTTTTGAAAATCCTGCAGTAGATACATATGAGGATCCAGCAGTCCTTCAAATTGCCACCAAATCTTGTATCCGCTTTCAATCATTTCCTTCAGTGAGTTGAACACACTAAAATCTGTTGGTGGCACTGTGAGCACACTGACTATGCCGTTGCAGTAGAAGTTACAAATAAGCATTCCAAGAATATTTACTAAAACAATTGCTCTAGTTTTTGTTAAACGGCGTGAAATGGAATTTCCGACAAATAGACTGAACAAGTTAAGTAGGTCAGCAGAAAGAACTTTACGACGAACCACGACAAAGTAAATCAGAAAAGTCGTGAACAGTGTAACTCCCCAGCTTAGCAAAGGAAAAGCACTTATCCATACAAAAAAATTTATACTGATTTCTCTTTTATTTAGTTCGATGCTATGACAGTAAAATATAAGATATGTTTCTGATGAGGAAAACTGAAAACCTGTTTTCTGCCAGTACTTCTGATCAATGGTTGATCCAAAATAATGGTAGTTTATACTGTTTTTCATATACTGTCCTAGCATGGAGGTGTCTGTATCGCTGTCATACAAATACCGCAGTTTTGCAGTCATATTATGTACTTTTGCAACCAAAATTGTAGACAAAACTTCCTGATTGCAAAGTTGGCGATCTAGTGATTTACTGAATAATAGTCGTGTACAAGCCAAATTATCAGTCCCAAATAACGAGATGTACGACGAGAATACATAAACAACAGCATCAAAGGTACGACCTTGGGTACCAATTCTGAATAAGGCACGATGAAGTGCAACCGGGTCCTTTATTAACTTTTCAAATGGCTGTTTAGTCAATTTGTATAACGTTGGTAAGTGACAATATTTATTGCAAAGCAAAGTGCCTTGTTCGATATAGTTTGAGGTTTTACTCGTATAGTATACAAATTTTACTGCAGGAAGGTTGTTATCCACACGAGTAGACGTAAGACGACTGAATTCCTCCATACTACACGTCATTATAACAAAGAGAGTGTTTGTGTGCATACCCATTAGCCAAAACATCTTGTTTTTGTTATCCGGGAGTGCACTTAGTGGCTTTATGCAGAGATGGCTCGCGGGTTAAAATCTAGGCCGGGTAACCCGTTTTTGCCCGGGTTTTAACGCCCCACCCGGGACCTGGCTGGGCTGGGTTTTTTTGGGCAATAATAAAGCCCCATGTTAAATTTAAACCCATAAATGGCGCCATTTTCTATGGCCCCATATACATGCATGTATAAAAAAATAAAACCCGTTAATCCCCATTAATGCCCGTTAAAACCCAAAAACCCGTTATTACCCATTTAAACCCAACCCGGCGGGTTTTAATGTGGAAACCCGCGGGTTTAGCCATCTCTGGCTTTATGTGATTTGGTTGTGCGTATTTAAATGAATCCCTTATGCCAACATACCTATCGTAGTTAGTAAAAATCATCGACCGCACATACAATTGCTGTAAAGTGGGATAATGTGGAAACATATGAAAAATTATTTCGTAATTTTCAGGGTTTTGTTTTGTGCTTTCAAGAAATGGAACAATAAGTTGCGAATAAAAGTTTTGGTTACAACTGTAGTCGTCAGCAAGTATAAGACTTATTTTAGTACAGGTAAAAAAGAGTAGCAACAACATTGCAAACGAATAATAGGATTTTAGAACGTGCATTAAATTTTAAAAATTCAAAGAACTTCTCTAAAATATTTATTTTAAATAAATGTAGCAAACGCTTTGGAGTAGCGAGACACAAATATTATATGGAAAAACGTCGAACCTGAGGACGCCTGTTTTCCAACTTTTCAACCAAGATACAATAATATACCTGGACAAACAATTGTGTATCAATAAAAGCAATTATGATATCAACACTTGTTTGCTGGAATTGTTTGACACAAGTCAGAACAACATGTTATTGTCAACAGCCAATTTATATGTTTATGTTATGAGCTACTAAATACTAATTACTTTTGGGTTGTGGCTATTATTTCATATGACAACCACCTTTGCACAAACCACCCATGTTGTCGCGTACGAACGTAGTTCAGTTTTTGAAAAATATTGCACAGGCCTTTTTATTTAAAACAAAATTTGGATGTATTTAGCATCCCAATTTTTGGGACAAGATGCATATGAACCAGTGCACTGCTATTTGAGCATTTATTAGCATAAAATGATTCGACGACGACGTTTTATGGTAAATGCTTCGATAGTTTAGTATCCAACGGTTTATGGACAAATTTTTAAAAAAGACTTTAGGATTTAAAATCCTAAAACCAAACGTGAGCATGCGCAAGTCATTTACATAGCTGGAAATGGCATTTGCGCAAGAAAAGATGGGAGAGAAATATAAAACTACTAGTTCTAGCTCTACTGTTTTGTAGCGCTCAAATTACCTACTTGCCTAAGCTACTTTGGCATTTCGTATCATGGTTGTAAGTTACACATTTACCAGGAGCTGTAAAGTTGTACGAATCTTCTGGTGCTCTACATTTTGCTTCAATATAGCAACGACGACCATTAAAATGACTTTCCTCATTTTGTCTGCATTTCACATGAACGCTCAAGTAGACAGACTATTTCCGTTTACGTTCCCTATTGTGTATGACACAAAAGCAAAAACCTGGATATACTTACCCACCACTTCACAACATTGTCAGTGTGTAAGTTACTATGCACAAAAGGCTTTGATTGCAATATTTGCATTTTTCTTAGTGACAATTTACACATACACTTTGATAATCTTCAGAAGTTCCTCATGTATAAAAGCGCATCATATAGTTTCTTCAAGTTTAATACTTCTTTCGCTACTAATGTCATTTTTTACTGACAAATTTGTCTTTGATTACGGGCAGGACCTTGTTAATTTTAGCAACTCCATTTTGAAAACAAACTTGAACAATTCCAAGTTTAAATACAACTTTGTTAAAGCATTACAGCAGCAAAGTAATGAATTGAAAAAATATTTTAATGGAAAGCCTGCTGATATATTGGGCTATTTTTTAGTTTCTATAGTAACCACGTACACAATTTTTGCATTTTTGTTCCCCGTGATCTATATTGCAGTGGCTTGGGATCCTATGTACATTTCTTGCAAAAGCTTAACATCTACACATTCTTGGAATAACCTGGTTTGTGATAGCTTAGGATTTGCAGTGGTTCGTATACGTCTCCAGTTTCAGCTTTCGTTTCTAATTTTTTCGAACGCAAGGACTGTTGGAATTTTATTATTCCACGTAGCCTGGACTTCTTGCATAACACTACAGAGAATTTATAAAACGCGTTTAAACCCACATTTTACTTTGTTTAGTATTCGGCAATATAGACAGCTTGCAATACTAATGGCATCTGTTAACCAACTACTTGTTTCTATTCTACAAATTTATTTACCTTTTGTGTTTGTAATGCTTATTTTCGGAGCAAACGCAGTGTTTATGTTTGCTAGAAATTGTAATTACTATATGCAGCTTCAAATTGCTTGTCTGGTAACAGCAGCAGTTTTTATATTTTTATGCCTTATTTTCAAGATTGGTAGCGAGTTCCATGAAACGTGTCATAATTTGGTAAAATTCGAATGGAAGCGAGTTATGATTCAAAGAAATATGAGCTGGCAATATACTAAGAGAGTTGTTTATAGCTGTAAAGAAATAGTTATTAAGGTTAGTGCTAATGTTCCATTGCGTATTGACCGAGAAATCCAAATGAAATTTTTGGGAGCAGTACTGGGACGCGTAATGGATTTTCAATTGGTTCTGAACGACATGTAAGTGAAATTGTAGAAAATGCAAGTAAATGTTGTCCTAGAATAACGTTAATGAATATGGCTTTATATTGTAAATTGCGCCTGCTTTTTTAAAAAAACTGTTGGGTTTAACAATTGAAATAAATAGTTCCCTATGTGTATGTAAAGTCACACATTTAGTTTTTGAACTATACCCTTGATATTTTTTCAATAAATTTAAAAATTGGCTATATTGGTGGTCAATTTCCATAAAAAGTTTCATTCGTCGGTTTTACTTCCGGTCCGATAAAATCAAAATGATCTTTGGTATACGTTAACCTCTCTCCAGTTTTTCTAAAACAAAATAATATGATGATGAAACCCGTTAAGTAGTAGTTTTTGTGTACGGTAGTTAGCTCAAGCGATGTTAGTTACATCGGACTCTAGTTCCACTTTTTTAGCTCCACTTTTTCTAGTTACTTTACTTTACTCTCCACTTTATTCTTTACCTCCAAAAATATTTTACCTACAATTCTTTTTAGCTCCACCACCTTTAGTTCTAGCCCCATGATTTTTCCTCACATGCATATGAATATGATAACTTGTCATTGATAAGTTTTAATCTAAAATGACATTACGCAAATTTATTGAAGTATATGTTCCTTCTTCATATGATCAACTGCGTTCCTTTCCTTTTCTTCTTTCCATTTCGTTATCAATCAATAAGCCGACACAATTACATAAAATGCAACAGAAAATAAAAAATAGCTTCATGTAAAAAGATTGAATTTGTTGGCAGTCAACGGGCATATAATTATAGAAGGTTATCCGTACTATCGTGTTTCAACAAAAGGCAGTTCCAAGTACATTTTTTTATCTTAAACAAAGGCTTGGATAGTGTTATGCTGTACACATTTGAGGATACCTAAGAGTATAGCAGTAAAGCATGTAGTCACATAAATGTGGAATTAGAAATTCCTAATCAGAAACGAATAACAAAACGTAAACTTATGTCGAGGTGGAACAAAATCGTGATGGACGGTTATGAAATTTCAGCCTGATACAAATTGAATCATACTTACATACAATATAAAATGGAATGCTTTGAATGACAATGTAAGTAAACTAGTAAGCAGTGTATTTTCAGTAAATTTTTGCAAGTAAACTTTTGGAAGTAAAATATGTTGGAGCTAAAAACTGATTGGAACTGAAAGCCATTGGAGCTTAAAATAGTGGAGCTATACCTAATCCAAGTGGAACTAGCATTCTTGTAGCTAAATGTAGGTGTAGCTAAAAAATTAGAGCTAGGACCGTAATTTTGAAAAAGCATACTTCAAAGTTGTTTAAATTTTTAAAATCTAAGACAAACTTTTCAGTGTACCCACTGACAAATTCTTACTTAAATCTTAATTATAAAGCTTTCTAAGTATATTCTGCACTACCACTGAACCATTAGTTTATTTTATTAAGTGGAATTTACGAATGAAAATTCTCAAATTACGTATGACAGAACTGTCAATATAAATGACTGAATCAATGGACAAATGACAATCGCTATTACCATTACAGACTCCATCTCGTCGTCGTGGTCGGCTAAAGCATTCAAACTCTTTTGCCTCACCTTGGCGTACTTTAAGAAAAATATAATACAAGAAACTTAGTTTTGTAAACAGTTTATAATTCATTAAGTCGATTTACATTTGATACTGTAATCTCTAGATAATCATGTTGTAAACTTACATGAGAATAAGGACTCTGTTCCTATTCCCAGTTCAGTCAGATTCGCCTGTAAAGTGTTTTCCAATTCAACAGTTAGTTTAGTTTTCATTGTACCGTCGGCACTAACCGACAGTTGTATTATTGCCACAACGAAAAGCGCAGTGACTGGTCTGAACGACATTTTATTTGGTGTGTTTTGAAAGCGTTTTAAATGATGTTTCAATTAATACTAAAAGTAATATGATAGCAAACTCTAAATTTGCTGCCTTATATACATGCAAATTCTGGGAAAAATATTTACTATAATAAATAAAGTGCTACTGAGTAGAATCGATTAATTTGTAACTTCACAATTCAGAAAACATAAATTAAGCATAAATATATAAAATTGGTACATACAACATACAACCCGGAAATGAATTTTAAGAATTTTGAATTTTAAACTCCACTTTCCAGTACAATAAAACAAACAACACTACTACTACAAAGTCCGATTGAAATTACAATTTTAAAATATTCAGTTTTGCACATGTAACTACATTGGAATCAAATTTTGCTTAACAATTGCGATCGCGATTGAAAACGTAGCAAACAACCTGCTCTTTCTTATGAACTTCAATTTTAGAGAAGTAGTTTTAGGAAAGCACACACACAAGCTCACACATTTTAATGCATTCTCATTTTATAATACGTATGACAAAATAAACAGATAAAATAACACTATTTTTATGCATTAAGTTAAAATATCAGTTTTTGTTTGTAACAGCAAAACACCAACAGTGTGCTTGATTTACCGCAAGTTTTATACGCCAAGTCATGAACAACTTTTTTGTATTCCACTTCCACCTGATTTACTAATGCAATGTAAGTTAAGAAGCATTCAATACTTAGTATTGTGAAGCCAAGCTTTATACATGATCTCATTGGTTACGAAAACAGGTTTTCTTTGTAATGCAAAGCTAACCGTTTTGAAACCCGTTGGAACTATACAAAAATTTAGCGGAACTAAATATTATTATTCCCAGTACTTGAGGCGAAGAAACAAAAAAAAATGTCATTAAATTTAAACGTGGTATATGGACTTTTCATAATTTCAAAGAAAAGTTTTTCTTAATATCCAGGAATGTATTTCTTGGCAGCTAAAAGTCAGTTAATGATAGGATGTTTAAAACGAATGAATAAATAAAGACATTGCAGAGTTATTACACGATGTATTATACGATTTGAAAAATTAGAAACTTTTTATTTTACACAGAACAAATTCAAATACAAATAAACGACTTGCTAAACCTGGTTTTGTACATCGAGTACTGGAAATCAAGGAAAAATGCGTTTGTACATTACAAGAAACAAAAGAAGGCTACAAAACTCTGATAGACAAGGTAACATCATACATCTACCGATACTGATAAGCCACACATTCCTTCCGAGTAAGGCCAAATTTGTGAGACCTGTAAGATCCAGAGGCTTCTTCTATCCATTTGTTGTAAAGAACTTGCTTCAACTTTGGAAAGAATTTCCAAATGTTGCTGTTTAGCATCCTTTCCTTGTCGTGATACACTTCAATCAAAGAGCTCACATTGAGCACATTGGAGCTGAGGTCCGAGCTTTGAATAGAGGAAAATTTCTCCAGCCCTGGACAGCAGAACAGAAAATCCCAACTTTTAAAGTACAAGTAATAATTTTCCCAAGTAAACTGCTTAAGCTTAGGAAATCCCAGATTGTGAGTTATCCCAGTCCAAGGGAATCCTTCCAAGCGCCCCATGTTAAGTTGCAAGCACTCTAGCCTATCTCCCCAATTGTTCGAGATGAGCATTACCAGTTGCTGAAATCGCATTGGAGGACATTTCCAAACAGGATTTATTGCCACGTTTAACACTTTTAGCGGACAATGGGCTGTCTTGTTCATCAAGTTAAGCAAGGTTTCCATTCCATTCCATTCCATTGTGGACCTGTCATCTCCAGGATAATATTCCAGACTGAGAGATGACAGGCAAGTCCATGAAATGGGAAATTGGGGGTCTTTAATTGGGCACAGGTGCAACATTTCAAGTTGTCCCCCATACACTTCCAGTAGGGGTTGGCTTAAAAAACCAAACATATTCAGATGCAGTACCAAGTTCTTTAGAAAAGGCAGCTCTGGAAACAAATCGGGGTTTGTCGGTGAGGTCGCTGAGGTTAGCTCTTCAGGAAAGAATGAATAATGTGCGACTATGATTAGTGTGGTTAAATTGGGCAATAGTTCCAGGTAGCTCTTTAACCAACACAGCAATCGGTGTTTTTCAGCTTCCTGACCCTCCACCAACAGGATACAACAATGCAACATTTGACTTCCACAGATTCTAAGCTTATCCCATGTTGCGTTGTTGAACTCCTTAATAACGACAAGAGGCAGGATAGCCAAATTCTCGTTCACGGGAACTTGCTCCAGAGCCATCCAGTTTTCTGAGTTTTCTTCACTTTTTAAGTAATCCGTGTCCTTGCACAGAACAGTCTCAAAGTACTTTCGGATAAAGCCATGAATGTAAGGATCCGCCGCACTTAGGTCGACAGGCTCCAGTAACTTCTTTTCCATCAGAATGGGAAACACCGCTTTCAATTTTATCAGGTTCAAGGGAGCCGACAGGTACTGCACTTCAGAAGGAATCGCTTTGGCAACACTCAACTCATCATTGGGATCAGTCAAGTAGCTCAAGATCATTTTGCGGACCACAGGTCCAGGTAGCTCCAAGTATCTTGGAAACTCCGCCACTACAGGATCTCTAGTTCCAGACCCCAAACCGGAAGTAAGTTTAGGAATCTTCATTTCCTTCAGCTGCTTCCAAGTCTCCTCCAGTTCCTCCTCCAGCACCTGCTTCACTATTCCAAGCGGCTCCAACTCAGCCCAGATTGGATCCCCCTCGGAGGTCAGTATTCCCTGAACGATTCCAGACAACCGGAAGATCTCCGCTTGTGCACAGACTTGTTCAAAAGCTCCCATTCCTTCTTGTTCCTTCTTCAACTGCTTAATCCTCCGAAGATACTCTGTAATTAGCTGTGCCGCAGCCATGATCCTGAAAACAAGTTCCATAGCAATTAAATCAACAAGTAAGAACCGATTAATCTCCACTAATTTGCTGTTGTAAAAATCTTACCTTTAGCTTTCCAAACTCTCACCGATGCAGATCCTCTTTAATCACAACTTTTGCAACGTCAGGCGTCCACCGCACCTCCGTAAAATGATCTGGAAACACCTGTCAAAACCAAAAACAATAATTTGCTAACCTTGCCATCACCCTTTTAGAAATCAGTAGATCAATTTTAGTTGGCTTTTACCTTCCCTACTTGGTCCAAGAATCTTGGAGCAAAATCGCAATCTTAGTTGTGTCACGATGTAGGATATATGGTGGAGATGGATCGTTCAGCAGCTGGTGCTTTGTTGCTACGTGTGTTGTCACACTCTTCCGCTATGTCGCTACTTTACCAATACTCCTTATGCTTGCGCACCGAAGTGATGTTACATTACTGAATAATAGAAGTTTATGTTTACAAATCCTCGGAATTTACTTTGTCACACCAAATTACATATTATTAAATTAATTTAAGCTATTTAACATAAAAATTGCCTATATAACTTAACTTAGCTTGGTTAATTTTTCGTTTTGTTTCAATAGTACTTTTGCATAATGCATGCACTGCATGCAAAATATATGCATAAACTAATTGTAAGTTTAATGATAAGCAAGGATATTAAATGGGTAAATTATTCACAGAATCCATAGGTTGAAAACAATGACTTTATCATCATTGCGGAGTTTTCGGAAATTGAGGGACCCATACCATTGTGCACGGTGCCTAACTACGCAGCGGAGAAGACGAATAACAAGCTGAGTGATTTTGTGATGTCAAGATGATCAAGTGAATACAGTGTAATCAAAGAAAAAGTTTTAAAAATTCTTATTATGCTTTGCACAATAGAATTTGGATAAAAGTCTGATGTTTTTAAAGGGGGCAGTTGCCAATATACCCAATTACTATTCTATATATGTACCTTGAATATACCCAATTAATGCGTAAAAATGATGCTCACGTAGTCACGTATTTATGCAGTGCAGACTTTAACTTGTACGATCTGAAACCTAGGGGATTGTGCGCCCGTTTTGCTTAGGATTTGTGACAAAACACCATGTCAAACTGGACAAGTATATGAACTACTTGATTTCCGAGTTTGGGAAGGTGTCTTCTGTTTTGGAATATTGCAACAGTGAATGGTTTTCCAAGGAACTGAACTTGTATCTGGATAAGCCGCAAAATGCAAAGGACAGCTTTATTCAGGAGCACTTCTCAGGAGGGTCGGGTGCAGAAGATGGCAATCAAAGTGACGACTCGTCACTAACGAGTTTGTGGATTCGGAAACTGTGACAGTAATAAACCTTTCTATGAAGACCTGATCAATAGATATTAAACTATTTTTTCAACGCAATTTCGACTATACTTTGGGTTCGTTCTTGAAGAAAAGTGGAATTAGGATGTACCCGAGTGATGACAATGTTACAAGTACACCTGAATGTTTAATAAGTGGAAAAGGTTTACTTTTGTAGCATAATTCAATTAGGAAAGAATTAGTTGTGTCACGGAGTTAACTGCAAAGCTAAGCAGACTCTGCTTAGCAGAGCAATAAAACATCTGGTATTAGGAGTATTGGTAGAGTAGCGCTGCGGCGGAGACAGGCTCAACTAGTGCGTAAATACGACACGGCCGTTTTGATGAGATTTCAATGTATTTTCATACATCCAGATTCACCATTTACTCCTACATCGTGGTTGTGTGAATTACACCGCACTGACCGCACCGGTCTTTAATCACTGCACTAATCTGGAACCTTTAAAACGACGAATAATTCTCCAAACTTTTCGTGAGTACCCTTTAAGAATTAATTTAATCAGCAGAACAATTAATTTAACTTTGCGCACAGCAAGCTCTCGGGGCATCCGTTCCGTTCACCACAAGACTCAAAGTCAAGCAAGCAAGTCAGATGTTCACTGGAAGCTCTTTTAAACCCCGCAATTCTCACAATACCCCGTTGCAAGTACTAAAGCGCTGAAAACATCCAGCCAAAATCTGAGAAGTGCCAAATTCTACTCCGGCCGTTTGCATGTGTTTTTCTCAGGAACGGCTGCAACCAGGGATTCTTTGAATTTGCATGTATCTTAGGTGCCTTAGCAAAGCAATCATTAAAAATTATTTGCTGTTTGAATCACGTAAAAGATAGTTTAGAATGTTAAAAGCTGTCAGCAGTCAGCATGTTTTTGTGTATGGGTAATTGTGAATTTATTTTCATTTCAATAATGTTTTTTAATGCTCCAGTTCTACTTAATTTAATTTTGGTTTCACACCAACCCTTCTCAGTTCTCAGGGATTTTGTACATTTGTAACACAATTTGCAATAAAGAAAAATAGGTCATTGTATAATCGTTAACCAGATTTCACCTACTTCATGAATCCAGATCTCACCTAAAATGTTGTTGCAAAAGCAGGTTCATGTATATGTATTCTGAATTTATTTGCATGTATCATGTATTCAAAATAGTGATTACAACTTTGCAAAACAAATAGAGCCATGCTTGATTAAAATTGACTATACAAAACATCTGTTGATAAATGGGGCGTTTTTAGGCCCTCAACAATTAAAGTTTGATGAGTATGGGCGTGCCTAACTTTTATGCACCCAAAAATCAGTCGCATCACACTATTTCTCAGAAAAAGGTTCGGATCACAGGACCAGTGCTACCAGTAAATTATTCAGTGACTCGTAGGCAGTTTTTGCAGTATGAGATCAACTTTATTTAAAGAATAATTTATTATTTTACAAATTTTTAATGGCAGAAGGCCCAACGACAAAAATGATAACTTGCTCTGCACAAGGCAGAAAAATAGAGCTCCAGCTTGCCTTTCTGGCCAAGGCAAGCTCTGAAGGAGAAGTGATATTTGGTGGTGGTGGTGGGCTGCTGCTGCTCCTGCGGACGAGGATGATGATATTTTTGGGGCGTATATTTCTGCTGCTGCATGGCTCATCCTCGAGGTGCTCAGCACATGTCTTTCCCAAAACCCCAAAACTGAATCCCTCCGCCAAAAGCCGAGGCATGATAAGACACCACCGTTCCAACACCATAAAGTAGCCAATTTTGCGACAACATCCATTTCACCTTTCAGTTTTAATATCAGTAAGAGTACATACTGGTGTCTGGTGTCTACCATATTATTGCTTATTGTACTTTGCCTACATTTATATATTACCTTCCATTTGATAATTAAATAATATTCAAGCTTTGTTGTTGACAAACAACGCGAAAACAGAATAAAGGCACTGTATTTATTGTTTGTGTTGCTCTATGTGCGATAGCCTAAAAGAGTTTATATATTTTGCCAAATACAATAAAATAAAATACAACAACGCGATATCATTTTGTCATGATTATAGAAACTTAAACAAATTCCATATTATTATGACTGTATCAAAACCCCTTTGGCGTCACTAGTGTTTGTATAATATGTACAATGCTACTGTAAAATAAATTAAATTAGTAAAAGGCGTGAAAATGTACAATTATTTTGGTAGGAATGCTTTCGCAAAATTCAAAACCGTACAATAGTGGAATTTTGGAAATGTCAATCACATTATTAAAACAATAACAGTCAAAACCAACACAGTCAAGCATTTCTACTTGATATGCAAAAATAAAAATAGCATAACTGCTTGAAGCTCTGAAGCTTGTGAATAAAAAAATTAAAAACTTCCTAAGTAGACGTATCCAGTATCCATCAATAATATTCAAAATGATACTTGAGCATTTAAGCCTTGTTGGTAGAGCATTCATTTTAGCAGAAAAATTTGGAAATGTATCTTTCCACTGGAATCCAGCAAGTTGTAGACTAGCATTAAAAGAACCATTCAGTAGAACAGACAAACTACTCAAATGGAAATCTCGATTTCACGCATTTCTAGTAGCAATTCTAGTATTGGGTGGGATTTACAAATATACGCACCATTCTTTCAAAGAGACTTTAGCAGATACGCTACAATTTTCCTTGGCTCTTGTTGCAATGATATGGGCAGTGTTTAGTATTGAGGCGTGCAGGAAAAATGCCGCAGCAATTTGCATCTATATAAACGCTCTAGTTGAGTTTCCGAAAATGTTCAAAAGTACTAACCAACCTCGCGAAAAAATGAGTGTAATCACTTTGCTAAACATATTATTTGCATACGGCACGCATTTAGGCGCAGGTTACTTCTTGCCACTGGCTTTTGTATTTGGCCTGCATTCCATTGGCTACCAGTAAATTATTCAGTGACTCGTAGGCAGTTTTTGCAGTATGAGATCAACTTTATTTAAAGAATAATTTATTATTTTACAAATTTTTAATGGCAGAAGGCCCAACGACAAAAATGATAACTTGCTCTGCACAAGGCAGAAAAATAGAGCTCCAGCTTGCCTTTCTGGCCAAGGCAAGCTCTGAAGGAGAAGTGATATTTGGTGGTGGTGGTGGGCTGCTGCTGCTCCTGCGGACGAGGATGATGATATTTTTGGGGCGTATATTTCTGCTGCTGCATGGCTCATCCTCGAGGTGCTCAGCACATGTCTTTCCCAAAACCCCAAAACTGAATCCCTCCGCCAAAAGCCGAGGCATGATAAGACACCACCGTTCCAACACCATAAAGTAGCCAATTTTGCGACAACATCCATTTCACCTTTCAGTTTTAATATCAGTAAGAGTACATACTGGTGTCTGGTGTCTACCATATTATTGCTTATTGTACTTTGCCTACATTTATATATTACCTTCCATTTGATAATTAAATAATATTCAAGCTTTGTTGTTGACAAACAACGCGAAAACAGAATAAAGGCACTGTATTTATTGTTTGTGTTGCTCTATGTGCGATAGCCTAAAAGAGTTTATATATTTTGCCAAATACAATAAAATAAAATACAACAACGCGATATCATTTTGTCATGATTATAGAAACTTAAACAAATTCCATATTATTATGACTGTATCAAAACCCCTTTGGCGTCACTAGTGTTTGTATAATATGTACAATGCTACTGTAAAATAAATTAAATTAGTAAAAGGCGTGAAAATGTACAATTATTTTGGTAGGAATGCTTTCGCAAAATTCAAAACCGTACAATAGTGGAATTTTGGAAATGTCAATCACATTATTAAAACAATAACAGTCAAAACCAACACAGTCAAGCATTTCTACTTGATATGCAAAAATAAAAATAGCATAACTGCTTGAAGCTCTGAAGCTTGTGAATAAAAAAATTAAAAACTTCCTAAGTAGACGTATCCAGTATCCATCAATAATATTCAAAATGATACTTGAGCATTTAAGCCTTGTTGGTAGAGCATTCATTTTAGCAGAAAAATTTGGAAATGTATCTTTCCACTGGAATCCAGCAAGTTGTAGACTAGCATTAAAAGAACCATTCAGTAGAACAGACAAACTACTCAAATGGAAATCTCGATTTCACGCATTTCTAGTAGCAATTCTAGTATTGGGTGGGATTTACAAATATACGCACCATTCTTTCAAAGAGACTTTAGCAGATACGCTACAATTTTCCTTGGCTCTTGTTGCAATGATATGGGCAGTGTTTAGTATTGAGGCGTGCAGGAAAAATGCCGCAGCAATTTGCATCTATATAAACGCTCTAGTTGAGTTTCCGAAAATGTTCAAAAGTACTAACCAACCTCGCGAAAAAATGAGTGTAATCACTTTGCTAAACATATTATTTGCATACGGCACGCATTTAGGCGCAGGTTACTTCTTGCCACTGGCTTTTGTATTTGGCCTGCATTCCATTGGCTACCAGTAAATTATTCAGTGACTCGTAGGCAGTTTTTGCAGTATGAGATCAACTTTATTTAAAGAATAATTTATTATTTTACAAATTTTTAATGGCAGAAGGCCCAACGACAAAAATGATAACTTGCTCTGCACAAGGCAGAAAAATAGAGCTCCAGCTTGCCTTTCTGGCCAAGGCAAGCTCTGAAGGAGAAGTGATATTTGGTGGTGGTGGTGGGCTGCTGCTGCTCCTGCGGACGAGGATGATGATATTTTTGGGGCGTATATTTCTGCTGCTGCATGGCTCATCCTCGAGGTGCTCAGCACATGTCTTTCCCAAAACCCCAAAACTGAATCCCTCCGCCAAAAGCCGAGGCATGATAAGACACCACCGTTCCAACACCATAAAGTAGCCAATTTTGCGACAACATCCATTTCACCTTTCAGTTTTAATATCAGTAAGAGTACATACTGGTGTCTGGTGTCTACCATATTATTGCTTATTGTACTTTGCCTACATTTATATATTACCTTCCATTTGATAATTAAATAATATTCAAGCTTTGTTGTTGACAAACAACGCGAAAACAGAATAAAGGCACTGTATTTATTGTTTGTGTTGCTCTATGTGCGATAGCCTAAAAGAGTTTATATATTTTGCCAAATACAATAAAATAAAATACAACAACGCGATATCATTTTGTCATGATTATAGAAACTTAAACAAATTCCATATTATTATGACTGTATCAAAACCCCTTTGGCGTCACTAGTGTTTGTATAATATGTACAATGCTACTGTAAAATAAATTAAATTAGTAAAAGGCGTGAAAATGTACAATTATTTTGGTAGGAATGCTTTCGCAAAATTCAAAACCGTACAATAGTGGAATTTTGGAAATGTCAATCACATTATTAAAACAATAACAGTCAAAACCAACACAGTCAAGCATTTCTACTTGATATGCAAAAATAAAAATAGCATAACTGCTTGAAGCTCTGAAGCTTGTGAATAAAAAAATTAAAAACTTCCTAAGTAGACGTATCCAGTATCCATCAATAATATTCAAAATGATACTTGAGCATTTAAGCCTTGTTGGTAGAGCATTCATTTTAGCAGAAAAATTTGGAAATGTATCTTTCCACTGGAATCCAGCAAGTTGTAGACTAGCATTAAAAGAACCATTCAGTAGAACAGACAAACTACTCAAATGGAAATCTCGATTTCACGCATTTCTAGTAGCAATTCTAGTATTGGGTGGGATTTACAAATATACGCACCATTCTTTCAAAGAGACTTTAGCAGATACGCTACAATTTTCCTTGGCTCTTGTTGCAATGATATGGGCAGTGTTTAGTATTGAGGCGTGCAGGAAAAATGCCGCAGCAATTTGCATCTATATAAACGCTCTAGTTGAGTTTCCGAAAATGTTCAAAAGTACTAACCAACCTCGCGAAAAAATGAGTGTAATCACTTTGCTAAACATATTATTTGCATACGGCACGCATTTAGGCGCAGGTTACTTCTTGCCACTGGCTTTTGTATTTGGCCTGCATTCCATGAATCCTTGCAAAGCCGGACTTTTAGGATATTGGTGGCTTCTTGAATGTAGGGAAAGTAAATGGGAAAATATGCCTGGCATATTAATGAAACTATTTTGGAGGATCCCAACACTTCTGTTGAACTACTGGATGTGGATGTTTGGAATGACTGCTGCATCGTACATAACACCAGTGCTACTGGTGATTTGTACTTTATCCATGCGTGAATATCTGGAAATGTAAGTAATTAAAAAAATTGCTTATTACGGAAAAATAATATATATGTATTTTTTTAGGTTTCTTTACAACTGTTTGTCTGGAAGGTTTACTACCTATCAACTGGTTATTCAGTATCGCACCTTGCAAATAATTGGAAAGCTCATGAATGAAATCAAGCAGAAGGTTATCATAACTGTGATAGTTACTGCGGCAATCGCTTTTCACACATTTTCACTAAACGTGCTTATCAAAATGGTGGGATCAAAAAACACTGATACAGTGCAACTTGTCATGTTTATGTTTTTTGTTACTGAAGGTGTATTTACAGAAAATGTTTTAATTCAAGGAATGGCACAAGTTTATTTGCAGTCTCAAAAGAATTTGAGGCAGCTAAGAAGAAATTTAGTTCAAAAGGTGGACAACAGATCCGAGAGAAGATTTTTGGAAAAGTGGTATAAAAGTTGTGCACCAGTTAAGGTTAGATTTGGCTCGTTGAATTTTATTGATAGATTAACTGCATTGAACAGTATTGATTTTGCAAATGGTCTTACTGTTCAAGTGCTGCTCTTAACAAAGTAAAATGATTATTTCTTGTAAATATATGTCAATTAAACAACCTTAGTAAACCTTAGAGAGATGCTCCTTGAATATTGTTGTTGGTATCGCTTAAGTTGGGATATTGAATAGCTAAAACCTCCAGCATTCAACGTTTTCATTTTGTCTCGTCAACCCAAAACACAACCTTTATTTCAAATACACTGTCGCTGCATACACAAGTTTCCCGGCTGCATTTTACACGTAATCAATTAAAATAGTATCCATTTTGTCGGAGCGTTGCTTACCCAAGGTGTTCTGTTATCAAGGTACTTCGCAAATACAGACATTACGTATACGGTTTTGTATCAAACAGAGCTGAGTAAAGAACAACGTGTCAATTATAATTTCTCGGCATACTCTATCCATTTGTCTATCAAAAGTAAATATAAATCATATATTTAAGAGCCAATTAAATAAATTTGCAAACTTCTTCCTGAAGAGACAAGCAAAAACTTAATGCCAAAATTCAGTTTTTTATATATAGATGACTATTCTAAGACTTGTTGGGTGGCTTAAAAGATTTGGCGTAAGGAATCAAGTAACATCAAATTCCAAATCATAAAAATATATAAGTTAAATATTTAGCATAAAATATTTTACGTGGCCAATAATACTTTAGGCTTTTTGAAGGTCATTTTTCTTTTAACATAAAAAGTTCTGCAAATATTGTATGTTTCTGCAAAAAACACAAAGTGTGCAGCAAGTTAAAGTAAAAACTAATATGCTGTTTTAGTAAACAAAACATGCTCTTTCGAATGAGTTATAAATTGTAACCATCATTGGTGACACTACAAGAATAAGGCATGGGCCCAGAAAATTCGTTTTTTACATAAGGTCCTTTCATAGCGCAAAAGTTGCCATTCGTTATGGGGTTGAGTAACCTCCTAGTGACATGTCGCATATTTGAACCTAAAACAAAAAGCAGAAAATAAGGCCTGCTTGATGATAAAATTTAGAACGCTTAAAATAATCATGCAATAGTCACTATGACAGTCATTGTTTAGTAGATAAATCTATTTATATAGCTAGACAAACACTACATTTTGATGGATTTATGTCGCTTTATATTACTAAAGCACTGCCTTTATTGAGTTCAAAACGTCAAAAGCAAAAAAAACAGTGCAAACAAAAATTAATAGAGCACCATTTTAAAGTAAAACCAACACAAATCGTCGATTGTAGTAACATTTGTGACCAATATTGAATAAAACAGTTCTTAAACCATAATTTCATGTATTAAAATTTATGCAACAATTTGTTGTACTATATCATCTATCTTTATCTGTAAACACCCTGCTCATTTTAGATTTTACTTAATAGTTGAAATGTCCTTTTTCTTATAATAACCAGTTGTTCTACAATCCAAAATTAAATCAGGAAACGGATTCCTCTGAATCTTAGATATATAAAACTTCCAATATTGATGTCAACGAAAGCACGTGCAAGCAGAAAAGTATAGACTGCAATTGGCTACAGCAAATTTATCTGACAATAAGTAAGAATTAATCTTAATTTAGATACATGTCATAAAAATATCTTTACAAAATCTATGCATTTGCACATTATCTGCAAAATTTAGTTTTAAAGTTATAAACAGGATGTTTTGTCCGTCAAAATGGCAAGGTGAAACGGTATACTTTCTTTATATAGTATCAATTACTGTGTTTTTTTGGTTTTCAGGCTTCAAAATATGACGCATAACGCGCCCTAAAAATTTTTATGCCCTCACTTGCAGTAAAACTTTTGCAGGCAATACTTGTCGAGTCTTCTACTGATCGGCCAATGCTATAAAACAATTACCATCATGTTAACGGAGAAACTATTAAACATTATCTACATTGCTACTTATATTGGTTCTACTACAGGTGGTCTTATGTTTCGTTTTGACAAGGAGACCAAAAAATTTTATTCAACTAAACAAATTATTTTTCGATTCCGCCTAACACACATTGTTCTTGTTTGTTCTATATTGTTTCTAACCAGTCAATTAGTTCGGTTTAAGTTGTTTAAAAACAATACAAATTCATTTAATATTGTTCTTGTTTATTGGTCGGCATCCGTATACATTTGTTTCTGGTTCACTATTCTGTTGGTGAAAGCCGAGGATATAATACGTGTAGCAAATATGCTACTTAGCTTACTTATATACACTTTTAGCACAAGAGCTGCTTTACGCTTAGAAAACGATATTATCGCTGATCAGCGTCGCACAAAATTGCTAGAAAAGTTTTACATAGCCGTTTGCCCTCTGTCAATTTATTTTGGTATGTTGATAGGATTTCATAGCTTGATTTTTCCCAGGTGGCCTATTTACATAACATCGTTTCTTCCTGTTTTAAGCGATACTTCTGACTTGTACTATTATCTTAGGCAATCACTAATATCTGCTGCAATTGCACTACACGGTGTAATGTATACCTTATTTTCCATAAATTTGTGGATTTCTATAGATTTTGCGCTTTTAACATCATGTACTTATATTTTTCATCTTATTCCAATTATAAATAATTTCTTTACACAGAAAGCAATGTATAGTAAAAATTTGTTCAACAACTCTTTACTGCAATTGTATACAAGTGGAAACTTTACCACATTTTATCGTAGCGTTGAAGTATTACACAACGCAGGAATCGATGTTTTAGGTTGTATATTAATCCCGCTGCAGTTTCTAGCTACGGAAATGATAGTAACTGGAAGCTTTATCATAGTACGATACAGGCATTCTCTTGATTCAAAAACTTTTGCAGTGCTTATAATATGGACGCTATGTCCAATAGTTATTTGGTCAGTATTTTTGAGTTTGTGTGGTACATTCTACGAACTTTCAAGGAAAGCTGTTTACAGTTGGAAACATGTTAATTGGGGTAATAGGTTAAATCGACTGATTATGTCAGTAGATGTAAAGTGGCGTCATTACTATGTTAATGTATTTTAAATACGATTTTAGAAATTTTTCTAAGTTTTTTTCCCGAATTTTCCTAAAAATTTCCTCCGATCCGGCTCCGATGGTGTATATGTTTATATGTAGTATATTTCTTTATTTCCTGCAGTATGTCGGAAGAAGAATCCCCAGTCTCCCATGGTTAGGGGGTATTTATGATTGGTTAACTGCGATACTTAACTATCCGATATTTAGTTGCTTGTTTTATTATATATCAACTGTATATTGGTATATGGGGCATTATGCATCATTGGATTCTGGTGCTATATATGATAGTTTTATACGGGTATGGGTAGGTGGAGTGCGAGAGAATATTGAGAGAAGTCGCAGTATTCCTACAATACATGGCAGATAGGTACTAAAGACCCTCCACTAGTATATAGGTAAAAATGACTTTTTTAGAACATCTCCCTATACTTAATAATCAACGTCAACTTTTATAGTTATCTTTCTTACATGTTGTTGTAGTGATAACCTAAGGGGATTTTCAAAATGCATCCTCAAAGTATGTTAAAATATTAATTAAAGTTACCATTATTCCTCATGCATTTTGTATGTAAATCGACAAAACTGATGTTCACTTCATACATTTACTCCGTGAAAGGGTGATTATTTCAGGTGGTAGGGGTATTTGTTGCAATGGCCAAGTAAGCATATTTGAAGATTTTATCTGAATTTTATTTCTGAACATTTTAACCTAGCACGGTTTCCCCCTTTTTTCAACTCACATTTTGTTCAGTTATAGATGATAATCAGCAAGCAGCCCCGTCGGTCGCACTTAATGTAAGTACTAAAAGCCTGCCTGTACGTACATACATTCTCCCCCAACAGATATATAGAGATTACACTATATTTAGATGTATAAAGGAACGGGAAAAGTGAAAACTTATATTGTCGTCCGGTGCTATTTTTAGAAACGAGATATTACGGTCGGGATACAGCTGTACCTACTATAGTGTTATAAGAGAAGGGCTCAATTTACTCTATGGTCATTTTGAAGTTTGAAATCAAAGAGAGTAGACGCGGATCTCGGGAAATAAAACAGGCATAGTTTAGGGGCACTGTGAGACAACTCTGCAAGGGATTAGATAATAAAATAGTTGCAAAGAATTAGATTATTGTACTATTGCAAGAAATAAAACACTGAACAGTGTACAGTAAAAAGTATTTCGTGTACTGAAATAGTTCACAATGGCCAAAATAAGAAAACTTAAAAACAATAAACATTTGTTAACATTTATACGCAAGATGAAACCTGCAAAAAAAGTTCATAAACTACCATCAAAAACATTCCGTAAACGAAAAGTTGAATTTAAGAGAGGGGCTAAAAAACCAGACAAGAGATTTTCCTGTTTGTGGAAGGGGTGCAAATACTCTTGCAGCTCTAGTGATTTACTTGATGACCACGTAGACAGCCACCATACATGTAACGAGTGCAAACGAAGAGTACTTACCCTCCAAAAACACAAGTGTAAAAAAGTGAAAGAAGAACGAATACCGGAAATAGAAATTTCAGACACACATTTTGTTGAAAAGATAAGAGCCAACAAGGGTGCATTAAAAGTTCTACAACATGTATATACAGAAGACTTTGTGGACGTTGAGGCTGCAACTGAGCATGTATATAATGATTTATTTCGCCTCCTGCAAAAGTTTGTGACTGAATACAAAGGGATGAAAATGAAATTATTGTTTACTACAAGCACAACAAACTTAAAAACGGGGGAAACCAAAACCATGTTTTTCCAGTCTGCTTTTACGCGTGTAGTGAACAAAAATTTTATTGAGGAAGCTATTCGCTTCTGTCTTGACTACATTGAAAATACCATTTCCCTGATCACGGAGGGAGCCAGTGGAGTCAAAATCAACAGAATAGAAAATATTGAATTATACGCGGGAATGTATACACCTCTTTATATTCGTGGTTACATACCACTTCCAGTCGAACTTGCAAACAGGAGGGGACTGCTCAATATAAAAACAAACACGTCATGTTTTCGGCTTTGCATTATTGCAGGATTATATGGAGATACTATCAAGCTTAAAAAATTTCCAACATCAACACGAGAGGAACTAACGTACCAAAACCGATTTTACTTGAAAAAGAAAATGGAACAACCACACACTTATAAAAGTTTGCTTGAACAAGTGGCAGCAGAAAAATTGATCGACTTTACTAATATGGAAAATGAAATTGAATGGGGGGACTTGCCTGAATGGGAGATTTAAAATGACATTACAGTTAATGTGTTTGAGTACGATGAATGCAAAAATCGTGTATATGCATCATACTTAACTCCTCATAGGCCATTACATGAAAAACATGTAAACTTGCTGTTACTTAAAAGAGGAAATGAGGGTCATTTTGTGCTAATACAGGATACGTCCGCGTTTTTTGGAAAACGACACGGCCATAAACGACATTTTTGTAATACATGCTTACAAGGGTTTAGAAACACACAACATAAATGTAACATGAAACATCCAACTGAACTGGCAATTCCAACGGAAGGAAATAATAAATTCAAGTTTAAAGAACACCACAAACTGCTACCTCCACCGTACAGAATGTATGCAGAGTTTCTTTACTTCGGGAGTGAAGGGGAAGAATTACAAGTTGGTGGTTTCGCACTTATTACTGTTGGATCCAACCTGACGATTGAAGACGAATATGTGTATATTGGTGAGGACAGTATGGCAAGATTTTTAAACTATGTTATTCGGCTTGCACGATACTTTAGCAACAAAATATCAGATCCCGAGTTTACATTACCAATACCACAAATGTCAGAAGATGAAGAAGAAAAGTTTAGAAAGGCAACACATTGTATAGTGTGCAACCAGCAGTTTACTGCTAAAAATCCAAAAGTGCGTCATCACTCACATCACATAAAAGGATTTCCAGTGCAAGCAGTATGTAATAACGACAACCTTCAAATTAAGCACCCCAAGTACATTCCCCTTTTTACACACTCTCAAACAAAACTGGGTAATCGTATGATTATACAAGGCATCAAGTCGTACCATGCAAAGAAAATACTTATTACGCCAAAGTCCAACGAAAACTTTGTATCCATACTTTTTGACGGAGTACTGAAACTGCAGGACAGCAGGAGGTATCAGGATTGCCCACTTGAGAATTTAGTAAAAACACTTGTTGGCGCAGACAAAACAGAAAAGTTGAAAAGCTTTTCTACAGCTATGAACCAAAAGCCAGCTTCAGAACCGGTTTATTTCCCCCACACTTGGTTTACATTTGCCAAACTGAACAACAGTGAACTTCCACCACTTGATGAGTTTGTGGATCTCCTGGCAGAAAAAAACCTTACGCTAGATGATCATAAGCATTGTGTTGAACTGTTTCGTAAACACAGCTGTAAAACTGTGGATGACTATGCAAAAATGTACCTCTTATCAAGAGTAATACAAACGGCAGCAGTGACTGAAGAGTTCAACGAGATGATGATGGAGTTCAAAAGTGGAAGTTCAAGTTCCAACTGATAAGAGGTTTGCTGATACATTACTCCCAAATATTAGAGGTGGTGTATCACAATTAACAAAAAAGGTGGTTACCGCAAAATCTGAGCGTCTTGGCCATAAAAACGTTCCTGATGAAGACAGAACTGAGATATTTGTAGTGGATTTTAACAGCATGTATCTATCTACATTATTGGAAGAGATGCCTCTATGCGATTTTCGTGTTCTTTCGGAAGATGAAATCTCCCAAATCGATGTCATGTCATTAAATAAATCCTCGGGAAAAGGTTGGATTTTGACAGTGGACCTGGAGTATCCAGATAAAATTAAAAAACGAACGGCAGATTATCCGTTTTGCCCCACGAAAGAAAAGAGGAAAAACTCCTCTGAATCTGTGCTTTTATTAACACAGCATGACAAAAAGAATTATCCTGTTTACTTTGAAAACTTACAGTTTTATATAGAGCAAGGTATGAAGCTGACAAAGATTCATGAAGTTTTGGAGTTTACTGTGCAACCGTTTTTGCGATCATTTGTGCAAAAAATCTTTGAGCTACGAAAAAATGCTCGCATGAGGAAAATACCTTTAAATTGATGGGCAACATGTTGTTTGGAAAACACTTAAACATTAAGAACGACTTGAACGTAAAGTGTTGTACAACACAGCAACAAGCCCAAAAATATTTGGCTTCTCACAACTTTCAGGATTTTAAAGTCATTTCCCCAGAAGTAAGTTTGGTTTATACGAACAAAAAGGAAGTTAAATTGACAAAAAATTTTATAGTGGGTTTTGTGGTACTGGAAAAGGCAAAACTTATGCTTTATAAAGTTATTTATGAAAAACTAATTCCAAGGTTTAAGGATCGAATCACAATAGTGGCCAGTGAAACCGACAGCCTTGTGTGTGAAATCAAAGACCCGAACAAAACATTCATTGAGGACTTGAAGTCTATTCCAGATACATTTGATTTCTCAACTTTACCAAAAAACCATCCTCTTTATGACAACAGTAAAGCCAAACATCCTGGGCTATTAAAGGTTGAATACCCGTATGTTCTAGAATTTGTTGGAATTAAGCCAAAGGTTTATTCAATTTTAAACAAGTGCGAAAAGTGTTTAGATGAACAAATTCAGGATGCTTTGCAATGTGACAAATGCAATGGCAATGAACTAAATGTTCCAAAGGGAGGGTCTAAAAGGCGACATACACCACATCATGTGTACCGTGAAGCTGCAACTGGTTACAAAGAATCATCACAGGAATATACAATAATCGAAAGCCATGCACAAAAAGTGAAAATTACAAAACGAAAAAAGTCTACATTCTCAACCACTGACCATCACAGGGAATGGCTAGACTACAATACAAGTATCCCTTTTGGATATAATGATAAATCTAATGTACAATAACTGGGGCAATATGCGACTATAAAAAGATACTGCAATTAAGAAATTGTGTTAGTTTGTGAGTCGAACTTGAAGTGTGAAGATGTGCAGTGATGGAGAATATAATACAGCATTACGACTTTCTCGTCAAACTTTCTAAAGCAAAGGGAAAGAAACGAGAAACACTTATTGCGACTGCTTCAAAAGATGATATAAATGCTATAATAAGCTGTATAGAGTTGGCCAAAAAACAAAAAACTATTAATGCAAAGGATAAGATTTTACCAAAAAATAGAAGTGTCTACGGGGTAATTAAAGCTTTAAAAAGAAACAAGGATAAACTAACTCCTGTGATCGCAAGTGTAATTTGCTTTCTCCTAAGAGAAGCATTGTTTTACGTGTTAACCTTGGAGTGATGGATCCAAAGTATGTTGAGCGAGCTTGGTCAAACTATTCTGATCACGCAGCATTAAAAGCATTACATGGCTTTGTTAAAGCCAGGGGACTTAAAAATATACGAGATACTGAAAAACAGCTAAGTAAAATATACAGTTTTTCTGTGCATAAGCCGGCTAGAAGAAAGTACAAAACAAGAAAATTGATAGTTAAAGGTCCCCGAGAACATTTTTGTGGTGATTTAATAGATTTTCAAAAGTTTTCGAGAAAAAATGGTGGATTTTCTTGGATACTTGTCGTACTAGATGCATTTACTAAGGAGTTGTTTGTGGAACCTGTAAAGAAAAAGACAACAGACCAAGTCGCCATTGCCTTTGAAACAATATTGAAACGAGCAAAACGTCCGCCCAGGTTCATGTACACGGATCAGGGGCTAGAATTTTTGGGTAAAAGTTTCCAACAGGCAATGCAGAAACATGGCATTGTTCATTATGTATCCCGCACAAGGAGAAAGGCATTTATGTGTGAAAGGGTAATTAGGACAATTAAGACCTTGCTATTTAAATATTTTACACATGAAAAGACAAACAAGTGGATGGACATATTACCCCGTATAGTCTCCACCTACAATAACACCCCCCATTCAGCGCATGGATTTAAACCCAACGCAATAAAACCAAAAGATACAGATGAGGTGTTTCATCGTTTATATGCAAAAATTGCACAACTTCCCCGCCCTACCCCAAAGTTTTCCATTGGGGATAAAGTTCGAGTCGCAAAAAACAGACTAACGTTCCAAAAAGGGTATGAGCAGTCCTTTAGTGACGACGTTTTTAGGGTTGCATCCCTTATTCCGGAAAGCTTTCCCGTGCCAGCCTATAAATTGGAGACACTTGACGGAAAACCAGTCAGTTCATCGTTTGTAGACGACGAGTTGGGTTATGCAGATCAAGACAGTGCGTAATAAAAATGGATTCTACATTTAGCTATGCATTAGTCAGCAACCAAAATACTGACTTTTTTGGATATAATACCCACCAAAATTTTTCCAACGTTTTTCCGTCTGAGGTTAAGCTGAAAGACTATGAAGTGGCACTAGAAAATGCTACTATATGGGACAGGTATTCAAGAAAAGGGGAGGGGCAAATTAATTTTCCAAATGACGGTGACCCCAACAAGCCTTTTTTTAATAAGGAGAGAGGTGATCACAAAATTACCTACTACCAGCATGCATTTAGTTCAATGGGTGTGTCGAAATGGGAGACCAAGTTTAGCAATTTTATCACCGTTTTGGATTACTACCTACACCGAGAAGGCTTCAATATTAAGTTGGAGCCCGAATTTGAGCAAGTGGATGGAAAGGCAAAAATCACCAAAATCCACTTGACTTCAACAATATTGGAACCATACCAGTTTCAGATACCCCAGCCACTTAACAGGATACTGGGATTTAGTCAACAAGTATTTCCAAGGGGAACAACAGAGAGCGATCTCATTCCAGATGAAACATTTTACAACAGCCTTAATCTGGATGAGTGGATTGCATATGTTTCAATGTTTTTGGTCGAAAAGAAAACTATTGAACTAGACCCCGACGGAAGTTACGCATCGTCGTTTATGGGACTACCCAGACTAAGCACAATATGCGCAGCCATAGTTACTGAAATGGAGGCTGAAGGCATTGATTTGTCACTGGCACTGAAAAAAAGCAAAAAATTGATAGAATTTGACCTGAAACCAAGATTAGTGAAAATGCAACTGAGCAAGTTTCTATTTGGGTCTTGATGACCATTTTGTGTTCAGTGGGGAGGGAAGTATTAGAGTTCCTGCAGGAATTATAAATCCTATGGAGACGATTAAAGACTACCCATTCATTGCCCTACAACTACGCACGTGTTCCAAATTATTAATTTTGTGTAATCTAATTAACAACCAGTATTTTGCTGGTAGAGAATTGCCCATTTTGGCGTTGGTTGATAGAAAGGATAATAAAGAATTCCAGGAAATTTCATATCGTCCCACATCACTGGTATATAAACCAGTCACAGTTGACAAAATTGATCATATAACAATTAGTGTTCGTCCCGACAACAACGATTACTTGGAGTTTACTGAAGAACCTACGGTGGTTACCTTAAATTTCAGAAAGAGACATCAGTAAGCATGGAGATTACTTGCGACGAAATGGGGGACTGTAAAATGGAGGTGACCGGGGAAATGCAACACCAAGTGGCAAGGGACTTAATTCCTTTGGATGTCTCATATAGCCCCAGGTCAATGTCAAACAGGTCCACCCCTGAACGCTCATTTCCATCAAAGAAAAGGAAAGCACCAAGAAGGGTATTTAAGGGCAAGTTAACCCGTAAACCTGTCAGTTCCGGAAAGAAGATCAAGACGAGCAGACAGCGAAAAAGGGTCGTCCAGAAGAAGAAATCACGTAATACTAAGCCCAAATTTAATAAAAAGAAGACAGCGGCAAAAAAGGCCGTAAAACAAAGACGTTAGGATGGATAAAGCCGTACAGCGTAATGTAGAGGAGCAGAGGCTAAAGTCAACAGCCTACTATAGCTCCTCCCTTAACCTTACCACATTACCCCCAACAGACGTAACAGTAGTAAAAAGTATTATTGAGGACTACTTTCCCGTCAGTTCACTCAATTCACCAACAACACCGCTGGAGTTTCATGTCCCCTCCAATCTTAAATACTTTACGGACTTGAGTGATATATGGCTTTACTTGCGTTGCTCCATAAAAAGCGGAAGTGGAACGGCACTTGCAAACGACTCAAAAACAGTTGTGGGAAATTTTCCTTTTGGAGCACTCTTTTCCAACCTTGATGTTCAAGTAAACAATGTGCCAGTTACACAGGGGAGCAACAATTTTCCCTATGAAGCATTCATCAATCGGATAATTTCCAGTGGCAGTGACTCACTGAGAACCAGATTAAGTGCAGAACGAATGTTTAAAGAGGATATTGAGGAAGCATCGTCAGAGGAAAACAAAACATACAAGGAATTGAAATCCATTGGCACAGACTTTGAGGTACTGGGGCAACTTGCACACGGGCTTTTCCAGCAGGATAGGATGCTTCACCCTAAAGAGTCACTTCGAATTATATTACGAAGATCCCCAAATACCTTTTGTTTACTGGTAGCAGCTCCGGCCATCGGAACAGTCTTTTCAGATAACATTGAAATTGAGGAAGCTGTCCTTCAAGTTCGCAGATGTGTTGTCAATAGTGCAGTGGTGAAGCAACTCAACGACGATTTGAAGAATGGAATGCGGCTAGAGTATCCCTTTAAAGACTTCAACGTGGTGACGTATGCTATAACAGCAGGACAGTTGCGGAAAGATTCTGACATTTTGAGTTTGGGACCAGCACCGGATGCAGTAATAATTGGGTTTGTTGACTCAAAGGCGTATGCAGGGATACCAACAAAATCCCCCTTCTTTTTCAAAAACAGCAAACTTTCATCGATATCTGTAACATTGGATGGGGAGCCGCAGTTGTATAATCAGATAAAGCTGAATGCAGACAAGAAGCAGTTTTTACGTGCATACTCCCAGCTTTTCAACTTTATGCCAGATACTAGAACCGGTCACTCAATATCTCCAGATGAATTTCTTAACAAGGGAGCATGCTTAATTGCTTTTGATTTGAATAATGCGACCAAGGATGACAGATTTACCCTTAACCGCGAGGGATCTCTTCGTGTGCATTGTGAATTTTCTTCAGCTTTGTCAGACAATGTACATGTTATTGTGTACATGGTACGAACCCGACTTATGGAGATTGATAACAACAATGGCGTGTTTATTAAGTAAATTGTTTAGAATGTAATTTAGAAGTAGTTGTAAATATATGTATATAAAAATGTAAAAAAATAATAGTTAAGCCGGACTAGCCGGGGCCCGAACATAGTGGGTCTAATGTTAAGTGGTCATTAGACGACCCGCCCTGACATTACTGATGACCAGAAAATCTCGATGTATCTGGCAGTATGAAACAAACTGGGTCAATGGGCATAAGACCGAAACCATCTATGCACAAATTTAATTATAAATTTTTTTATAATAAATAAAATACTTTAAATCCGAAAATAATGTGTGTCAAGTCATTTCATTCATCATTAATTCATCGAATTCAGTCATTCATATCATGCTTTGTTTAAACTGGGGGGCAATTCATTATTACGTTTATTCAATATTGGATTATATTCATTTGGATTTACATTCTAAATGTATAGTGGTAAATAAGGAAAAATTTGTTATTTTAAAATATTTTTTTGGAATAGTTAGAAACTGAATTTCAAAAACCTGTTTAGGTCCCTTAAACTATGATTTATGTAGAACATATTTATCACAATTAAAATTTTTTAGGTTAATTATTCGACTCAGCGAACCGCGCCGAAAAAAGCAAGTTTTTCACACTATATTTGATTCCCATATAGAACACATGGTACTCTTAGGGAAAAATCGGCCATTTTAAAACATTTTTTTGGAATAGTTAGAAACTGAATTTCAAAAACCTGTTTAGGTCCCCAAAACTATGATATATGTAGAACATATTTATCACAATTAAATTTTTTTAGGTTAATTATTCGACTCAGCGAACCCCGCCGAAAAAAAGCAAGTTTTTCACACTATATTTGATTCCCATATAGAAGACATGGTACTCTTAGGGAAAAATCCGCCATTTTTAAACATTTTTTTGGAATAGTTAGAAACTGAATTTCAAAAACCTGTTTAGGTCCCCAAAACTATGATTTATGTAGAACGTATTTATCACAATTAAAATTTTTTAGGTTAATTATTCCACTCGGGCAACCCCGCCAAAAAAACAAGTTTTTCACACTATATTTGATTCCCCAATAGAACACGTGGTACTCTTAGGGAAAAATCCGCCATTTTAAACATTTTTTTGGAATAGTTAGAAACTGAATTTCAAAAACCTGTTTAGGTCCCCAAAACTATGATTTATGTAGAACGTATTTATCACAATTAAATTTTTTTAGGTTAATTATTCCACTCGGGCAACCCCGCCAAAAAAAGCAAGTTTTTTACACTCAATTTGGGGTAAAGTGAAACTTTTAGAATATTTTTTTATATTTGGGAATTGAATTTCAGGAATCTTCATAGCATCTTATTGCACTATCATGTATGGAACATGATTAGCATCGTTAAACAGATTTATGTTAACTATTATAGTATAGGGAGGAATTCTACGAAAGTAATTTTTTATCTATATAATAGTGGAGAGTCTTTAGTACCTATCTGCCATATACATTAGGAATACTGCGATTTCTCTCAATATTCTCTCGCACTCCACCTACCCATACCCATATACAACTATCACCTATTGCACCAGAAGGCAATGTTGCATAATGCCCCATATGCCAATATACAGTTGATATATAATAAAACATCGGACTTGATATATAATAAACTAAATATCGGATAGTTAAGTATCGCAGTTAACCAATCATAAATACCCCTAACCATGGGAGACTGGGGATTCTTCCTCCGACATACTCCAGGAAATAAAGAAATAATAGCACATATAAACATATACACCATCGGAGCCGGATCGGAGGAAATTTTTAGGAAAATTCGGGGAAATAACTTAGAAAAATTTCTTAAATCGTATTTAAAATACATTAACATCCTAATGACGCCACTTTACATCTACTTATGTCCAGATTTAAAATGTCATGTAGACCTTTGTCAGTGCACTATAAATCTATATTTATTATTAAGAAAGTGACAATGCTAAAATTTAACAAAACCAATATGCGAGCAACCTCTAAAGTTTTAATGTCAGCTAGAAAGATAAGTATAACAACTCAAATAAACGCAATTTTTAGTAACACATTTAACGATTGAATTATAGACTATATATGATTTGTGTATTGATTGCTTCAAGCATGAACGCTTTAGTTCAGGTAACTTATGGGTATACAAACGATTTATGTATATTTGATAATTATCAAAAATTAAGTTTTATCGTACTTATTCGTAGACACTTGCGTACTGGTACTTGGTACTAATGTTTACAACTACAAATCTATTTACATATATT
Source organism: Entomobrya proxima (assembly GCA_029691765.1). Classification (NCBI taxonomy): domain Eukaryota; kingdom Metazoa; phylum Arthropoda; class Collembola; order Entomobryomorpha; family Entomobryidae; genus Entomobrya; species Entomobrya proxima. Next base: position 36,987,374 of record CM056169.1, on the reverse strand, counting down.
TATATGTTAATATATCTATAGTAATAGTGTTTACAAGTGTATCTGGCAATATAATGAAAAATTATAGTATATAGTATTTAGTCCTACATGCTCAAAATTCGTACACACAATACTTAGAAGACCTTAAACATTTTATGTTTGTAATACGTAATAATAACGTCTATGCAATATACTCTATTATACACTTGTTCTTTTATGTCAAATAATGGTAATGCGACGAGTGTATTTCAGACCTTTTAACAAAAGAATCCCGACGTTTCGACCTTTACTTAGATCCTCATCAGGGGTTAACAATTGAACATTTTGAAAAAGAAAACTTTGACCAGCATTAGAACAAAAAGACTTATTTGGATAACATTCAACATTTTGTGTAATTCTTTTGTCAAACTGTATTTAAATTTAAACTTGAACTTAACGTTCTATTGCACTAAATTTATAAACATTAAAATTGCAGTAGATGTACAATCAATTATAGTATTATACGTTTTAGCTACCCGCTCGGTATTTATTAATTGATAGATTTCCGAATAAAATGAAAACGGTTGAAAACTTTTCAACATTCGTTTGCAGATACATTTTGGTATTCCTGTAAACTCCGTAATATTCTTTTGCCATTCATGTAGCAAGTTTTCACTAACCTGCAAGCACTGTAATGCAAAATACAAAGCCATATATAAAATTACTGTAGTACACACAGCAATAAACGGATTAATCCAATAAACCATAGGACTTAATACACGCCAGCCAACTACTGAACCAGTGAATGAGAATACAGCAATAAAAATCCCACCTCCAAGACCAACATAAAGAAACCAAGACAAAGCTTCAACAGAACGAATATGAACATAAAACAGAGTTTTGTACATTTTGATACCCGAGTCAATACCAGAATGCAGAAAAGTTGTTTTAATAGCTTGTAAAAACTTGGTTGTAATTTGAAACGCAAAAATCAGTAAAGGCATGGACAATCGGATGCCACGACAACATTCCATTACACAGATTGTTGACGCTAAGGATGGAGCTATCCAACTAGTCAGATGTCTTAAGGAAAACACTGGTAAATGTTCGTATGGATACATTACTCGAACAAAACAGGAAAAAACGTCCAATCTTACAAATAAAGAACAAGGTAAGTAGAATATTGGCACAAACGCTGTAGAAATGACAAACATGCACGTATGCACACCAATTTCATCTACAGCTTTTCTTCCTTGTTTGGTAAACATTTTATGCATTTCTGAAATCAATGTAGGCTGTTTGCTGGTTTTAATGAACAAACTTTCCATTTGATAGAACAACAGATTAAAATACAAAACGATTGCTTTACGGCTGTGTATTATTGCTAGGTTTAAACCGTTACTGAAGAATAATGGAGCCAGCATTGTAGAAATAAAGAACAAGTCGTCGGGTTGAAGAGACTGGAAGATCAGTAAATAAAATGCTAGAGCCGGCCACAAAAGCAAGTTTAGAAATCCCCATGTTATGTAGAATATGATAAGAGAAGAGTGTGTAGATTCGTAGGTAAGTCGACGTGACTTGGGGTTAAAGTTGATTGGATAACGGGGATACAAGAGAAGTTTGGATAACCGCTCTGAATATTCAAATGCTCGTATTGTGAACAAACTCATGTTGATGTTGTTCGAATGTAAATTTGGTGACTTATGCTTTTCTGCGTTTGATATGGATGATAGACTTCTAAATAAAAATCAGTCTTCATTGCCATGAAATATTATGTTTAATTGACAAGTGTTCAAAAATATTCCACAAGTTGTATTTGCTTAAGGCTTTTTTATTTTTAGATATAATTCATGGCAATTTTTAAGGTTTAAAACTCAACTAAGGACGCAATTTTTTGAACTACATGCTAATAAATGTAGCAATTTATTTTAATTGAGAATGTAAAAAGCTTGACTATTTAATACAAATTACTAGCCTCTGTAGCCTAAACGCCATCAAGTCTAACAGATAATTGTGTTGAAAAATTTCTTGCTTTTATGTACTATTCCCAGGCAAAATGCTTAAAGGCTTTTCTAAATTTTAGGCATAACTCATAGCAATAATAACGTAGACGTTAAGATGGTCAAAAGTTCAAAACCGAAATGAGGACGGATATTTTTTCAGTATATGTTGATAAATGTAACAATTTATTGTTTCAAGTGGTTAAGCAGTTAACTTATGTGCTAGTTTACCTTCAACAGAATTATGTCTGAACTTTCTAAAAGCCAATCACGCCATAATTGGCCAGTTATACTTAGTTTATACTTTTTCAAACAACAATTTTGAGACCAATTTTAGGAACCTAGATTTTAGGAAATCCAAATTTTAAAGGAAAAACAGTACTTCAATAGTCATATAATCATTAAAATCTAATGTTCTACACGTTTGATTGAGATTATATTTTTGTTTTGTTGTAATCCACTGCAAATTGATGTAATTAGGTAGTCAGTTTATTTATAGACCAACTCATGAAATTACAGCAAAAAAGCAATGACAAAGCTAAATTGAACATCTTTAATGAAACAACACGTTAATTTCTTAGGTTACAGATTGTCGTAAAATCAAATGAATTTTTGGTAATTATTTATTTTGCCGACAAAATTAATTATTTAATTTAGGCATGTGAATCTTAGGACTTTCTTTTTATCGATAATTTTATTGAGTTTTCACAATTTAAGACACATTTTGCTAAGTCGTTCGTTAAAAGTAATTGGAGGGCTCGTTTCTTGCCGAAGACCAATGACAAGCCCATATCCGGGAGACTCACTGAGTTGTTGACAGAAGGCTTTTAGAAACGCATCCATTAGAAACTCGGATTAGATTTTTTCTGCTACTGTTTGCATGTTTGACAATTTATTATTCGCTTTAAACTAGAAAATATGTTAAACTGAAGCAAAATAATATTTTGAAAATATGTACCTGTAAGGTTGGACATGCAAACTAATTAAATTTGGTCTGGCCAGTGGTAGCAATTTGATACAAAATAACATTGAAAAGCACAGTCTACCAGTTAATTTCTTTGATATCGATTACATTAATTATTTATAATGAGTCTAGGTTAAGCGCGTGGCATGACGTTAATATATATTCAGGCGTTGGGCTTCGTAGAAACAACAACTATATTATCTCTTCTAACGATCAAACATTTCTTCACCTCTAGAGCATATACGTGCACAGAAAAAAGTTACAATTGCATTACATTGTGTTGCTGTTTTGAAGAAGGTTTTAAAAATAGTAACAAACCTGAGAACTTTGCAAGAATGGAGTTTTATCCCAGTAAAGCTTTACTATTAGTACATTTTTATTTTTATATATTTGCACATACAGCAACTATTTCTGGAAACCTTGATGGTAGTCGTTGGATTGATAACAATTCCAGAACAACGTATTGTTCAAAGCTGATTGAACAAGAAATTTGGTATGTATCAATTCAAAGTGTCCAGAATTTCGATAAGATTTTATCACATATTACCAAGCTAGACAATTTCTTGATTATTGTTAGAAACTACTTGCAAGTAGATATTCAGGGAGTTAGTATTCCAATTTTGCTAAACACATTTAACAGCTCAGTTGGGTTTGGAATGACGATTCCCCGTTCACTGCAGTACACGTTTAGACCATGGCAAGGAACTATGCGGATACATTTATTTCTACCATTCAGAATGTTGGACGACACGAAGTGTTACCATGAATTGCATTTTGAGTTAAAAAATGTTAACACAAACAGACTAGTATACTCATCCACACAAACGCTTCAAATTGCAATTTCTCAAAACCTGTCCAGTAAACGTTCATATTGGAAATGGATGTTGCTTGAAGACAAAGCGTCAACGGATCAGGGTGGAGCTAACATTATACTTGATGGTATTTTTGTGGTAATGGTATACTCTCTACAAAAGCAACGTGTAACCCAAATCGCCATGGTGGCAGAACGAAGTACTACAGGGATTGTCAACTTGAACATTTTTACTGTAAATCAATTCCGGGACATCAGCTACAATCAACTGGTTGGTAGAGCTCAGGAACTGGTTAGTATCATGACGGGATTTTGGCGTAATGATCTACTTACTCTAAAGGGTGGAATTATTAGCCAAATTGTAGCTCACCTACGGAGCTGCACACATAATGTTTGGACTTCAACCAACAACCAGCAAAACGAGCGGTTTGCATATTCTATAGCCCAACTCTTGCAACTTGCAATGGGAAATGCATCATACGTTACTGATTACAATCAGGTTTGCAAACATGGCAACCTATTTATCGCAAATATTTCAAACGAATATAAATTTCCCCGTTGGGATGCTCAGGTAGAACCTGAATCAGTTAGAAATTTGGGAAAACAATTAGTTATCAAAGACGACCTAAACACTTTACGAATTGTTAGTTGTGGTCAAAGAGGTACTTCTGCACTTCCTTTTACGGAGTTGCTGAACGTGTTTGATGCAAACGTATGGCTATGTATGATCATGTTTATGGCTGTATTGATTTATGCAATATCACGCACATATTCTGAAACAAAACAAAACTACAATGCGTATAACATCATGCTACGTCTTTGTATAACACTTCTGGATCAAGGTGATCCACTTAGATCAGCGGTTGAAAAACAGTCATGTTTCCGACTGTTTATATCAGGATTCTTGCTGGCTACCATTGTGCTTAACAATGCATACAGAGGTGATAACATGCTCAATATTGTTATGCCACGAACACCCTTATACTATAATAAGATTGAAGAGATGCTTGCTGATAGTTTTTTGATTTACAGTAGAATAGCGGAACTAAATCTTGACGATGGTTTTTTGTCTTGCAATGCATCGTACAATATTTATATGCAAAATCGGTATACGATACATTTTTTAAGTAAATCTAGATTGGATAGCCTATCTGCAACAACAGAGCTTTTTAGGTATGTCAACATATTTCAAAATAAGAAAGATAAGTTACTTAAAGATAACACTAACATGCATCCCAATATTCCAATGCAACTTATGAATTTGGCTAAGAGCTTAGTTCCTTTGGCTAAACACAGTACATGGAATGTACACAATGCAAATATATTCCGAAAATTTCAAAATCCTTTGGAGAAAACACTAAAAAATATGATCACTAAGCAAGAGAGAAAGTGGTACTACAATGCTCTTTCAACTTGTAACAAAACTGCTTTAGTTTTACCAAAAGGCGATGCTAGCAATCTTGTAGCAGAGCTGAGAAGGCAAGGTAACCGACTCATTCATATGGGGTCCGAGTCGTTCGGCAAAATGAATATTGTTTTAGATATTAAAAATGACAGAGAATCTGGAAATCAAAAAAGAATGCGATATCTGCATGAGTCAGGTATAACTGTTTGGATACTAAAGCTGACAAGTCATAATCACCCAGCCAGTGAAAATCACAGTTTCTCTGCTACACGCGCATCGCTTAAAGGTAGTGCAGTTGTTATATTTATTACGTTTCTCTGTGGGTGTGGAGTTGCATTAGGTGTATTTTGTATTGAACTTTTAGTAACAATTTTGCAAAGTCGGTTTTTCAAAAGTGTTGTACATGTTAAAGCATATTTACGGATTAAAACAAGAAGAATGTATGACCAAATTAGTACGTTGTGTATTAAAGTGGGACACCACCAAGAAAGAACCATATTGCATCCGGATGTGATAATTGTTAATCCAGTAAAAATGTTCCAGACAAACAAATGAGGGTAACCAAAGATATTATATTTGAAATTTGCAAGTTTTCACATGCGCTTAAATATTTGTGTCGCTTGAAATCAATCCAGTCGCAGAGAAAGGTTTTGAAAAGTGTGTCATCATAAACGCTGCCATGGAGCCATGCAATATTGTCAGAAGTCGTTTTCTGATTTCTACTGAAAATATTCTTGTTGGGTGTAACCTGCAGCATAGCATCAGTCTAGTACCATTGGGTGAATTTTCACCCCCCTGGATGGGGGTGAAATTTCACCCCCTGGTACTAAACTGAGCATAAGGAATCGTCAAGTAAAAAAATAGTTCACGTGTTGCTGCTAGTTGTGTACTGATTTTGATTTTTTAACAGACAAGTTGATATCATAAATGCCGATGTAAAATGTAAATAGTTAAAATACACAACAACTTTATAAACCACAAGAAATAATAATAATAATTTGGATTTTATTGCCCAGTTGTCCTCAGGAGAGTTATAATACAACAAGACGAGGAAATTTAATGAATACAGATTACCTTTATTAAAAACAATATTATTACTAAGCAAAATTATTTGTTAATACTGTTGAGATTAAATGTTAATAAATAAATTCATTAATTGGATAATACATCATTGTCACGAAATTCTTTGCATTGAAGTTCTAGTCTATATGAATAAGATCTGACAAATATTACATTGGTTACAGCTAGCAATCGATTTATTTGGTAGTTGGTATCTTAACTACCCAACTTGGTTTTAAATATTACAGGAAACAGAATTGAAACTGGAACTGAACCTTCTTATCTAACCATATATTCTTTATCTTGTTTCAACATAATGTGCCCCATCTACGAGATTGCATTGCAGAGTGCATTGAGACAGTGCGTTTTTAACATTTATTAGTTTATTAAGTATATTAGGCAAAATACAACTTATGAGAATTGCATGGCATTATGACATGTTCCAAATTGTTTTCGCTACAAAATCGAAAACAAAATGTTGAGTAATTGCTGATCTGTGTCTGTTTTCACCATGTGACATGAAGTTAGATCACTGTCCCACTTTCAATGGCTTCCAACCCTAACATATAAAATTTATCAAAAACCATGTTTCCACAAGTAATTTAATAAACTGAGTCACACGTTATATGTAATTTTCAGAATTTGATTAATTTTTTCAAATTTTACAGTATATACAATATGTTTGCATTTATAAATGTGCGTTGGGGTATAGGGCTAAGATGTATTTAAGCTAATAATCAATCATACAATTAATTTTTAAAGGTTTATAGGGTAAAGCAGTTTTTGAAACCTACTCACTACATTTAGCCAGAATGTTATAATACATTTTACTGAAATGTTTAATACTACGACAATTCTTAAAATAATTCTAGACACACATTTTCTAGTTTCAAGCAAAAACCACATTAACGAGACTAGCAAACCTGACAGAAGTACCACAAAGACAAGAAAAATGTTTCCTTTCATTGTTGCTGGCTCTGGTGCCATATTTTGTTCCTCAAACATGATGTGACTACCTACTATATTTGGCAGCCAGTTCATAATACCGGACTCTTGAAAATATCTTCTACGACGATATAATATCGTTGGTCCATTCCCTCCAAAACTAACTGACAAATCAGTTTTTGCATATGTTTCAGAACCCACAGAAACATATTGGCGATTTTCGAAATCCTAATGTTTAGCAGCAATCTCTCTGCACATATAATCAGGCAAGAAAACTGCAGTTTTTTGACAAGCAGTTAGATCATCTTTGAACCACTCTATCTGCCGTTTGTAAAACAGATTTTTTATGTAACGTATCACCCCAAGTTCAGTAAGCTCATCAGCTCAGTATTTTCAATTGGTGGGGATATCACGGATATAATGTTTATATATATAATGATGAGTATAGGGTGATATATTAATAACCTATGATTCATGCGGATTCTTTATGATTACTTGAGTTGATATATTATGATGTTCAATAAAGTCACAACACAGTCTTGAGTTGAGTACTGACGACAAACCATTGCCTGCACTTGCTCTCTTACTCTACATATTACACATCCCCATATCATAGTAGACTTAAATATATACTTAACTGGTGGAGATGCTGTTCGATTCGCCCCGATCACTGCCAAGCAATTCGGAAACTTTTATTTTTTATTTTTAAATTCCCAAATGGAAAGTGAAGAAGTGAGAAGAAGTAGAAGAATAGCAGACAAATCACCATTGTGTGGACTATTGCCTAATCCAACCCGTAGAAAGAGAGTAAAAAGTGCAGACGCAGAACAAGAAAAACAAAGCGATAAAAATATTTTGCAAACTGTCCCAGAAAGTGATAAGATCGAGATTTTAAGTGAGAGTGGTTTAGTATTACGATCAAGTACTCCTGCAAACAACTCAAGACGTGGGACAGCGCGTTTACCAAAAAATCCATATTATAGTTCTCAAATTATTGCAGATAATTTTGTGCCGAGCGTAGAAGTAGAATCTGACGACGAAACTAGTTTGAGAAAAATAAACGTACACTTTACGCCAAGTATCAGCAACAGTCTAAAGAGACATAAAGAAAGTGTATTTAACTCTCCAGCACAAAAATCGTCAACACCGACAAGGAGAGAACAACAAAAGGTCAGTATTCAGCCAGCAAAATTATCATTTCTGGATAGACCAGAAAATCCACACGAAATACCTACTACAGAAACAAGCAACGCAGAGTCAGATAGTGATTTATCATTTGCTGATGCAAACACAGCAGAATCAAATTTAAATGTTGTCACTCCGAGTGCACCAGAAACTCCAGTAGAAAAACAGAGTATATTTAGAAGATCGACAGGATTTGTTAAGACATTAGTAAAAAGATTTTCTCAAACGAATACAAGTCCAGGCATTATTGTGTTAGGAAAAAAGCCAGAAGATCACGTTACCCCTTGTTCATCTAGATCAGTAGGTTTAGCAAATGCGGCTGCTAGTGTTAGTTCTTCATTACTGAATTTAACAAGAGGAAATAGTGAGCAGAAAACACCATCTTCAAGCTCTTCTTCAAGCATAGATAAGGCGGTAGAAAATTCTCCAGTTGCACATCATAGCTCTTCATTATTAAAAACTCCTAAGAACAGAGTAATACAACATCCAGTTGGTGATTGGACAAACATTTGGGATCAGTTACGTGTTGACCCAATCTTAGATACAAACACATCGTATTATACAATTTGTGATGGTGATATTTCTTCAAGTTCTGAGAATGAAATAGAAAATGTAGACACAGATACAGACATTATAAATCAGGGAATAAACGACTCACACGTCAGTCAATCAAGTGAAAGCGAATCAGAAATTCAATTACCTAGAAATCGAAGAAGCAAATCTCGTAGTAAGACGCCAGTTCGCATGAACAGTAGTATACCAAATCCACCTCCAAGACCACCTACTCCACCAGAAGGTGAAATTAATTATTTTAATACTGACATAGTAGGAATTAAAAACTCTTTACGAAAGACAGTAGTAAAAATTGAAAGGGTAGTAGTAATACCACCAACACCACCACCACGTCCACCGACTCCAACAGATAGATCGTATATTTATTATCACAAGCTTCGTGCAGATAAGAGAAAGACTCTTCATATTTTAAGACAAGTAGAGAGAAGGGAGAGAGATTTGAAAGTTTTTGAGAACGATCCTACATTTGTTCTTAATTTTGATTTTTCTGGAGAAGAATATCTGAAAAAAGCTTGTAAGGTTAAAATGGCAGGAAAATTGTCAGCTTCATGCATGCCTAAATACACTGCTTCAAAGCTTAACACACCAGCTTTAACTACATACATCAGAAGCTTCAAGCTCTGGGGAGGTAGTAGAGGCATGGGTGATGATGAATTAAAATTAGCACTCCCACTAGCTTTTCAGGAAAAGGAAGCAGCAATATGGTTTATGTTGAATGAGGATGCACTAAGAAATCACGCCATGTCATACGATGACATTGTTACATATTTTATGGAGGATGCTCCATTGCATGACAATGAAAGAAAAAACGTGTTTCAGATTTTAGAAGCACAACCAGAAACAAATGAGTCAGCATCGTCATATTTGCTGAGAATGAGAGGTGCATTAGGAGACAAATTCACAACCATCCCAGAAGAAACAATAGTTGATGCATTGATTTCCAAATTGCCATCACATGTTGCAGATTTCATAGAATTAAGGGGTAGGCCTGTAACATTCGATCGCCTAAAGAAATCCGTAAAGGAATACGAAAGAAAGCATAACTCTACAATTTGTGCCGGCGGCTCTTCAAGCGCTGCGTACATAAAAACCGAATCAAATGTTAATGCGGTTGCAACAGAGAAACAGGCAGGACCATCTGAATCAGAAAGGCAAATAAAAAATGTGTTGAGTGTCATTTGCCGTGAACTAGCAGATTTGAAAACAGAAAATGAAGAAAAAATAAAAAAGCTTGAACAAAAGCTACAAGAAAAGGAAGACATTGAAATTAGTCATGTAGGAAATGCAACTCAAAATTTTAGACGAGGAAATTTCCGTCGTGGAAACGGAAGAGGAAACTCTAGGCCACCTATTACATGTTATGCGTGTGGCAAGCCAAATCATAAGGCAAATGAATGTAGAACTAATCCACAATACAATCGTGGTAGGGGACAGCAACGCTACTTTTACAATAGAAACTATCAACAGCAAGGTTATTGGGTTCAGCAACCACAGCAGAATGCGCAATGGCAACCTGTACCAGCATTACAGTATCAGGGGCAACCTGAGACATCACAAAATCAGTCTCAAAGCCAGCATTATTTTCCAAAAAACTAACACAGGCACGGCCTTGTGCCGTGCCAGATGTAAAATTCATGCCTACACGAGGTATGAATGAATTTGAAACTTCAAAAGGTAGGAATGAATTAGAAATTTCAAAAAGTAAGAATGAATTAGAAATCTGCAAAGGTAGGAATGAATTAGAAAATTCGAAAAGTGGGAATGAATTAGAAATTTTGAAATGTAGGAATGAATTATATTCCACTTTAGGTATGAATGGAAATCCTAATAAGGCTAAGAATGAATTAGATGAAAAGAAAAGAGGCAAAATGTACATGACGTTAATTTCACATATTTTTGAGCTTCAAGATTATCACAGTAGGAACAAAATTCAAGGACCATCTGTGCATGTCACAATAGAGAATATAAAACACATTGCATTGTTAGATACTGGTGCTGTGTGTTCCCTTATTAGAACAGAACTTGCAAAATTGTTTCCCATCATAAAGGTTGAAGGGCTTTCATTGAAGTCCATTTCTAATCATAAAATCTATGATGGTGGTATTGCAATCGTTAAAATGCAAATTGGCAACAAAGAAATTACTTATCCATGCGTCATCGTGGATGAATTGAAATACGATATTTTATTAGGTTATGACTTTCAAGAGGAATTTGGCATGAAAATAAACCCTGAATTGACATGCATAGAATCGAAACTACTAGGTACTATAAAGTTAGCTTCAGAGAAGCAGAACTTTTTACAGAGATTTGGATTGATTAAGCACATCAGCATCAAGGATGCTCATAAAAATGGCTTTGCAAAACAAGATGAGAACAAAAATTTGCACATTGCAAATGTTGAACAAATCAAAACGGAAAAAACAAAGTGGAAATTATTTACGAGGCAGAAATGCATCCTGCCACCACACTCACGCGTGGCAATACCTATTAGTACAGAAGGCTTACCAACGAATATGAGTGCTGTAATTAGGCCATCAAGAAGAATTTTGAGAACAAACAAACTCATTGTTCCACATATGATCATTGACAAAAACACAAAGTACATTAATGTTGTTAACATGTCCAACATTAAAAATATTTTGTGCAGCAGGACGTGCTTAGGCACAATGACCAACTTCGTAGAAGAAAAAGACATAGTAAGCGCAAATGAAATGAATGGTGACAAACATGCACCATCATCGCATATTTTTTCCATTCATTCTCAAAATGAAAACAGAGAAGCGGAGATAAGAAAAATGCAGTTAGAGACATTTCAGTTTGGTGATAATATACCAAAAGAGATCAAAGCTCAACTTTGCGATTTGTTGTTTGAATACAATGATGTATTTAAGTGGCAAAAGGATGAGCCAACAATTTGTAGGAATTTTAAATACCACATTGAGGTCAATGGTGGTCCATGTCAAGTAGATGGTTTTCCCAAGAGTGAGAAAGAGCATGAGATAATAGATGCAGAAGTAGAAACACTATTGAAAAAGAGAGTAATTTCAAAGTCGCATAGTCCATGGCGTACTTATGCATTCCTTGTACCACAAAAGGATGAAAACAATCAATTAAAAATGAGAATGGTCATCGATTTTCGAAAAGTAAATCAGGTCACTAGACCTTTGGCATATCCGTTGCCACGAATAAATGAGATATGGGACAAGCTGAAAGGTGCAAACTACATCAGTTGTGTTGACATTTCTAGTGCATATCATCAGATTCCATTAGATGAGTCATCGAAAGAAATTACTGCATTTTCAACAAGAAAAGGACTATTTGAATTCAATGTAATGGCATTTGGGTTAATTAATTGCCCAGGCGCATTTACACAATTAATGGCTGCAGTGCTGTCAGGCATTGAAGGCCATGAGTTGTCATATTACATTGATGATTTAATTTGCAGTACCGTAACACCTGAAGCTCATTTAGGGAAACTTCGTGAGTTGTTCGATCGATTGAGATACTATAACCTCAAACTGAAACCCACAAAAGCAAGATTCATGTTTCAGGAGATAAAACTCCTTGGACTAACAGTGTCGGGTAAAGGTATCAAGATGGATAAAGCGCAGATTGAGGCTGTTCGTTCAATGCCACAACCAAAAGACAGGAAATCATTAGAAAAGATGCTAGGAGCGTTCACCTATTACAGACGCTTCATAAAAAACTATGCAAAAATTGCAGGTCCATTACAAAAGTTGCTTTCTAAAAATATAAAATTTGAGTGGACAGAAGCACAGACAGAATCACTTGAGAAACTCAAACTAGCACTTACAACTCCACCCATACTTGCACATCCGGTGTCAGGTAGAGAGTTTATAATATCAGCTGATGCTAGTAAGGATTCTATTGGCTGTGTATGCATACAAAAAGATGAAAACGGTGAAGAGAAGCCCATTGCTTTTGTTTCAAGGTCATTGAACAAGCATGAAGCTGCTTGGACAGTAACAGAACAAGAACTTTTGAGTATTTGTTATGCTCTGAAAAAGCTAAGGCATATAATCTATGGAGAGGATATAATAGTGAGGACAGATCACGCAGCGATTTGTCATCTTTTCAAAAACGCAAAATATCAGCATTTATCACCAAAGCTGATAAGAATGCTTCTTTTCTTGCAAACATACAACATCAAAGCAGTTTCACATGTGAAAGGTTCATCTAATCTACACAAAGTAGCAGATTGTTTATCTAGGTTTACGACAGGTCAAGCAGACACAGAAGGGCCAGATAATGATAACATTGTGGAACTTGATATTTTGAGCACACAACATGATTACCTTGTGCAACATCAAAGTAATGACAGTGAGGTTCAAAGTCTGAAAACATTGGTTCTTGAAAAACGCAATGTAGGCAAGAATAAACATCTGAAAGTAGAAAACGACATTTTAGTGTATTGTCGTCCTGACATGAGTCATGCTGTACCATATATGCCGAGATCATTGAGACGAGAAGTAATGATAGAAGCACATGATGCTGTATATAGTTCACATCCAGGCATTCATAAGACCTACACAAGAATAGCAGATAGGTATTTCTGGCATAAAATGAGAAGTGATGTCATTCATTACGTACGTAGCTGCGACCAATGCCAAAAAGCAAAAGCCGTACGTCAAATGCCAGCAGGATTAATGGGGTTTGTCGACATTCCAAATGAATGCTTCCACACAGTCATTATGGACATATGTGGTCCATTTCCAAGAACAAGAAAAGGGAAAAAGTATGCTATCACGTTGTGTGATGCATTTTCTAGATACTACATCATAGACTCTTTAGCAGAAGCTACATCAGAACAAGTAGCAAAATTCTTGGTGAACAAATGCATCCTTGTTCATGGGATGCCTTTGATACTGCAAACCGACCAAGGAGCAAATTTCTGCTCAGATTTAATGTGTGATGTATTAAAATGCCTAGGCATTACACATAAGACATCAACCAGTTATCACTGGAAAACTCAAGGAAAATGCGAGAAACAACATGACACTATAAATGAGAAATTACGTATGTTTGTCAATGAAAAATGCCAAGACTGGGATGAATATCTCAGTTATTTTCAGTTTTCAATGAACACATGTGTAAGTGCAGCAACAGGGTATACACCATTTTATCTCAATCATGCAAGAGAAGCAATTCTTCCGAGTGAGATAAATTATGGTTTAAGCAAGTTTACCCATATCGAGGACATACATAATAAAATAGAAGAAGCTAAATTATTTGCTCAAGAAGCAATAATAGAAAGTCAGCACAAGCAAGCAGAAGTTTACAATAAGAAAAGACGAAATATTTCGTTCAAACCAGGAGACAAGGTTCTTCTGAGACGATTCATACGAAAACAAGGCAGACCAATAAAAATGCAGAATTTGTTTTATGGTCCGTATGTTGTGAAGGCCATATCACCCAAGTCAGAGTTGAATTATTTTATGGAAGGAGTGCAAGGTAGGAAGGAAAAAATTTGCCACGTGGGCACATGTGGAAAAATTACGACCTTACATAGAAAGAGATGAAAAGTTGTTGAATTTTTCGCTCAATGACGTTGAAAATGAAAACAGTGATAATTTAGATACGGAAGAGATATTTGACATTGAGAAGAGAGTAGAAAATGAAAAGGCTCCGCCAGACAGTTCATCAGTATCGTCTGAGCAATCAAATCAATCAGATCTTACGAGCAAACCAAATCCTAGACCAATAGGTAGACCACCCAAGAATTTGAACCAAACAAAGGCTGTTTTATTACCATCAGACATTACTACTACACCCGTATCAGAATACCCACAGGCACGATATAACTTTCGAACACGAAAGAACATCAAATATAACTAAAACAAAATGGGCCCAAAAATTTTGTTAGTGCTAGCACTAGTAAGTTATATGGTGCAGGTGAAAGGTGAGGAAACGGATGAAGCAGTGAGATTATCGACGGGTGTGTTTTTGAAAGAAATACCTCGTACTTTTTATACTTCGTCAGCCAATTTGATTTACACAATGGAACTGCCACAGTTCTTTGACTTTTTGTTGAACCACACATGTATCGGTGCAACTGACACATGTGAGGCTTATCAACATATCAAAACCCTAACAAGTGACACAATGGAGCTCCTGAACTACAATTTACCAAAAGTCGACGAATTTGAAGAGGATCCTAAAATCAAACGTATGGAACGAGGACTGGACTTCATCGGTTCCGGTCTCAACTGGTGTTGCTCGGTAGCACATCAGAATTCACTTGACAAACTTGCGCAAGAAGAAAGCGATTTACAGAAAATGGTGCAAAACATGAAGGACCAAGTGGCCACGGACCACACCAATGTTTTTAAGGTAGTAGAAATGACAAATAATTACACAGATCAAATGGAAACGTACTTGAATGAATTAAATGCGAGAAACGCAAATAAGCTAAGCGAAATAGGGAAAATTGCTAGTGAAATTGAGAAACGAATTACAAATTTAGAAGATATCGCATCGTTTTTGGCGAAAAGTCAGTATAGGGCTGCAATAGCCATGACATGGCTGAAAGTAGTATTATCGTGTCAGGAACAGAAATTGCCATATTATTTAGTGCAGCCACAAGTGTTGAAAGCAGATTTAGTTGAAATGCAGAAAAATTTGATGAAACATAATTATACGCTGTCAGTGAAAGCGAAAGATGTGCATACCTATTACATGATGGACACAGTGAGGTGTTCATTTTCAGATAATAAGTTAGTAGTGAGAATTCAGTTACCTATTGTTCAAAAGAAGGAAACATACAAATTGTTTACGCTTACCACATTACCATTTCTTTCTCAAGATCAGTTATGTAGTATAGAAATGGGAGTTGATTACGTACTCTACAAGAACAAGAAAGAGATTTTACCTTTAAAAGGGCATTCGGCCCAGGAGTGTATTTCTATGCATTCAGGTTTATGTTATGTAAGTGAATATCATTCTGACATGATGCATCATCAGAAATGTTTACAAGCAGTTCTGTCAAAGACTAGAACACCGATAAAGAATGTTAAAGAATCCTGCGTTTTGTTTTGCACAAAATACGATTCTAAAAACTTGATCGTCTTAAGTATTGACCATAATCGATTTGGGATTATTTCCCCAGGATCAGACATAACAATTAGGTGTGCAAACCAAGAACCGATAACACATAGTTTGAAAACGCAGACAGGGTTATTTGAGTTGAGTTTAGCTTGTAATTGTTCAGCGCATATCGCTGGAGAAACAATATATCCTAAATTCCCATGTAAGAAAGATGAGGGAGAGTCTACTGTACAGAGAACAATTCATGCTTCATGGTCAACTACTGATGCAGATTCTGCATGGGTTAATAGCAATTCTTTTTACAATAACTATAGTGAGATTTTTGATGACAAATGGGACAAGAAAGTGCCTAACATCAAATTATCGGCGAGACCATTGCCAGCATATGAATTACCAAAGCACGTTGAACATGGTGCATTTTTATCTTATTTTGTTGGATTTGTCGTAATAATAGTAGCAATAGCTGTTATTGTAGTGTTTTCAAAGCTTCGGAAATTGAATCCAACCGAATTAGTTACCAGTGTAGGTTCAATGGTACTTGATCGTATTACTGGTGCACACGCTATTCCAGTAAGTGAGGATGTAGCACTTTTCCAGCTTAGTGTTGACTCATTACAATGCATTTTCATTTTCATTTTAATGCTGAGCACCATTATTTTGATCATCATGCTGAAACGGTCAAATATTTTGCAGATTTTTTCTGCACAGGGTAATTTTACTAAGGGCAAGCTTAAGATCACTACGATAGACGAGACCAAGCCGAAAGCCAAAGTAGCACAGATTCAACGTTGTTTTCAAAAACAGCCGAAGAAAGTAGATCATGTTATGAAATTAAGAGCGGCTTTAACCGCTGATCAGATAAAAGCGCTGAGTGAAACTAATATTCAGCAATCATAAATATATTTTAGAAATAGGACAGCTTAAAGTTTGTGCTCTGTACATAATACAAACTATTGCTGATGATATAATTATAAGTTACAGAATTACATAACAATATATTTAATTTTACTCTAAAGAATTTCGATTAGTATGCAATAAGTTAAATTTATTTAGCTATTACGATAATATAAATCAGTGGATATGACTTTAATCATTTTGTCTTTTCCTCCCACAAGTACAGGTTCTATCTGTCCTGTTTTCTTTGACTTATTTCTTTGAAGTTTTACAGTTACTAATTTTGTTGTCACCAGTACGGTAAAACCAGAAATTTATTTTATATTCCTATACTTTCGAATCATTGGACATTCTACTTGTTGTTTGATTGTTCTTGTTATTTTATTTCTAATTGATTTGAAACTTTTCTTCTTGTGATGTGATTTAAGTTTCTTTTGTGGGAACATGGAGAATTATTGGCATTACTCTCGAGTCGACCCTGCAAGGGCCCTTCTGATTTCCATTCTCCAGAAGAGCCATGCCTTCTTACAACAAGTGGGTACGGACAACTCGACTGGCGCCGCCTTAACCTTCAACCGTGTCGTGCAGATGTTCTTTCCATTGTTCCTGGTTTCTCTCCAGTCCTTTTTGGGTCACGTTTTGCAATTGATAGAAGTTCAGCATGGCAAGTCGCTGCATAGTGACGAGCCGGTGGCTAACTTCTCTATCACCATTGCAAACAACTCCAACGCTGGATTTACTCCTACACCACGGAGGAAACGCAAGAACTGGAAACTGGATCCGGATGTCACCGATTCGGATGATGCCGCAGATACCGACATTCCTATTAGGCCTTATCAGTTTGTGAGATGCGGTCACTGCAAACAATTTGGACATTGTAACAGCGGATGCCCAAATCCTCGTGTTAACATCAAGCGCAGGAAAGGAAACCAGTCTGGAATCTCCCATTTTCCCAATTTTCCCAATAATGTGTGAATGTGCTACGATGTTTTTCGTTGTGACAATCATGTTTGTGTATGAATTCCTTATTACATATGAATCAATTGTTGAGTGTGAATCAAATTTTAATTTTACATCCAATTTCGTTTCTAATTACTATTTATTTTCAAGTATTTTGTCGTTCTCTTTGAATATTTGTGATGTAAATAATGTATTTATTCTATTATTTTTATTTTACCCCACAATTATGATATTATTATTTTACAAATTCTGGTTTTGTTTTATTCTGTTTAAGCTGTACAATGTACTGTGTATGAAAATTTTCTTTTACTTTATTCATTTTCAGCTATTTGGATATTTAGCAATTTACTTGATTTCTGTGCCGTTTATTTATTTATTTATTTATTTCAACTTTTTGATCCATTTCGAACTCGCAGGAGCTCGTTATATTTTCAATTGGTGGGGATATCACGGATATAATGTTTATATATATAATGATGAGTATAGGGTGATATATTAATAACCTATGATTCATGCGGATTCTTTATGATTACTTGAGTTGATATATGATGATGTTCAATAAAGTCACAACACAGTCTTGAGTTGAGTACTGACGACAAACCATTGCCTGCACTTGCTCTCTTACTCTACATATTACACATCCCCATATCATAGTAGACTTAAATATATTCTTAACTAGAGTCTGGAAAATACCCAGCTCGTACAAGTGGAAAAATTGTTTCAGAGAAGTTGTAAAGCAAAGAAGCAACACTATAGTGCATTCTGGACAAAATTGTAAGATTGTAAGGTTTATCTCCGATAAAGATTTTACTGGAATCTAGCAAGGTATGTATCTCTGACATTGCAGCCGCCCAATAGAGCTCAATTGAGTGTTTGGTATCGTTCGAAATATAAGATATGTCCTCGTTATACCATGAAAAGGCAATCCAACTATGAGGCCGATAGAACCTAAATCTAAGGTTTAACGCCCTTGTTAATATTGTAAAGTTATCCTTTACCAGTTGATCCATAGTTTTGTATAGCAATGGCGTTCTTGGTGTTATCATATTGTAAACATTAGTATTTTTGTATGCGTTGCTTATCACAACGCCGCCTAACATTGCCGCCATTAAAACCCATTGCAATGAAGGCATTTTGGCAATCATATCTGCAAACGGGTTTCCTTGCTCTAGCAGAACTTTTACAACAGACAAAACAAAGTGAACAGGGTGGAAACATGATTGCTTTTTAGAGTATTGTCCGTACATGAGCATAAAAACTAAGCATAAAAATCCAACTGTTAATCCAATGCAACTCCAAACATAATTATCATAAGCCTTTGACAGTTCTCCAAACAGAAAACGTGAATTGCCTCTTTGGCCACAGGCAATAAATCGCAAAACTGAAAACTTGTTTTCTAACTTTATGAAGCTGCTGGCGTGTGGATGGGCTAGCAAAACATCTCGTATTGACACTGAAGTAAGAAATAAGGAACCTACGGTCTGATTTGGATAGTCTGGGTACTTTATTCCATTGCTGCATGTTCCTATAAAAATGCCCTCTGTTGAATGAATCAGGTATGTGTAGTTTACCATAAAATCTTGCAGCATAATTGCAACGGCAGTGACATATCCTTCAAGTTTGTCCGAATATTTATTAGTTGCTCGTATTTTTTCTAACTTGTTTACATAAAGCATGCACTTATATAACTTGCTTTCAACGTCAAAGTTCTTTTGTTTTTTAAACGTTGGATAACTATCAATTGTAAAATAGTGCTGTTTTGAAAATGCAGCACTAGACAATGAGGAAAGTAGCAGTTGGCTAGTCTCATTCAGAATAATGTACTCATGTGCAATTCCTTGTTAGCGAATTAGAAGAATTTTGTATATCTTGAAATTAATTTGAGAAACTGTTAGCAAGAGAAACAAATGATGTGTCAGCTTTCTATCACCTGGTTTTGTGTATTTTTCGGTAGAAATTGAAAGTTCATTTTCTATATCTTTTGTATTTGTGGACTCGAATTGATCATTTGTAATAATTAAGCTCAAAACTAACGAGCATACATTTATGTGTGTTAAGTCAGTTGTACCATTGTAGCGAAATGTTCCGGGGTACAAAAACCACCTTTTGTGCACCATGTTGTGTGCTACATAATTTTGTACATGAAGTATACTAGTCCATGGTTTTGTGAAGGATGAATAACTCAAAAAATCTATTTCTAAACATATCGGGTAATAACCTGAACCGTTTTGTGAGCAGAGTACATGTCTAGACATTGGAAACGTCTCCACTTCTCCCAATGAGTTGAATCTACCAGAAGTTAAACACAACTCGTGTGTATCAGTCATACAAACTGCTGGCACTGGTTTTCGTACTACAACTGGAATACTGTGTTCTTCAATATTCATACTAAAATAGTTGTCAATTAAAATGAAGGGACGATCAGCTTGAAATTCGTTGATTATGTGATTTAAATTTTTTATGGAATCCGGTTGAACTGACTGCTTTGTATACAACCATATGTTGTAATACTCAGGTATATCTTTATCTAAGTGAGGATTCGAGAAGTTTATATAAGAGGGTTCTAGTGGCAGAACATTAGATATTTTTGAAGCAGATGTATTCTGCAGGTGAAATAACAATTTCAGTAGTGTGAAGTATAACATTTTGCTCCGAAATATGATTTAAATTGCGCAACAAATACAGTTAACTTTTCAGGTGACAACAATAAAAACTATAACTCTTCTGAATATACGGTTGTCCGATATGTGTGCGCTTAAGTTAAACGTGTTGACTAGAATGCGATTTGAATTATTTTGCAGCAATAAAAGTGAAAACGCTTAACCATTGCGAAGCATAGTTAAATTCTTCCTAGGTAGTCTCCACGTGCTAAAGCAACTTCTTAATAATATTAATAGAATTTATAGCTTTCCTCATTTTAAGGTACTTATGTGGTTGCAATTAAGTCGAGTGAAATATAACTAAATTCCACTTAGGCAGTCTCCACGTGCAAAAGAATTTTCTTTTAACTTAATCTAATCTGTAGTCTTAATCTAACTTAATGTTCGTTATAGCTTTCAGTGGCTCACAATGTAAAAAAAATAAGTAGGTGGCTTGTGTTTTATGAAAACGTTATCGCTACGGTTAGCATTAGGTTGTTCAACATATTCTAAAATGTAATTTAAGCAATGTCTGAATATGTACCTGTAAAGCTTGAGCTTTTTTGTAATTGAATTTTTTTGGACCAATTCAGATGAACTCTTTAAAAAACACTATGCTAAAATAAACTCAAGCTACCAGTCTAGTTTTATAATTTTGATTGTGCTAATTATTTCTATGTGTTTGAATTGGATTAAACGTGTGGCTTGGCATATTTATTTATTAAAGCTTTGAGCTTGCCATACCTTGTTTTTAACTTTATCTGTAGCATAAATAATCACAATTTTCTTACACGTTTGCAGAGTAGAACATAAGTAATTTAAGTAATATGCATACGAAATATTCCAAGTCAGTTAGATTAACAACTTTTGTAAATTTTAAGCATATTTTGGTGAGTTAAAATAGCACACAATAGTAGATACTGGATAGACTACGTTTAGGTTTACTGAAAAAAGAACATTGCAATGCACTAATTAATTGATCATGACATGATACCTTGCGCAGAATTTTAATAATTTTTTATTACATTCAAACAAACTTAACAATTTCTCGGTGAGGACAGCATCCACACTCTTTCAGAAAGAAGCACTATAAGATTGCCAACTGAAGCTTGATAAGTGTAAATCTGTTTCTTCCTGGGTTTGATTGAGCATGAGTATTTTCTTGCTAGCAGATTTTTATGAATGTTTTAAATGACTGGTAAGTTATTACAAACTCTGAACCAATTTGCAAATCAAAGTCCTTGCTTGTCAACAAGTTTACAATAAATTACTAAACAAGGTAAATTCCCATCAACAACACTTGAGCTGGTTTTTAATGGGCAATGCTGATTAACAAAATAAAAATAACCATGGTATTTACAAAAACACATGACGACAACTACAATTACAAAATTGTTAGGTCTGATTTCTGGTGAACTCTCGCGTAAATAAATGTATCTCTGAAAATAAAATCCTCGTGCTTCCTTTACTTCGTTTACTGTATTCTTTAAAAGACTGCCACCTAACGTTTTTTATTAAAATCTAAGCTAATAACATTCTACATTGATACAAATAAGCTACATATTATATAAATCCAAATCTTCAATGTATTTTAAAGTACAAAATGCAATTTTCTTATCTTTCAAATTCTGGGCTTTCACGGAATATATAGCAAAAACTTTGAAATATTATGTTATTCCTTTTCATTATTAAACTGACCAATTCAAAACTCATGCTTCCAACTGCAACTTTTATTAATTTATTTTACATTGAGAATGAGAATCTTAAGAAACTTCATGTTTCCATATAATCTCCAAGGCTGAATCAGCGAATACAGCTTTCCGCACTCGTTCAGTAAAGTAACAAAATTAGGTGAAGAGTGTACTTTCAGCCGTGTTCTCTGCCGTACAAAAATCTCAGCTCTTAAAAAGACTACCTAGTTCTTCATATACCAGCTAACACGTATTTTAAAGCAAAAGCCAAGGCTCATCCCATTTACGCTTCAACTGTTGAAATGTACAGCTGAGAAGAAGAACTCGTAAATAAATAATATTCAGCTTCTTAAGTCCACAAACTATAACGTATAACAATTAATAATTGTCAATTATCCAGTTAGTTAGCAAATTTTAGCAGCAATTCCAGCCAGTTTGTTGTTTGAATTATTAATTGTAAATTATGCCATCAACCCGCAAGAAATTGCGTTCTAAGAAGGTGGCTAAGACTAAACCCAAGATGGAACTGGAGGCTTTGGCTGAGGAAGTGGAGGACAATGCTCCCTTCCCTTTTGCTATTCCTGAGGTAAAACAGCAACTGAAAAACATTCCAGTTTTAATAAACCATTGCCAAATCTTCACTAATAAATTATTTACTAATGCAGCTTGTGAACCACCTGCTCAAATTCCTGCCCCTAAACGACCTGAAAAATTGCAGACTGGTGAACCGTCTCTGGAATGAAGCTAGTTTGAGTTTGATTCCTCAGAAACAGCAGCAGGGAATAGTTCTTGGTTGGTTTGGACAAGTAGAGCCAAACAGGTGTGGAATGGAAAATGTTCCGGAATTTGTTGCAATGGTCAATTCCAGTGCTCATTTTCCAATTACCAAGTTCACGTTGGAAGGTGAATGTGTGGAAAGTGATGCGAAAAGGAAACTAGCTATGGATTTTCTAAAGGCAGTTGCCCCCTTTGCCACTGAAATCTTTATTGATAATTACATTCGCGAAAGGATTTTCTCGGAGGAGTTAATCCAGTTTCCAGCTTTGAAAGCGCTTAAAATCTGCTACGCTATAAAACATAAGTCTGGGAACAAATCCGATGATCATTCTTCTAAGGATTCTGATTGGGAGGATGGAGGCAGATTTGACCAGGAAATTGTGGAGAATGCTCCCAATCTACAAAAATTGGAGTTTGAAAGAGACGGCTCGGATTTCACGAGTGATGCATTGGACTTACTGGAGACGGACAACGGCAGAAGAATTACTAGAGCGTCGTCCACTAAAGACGTCACTTTAAAAAACCGATTTTCCGAAATATTTTCATAATTTCATTTTTTCATTTCAATCATAATTTGAAATTAAAAGATTAAAAGTATGCAACTTAATTGGAAATGCACTTAAGTTCTTGTTCACAATTTCCATTATTCTGCATTAAAATTATCTGTCTTCTACTTCTATATTTTATCATACTTGTCGTTTAGTCGCTGCTTTAACAATGCTGGAGTAAAATTCATTGTCCCGAGACAAAGTGGCAAAGTGAACGATGTCTCATCACTGCGTCACTCGAGCTTCAGACTTTTTTGTTTCATCCAATTTGGATAGGGCTACTTCGGGACATTAATTTTGTAATTGTTTTGACTTGCTACTTGATCGTGCTTCAAAAAGGTGACGAAACACGGTTCATTCTACCACACCTCTGAAAAATTTGCGGACTTTGTTTCCGCCGTTACACAAACTATAGATTTTGAAACTTTAAAATTATAACCAAAAATAAGTATATTTCACTTTTATTTGCCCAACATGTTCGCTGGCACTCATTGGTTTCAATTTGTCCATGATTAACGTCCATTTAAACTATAACATGAAGTAAAAGTCTTAAGGCGTTGTCGAAATAATATTATGCAAAAAAATGCTTATTCTGAGCATTTAGAAACACTGCAGCCTATTGAAATATAAGACACTAGTGGGAATCCTTTATACTTTGCATTTGATAATTTTACGAATTTAGTAAAAATGTGTGAAATAGGAATCCAGTACCGATACCAGACACTTATATTTAAAAACTGGAAATGCGTACAATAAATTAACATTGTTTGTCTTTTATGATTCCCAATCGTATTTCAACATTAATCATTTCTATTCATGAATCGCCTTTTTATGTTCCGTGCCGTGCCGCCTTTTTAAAACTTTTATGCAAAATTTCGCAGTGGTGACTCCCAGTAAGAAAAGCGTTCTGGTTTTATTTTATATTTACAGACTGGGTTCCTAGCATATCACGCTTTTATGCTAAAGTACAATTTCGGAAAATCTGCACATTTTTCATAATGTTAGCTAAATCATTAAACTAATGGTTAAGGACTGTTTATATTCACAAAAGGATTCCCAGAATTTTATTTCTAAACCATATAGACCCAAGTCACTTGCATATTATCCGTTTATTATTATTTTGATCATTTCAAAACTTTCGAACAACCCAAAAATTCCTAAACGCGAATTCACCTAAAATCCAAGTTGGATTATACAACCAAGCGCATGTAGAAAGGAATTCTCTCTGTGCCCCGATTCCAGTCGGCACGAAACCACACAGTTTGAAACCGGTTGACTCTAGTCTTGTTTCTCCCTGCTTCAAGTTCTTCATTTCATGTAAGCCAAGCAGTTTAAAAACTTCTAGTGAGTCTTGTGACTTTGTGACCTTGTTTTATCTCTGCCGTTTACTGAAAATTTTAGTTAAATTTGTAAATTAAAGTTAAACTTCGAACTTGTGGCATACGTTAACCCTACGCCTAACTGAAAATGTCGGTCCCACTCAAGTTCGAAATGAACTACAATCGCTACGACAAGCAGTTGATCTTTGAATGTGCAAAGTATGAAAATTGGCTGCTAGAGTTTGTAAAGCCGGAGGACCTGAAGCACGCCATTGTATCCCACCCATTTGGTTTCTTCAAGGAAGAGTATCCGAAAGGCTTGGAGGAGTTTGGAACTCATCTGAAGCAACTTGTGGGACAACCCTACGTGGGGAAACCTCAGCTTAGAACCTACTCAACTTACAACAGTCGTGATGAGGATGAGGACTTCGGGTAATTTCCAGAGTATAATTTGTTACTAAAGTTTTAATCTGGTTTGGTGGACATGGTTAAATAATTTGTAATGTTTTTTCTGTAATTTTGGGAATAGAGGCGTTCTGAGGCTGGTAATTTCCAGCGATGCTCCATTTGACTGTGGCTATCCGGATTCTGAGGAGGGTGGGGACGAAGAAGAGCAATGGTCACGAAAGGTTACTCCATTAATGAAGGTCATACTTATCCCCGACTACCCAGATCCGGAGGACGAACCTTCTTACGAAAAGGAGCAACACTATTTATCTAAACTGGCACGTGTCTGTGGACCACAAAATCTGGTTTTGGAAATGGGCAGCCCATTACGGGAAACTGAAGAAGACGATCTTTGGTGCGATGGTGTTCAGCTTTTGTGGAATGAGGGGGAAAAGGTGTGGGAGGGCGAAGCGGAAATTAGCTTCAAGAGTATGGTCCTAAGCATCTTCAATGACAGTTACTTCGACGAGGAACTCAAAGTTACCATGTGGAATCTAAGGGTTCAGTTGAATGAATTGGGAATCAGTAGGGTGCTTCAGCAAATTTACTCCAAGTGTGGGCTGGATTCGGGTGCGTTACGGGAAATGTTGGACGAAGGAAGATATTCGGATGTGGTGATTGTCAGTGCTAGTGAAGACGATGACGATAAGAAGGAAAAGATCAAGGCTCATCGAATGCTGTTGACTGGTAAGTCTGTGAATTGATCTAAAAATTTGGAATTTTCATTAATGCTGCATTTTATTATTCACAGCCGCTAGTACCGTGTTCGCTGACATGTTGAATACCAATTGGACAGAGGGAAAGACGTGCACCATGAAGCTCCCCGAGTCAGAGGAAACAGTTAAGGCTATGCTTCATTTCATTTACTATGGAGGAACTGAAAGGATTTTGGCAGCCCGACCGGAAGTGGTTTTAGAACTGCTTCAAGCAGGTCATAAGTATATGATTGAAAAGCTTGTAGAGGTGGCAGCAATGGCACTGAAGATGAAAATCGGATTGGAGCGGTGGTTTTCGGTGGATGCAGCTGTGGAGTTGTTCTGCTTTGCAAGAAATGTGGAGGGGAAGCTGTGGAAGGATTTGATGAAGAAGAGTTGTAAGTTTCTTGAGGGGAAAACGTTTGATGAGCTGAAGACTTCAGAAGGTTATCTGAAGTTGTACCAGATTTCTAAGAAGCTTGGACCTGTGTTTGAATCCATCTTAACTATGACCTCCGCTGGAACAGGAAACCTGCCAAGAGTTCCTGAGGGAATGCCAAAGGAAGAAGTAGCGTTGATTTACGACTTTCTGACTGCTTGTTCAGTTGTTGGAGGAGACAAGCCCCGCACTTTGGAGATCGCTGTGGGAATGCTGGTTCTGGCGGAATATTGCGGTCGTGCATCTCCAAAGTTTACCTGTGAGTTTGTCAGGGAATACTTTAGAAGTGAACGTCACACTGCGGACTTTTTAGTCGAGCTATTTTGCAATGCAAGAACAAAGGAGGAGGAATGTTGGGGATTTTTTAAAATGGCTGCGGTTAAGAAGTTGAAAAAGTTGTTCACCGAACAACCCAAGGAAATGGAAGCTTCTACAAAGTACCAGGAAATGCGGAACACCAACCAGGAGGCTGCAGCGGAATTGGCCCGGTTGACTGGATTGGCCATTGAGGATACTACAAAGACAAAGAAACGGAAGCTGACTTAGGTGAACTTGGTGCCTACCTTAAAAACCTGCATATTATGTCTTGTTTAGAGTATTGTTTCAGTGTTAGTTTGTATAAGGAGCAGTTAAAGTAAAGCAGATTATTGCAACAATTAATTATTGTTTCGTTCAATCACTGGTCAGCATTAAATTTATCAAATCGTATGTTAAAAATGTGTAAATCTAATAAATATTCCGTGAGTATGATTTGCTGGTTATATATTATTTTGCATTATATTTTACGAACTAGTTCAAGATTGCATAGATATTCTACTAAATTACTCAATCTACTCTAAACTATAATATAATCGAAATACACACAATTGCAAAATTTAGTACACTTTGATATAAAACCAGAGTAAATCAATTTATTTATTAAATCTATTTCCACCAAACAATGAACAAGCTTTGATTTCTTAAAGCCACTAGTATTTTACTTAAAACATCACGTTAATTACGTTTTACTTTGTTATTTACAAATGAACCTTAACTGTCAATAGTTAACAGCTTGACGCTTATATATTTTACATAAGAAAGTCCCTACCGACAACTAAACTATTTACCACAGAATTTATCAGTGCATCCATATAACTAATCTTAAATTCTATATCCACTATTCCCACATTTCCAACGGGAATTGCAATAGGTTTCAGTGATCTAATCACCCGTTTGAAGTACTTTAATCCAATTCCAGTATTTAGCTGAGACCTCCATTTAGCCAAACGACTACACGTTTCAACATAAACAAAACAGTTAACTTGCAAAGCATTCATTACCAGACAATACACTACAACAAATGTTATTGGAGGATAAATCCTAACTGTAACTGGTAGCAAATTCAAAACCAAAACACACAAATTAAAGGAAAACAAAAGTATAACAAAAGCTATTGATAAAAATGCACTGTTTAAATATTTCTCCAAATTATACAACAACTTTACACATATTCCCAATTCCTGATATAATTTTAGTTGAGTAAAACCCAGCCGTCTTTTGCGCATATACAAAATCAGTTTTAAAGCAATGTGGCCTGCTCCGGTTAACAGGTTTGTAAAGAATGATAATGTTAAAAGAGAACATTGGAGATGATACAGAGACACTACTAAACGAAAAGTGTTTAGTGTCATTGTTGCCAGTGAAGATCTTTCAAGTACTCTGGGTAATCCAATGGCATAGAAAAGAAAATATAGGGGGTCGCTATTAGAGAGCACCAAAGATATTGCCAGAATTGTAGAAATAATTGAAAATGTGCATAGAACATTAAATGCTAAAATTGGAATACAGTCTGCTATCCGGCATTCTTTGGATTTGCAGAATTGTTTGAGTTCTGTAGAAAATGCTTGGAGTAAACTTGTATTTTTCTTAGAATACTTCAAAAGACGTAATTGCGTCAGTTTGTTAATTCCCCAGTTTAAAGTAGCTGCAATTTCTCGTCCGTAGAGTATCAGTAATATTTCGATTATTGCAATAATTGGTAATAATCCACCAATGAGAAGTAAAAGAAGTAAGT
Source organism: Entomobrya proxima (assembly GCA_029691765.1). Taxonomy (NCBI): domain Eukaryota; kingdom Metazoa; phylum Arthropoda; class Collembola; order Entomobryomorpha; family Entomobryidae; genus Entomobrya; species Entomobrya proxima. The sequence goes on along the minus strand of CM056169.1, from coordinate 36,958,947 downwards.
TTTTAATCTTGACAACTCCTGGGCTGTAGATGCTTGCGTATTTGTAAATTACTGCGGTTTGTATTGCAGCTACAATTGGATATACGATTGTAACATAAAGACGATGGGAATGTTGGGTAGTGTTTCCAGTGGGGCATTGCCATCGTTTTACCTTATGATTCCAGCAAAGAGAAAATGGGAAAAAGATTTTTGTTAATGTTTGGTTTAGGTGATTGTTTTTGTAAAATAAAGGACTAGCCATGTTTTAAGTTTTCCAGGAACTATTCCAGTTTATTAGCTTATGTACATGCGCTCTTGGTTGATTTGATTCAAGACACAAAAGAACAAAAGTTGTCCAGTAGGTTGGTATCTACCCGAGACAATTTGTGTTTATATTTTTAAATTAGATAATAGGTCGTAAAACAATTTTTTGTTTTAGGTTTCTGAATAATTTTTAAAATACCACTCGAAATATTATCATTTTTGCATACCAAAAGAGTCTTTTGAAAAGACATGGTTATAATTTTCTTAATTATACAAAAATAGCAATGTAGTTGAAATAACTTTAATTTTCAGATTTTATATCCACTTTTTGATAGTTGTGTTCCAAGCGGTTTAGTCTGCATAATATGAATGATCGTCAAAATACATCGTATAATTGCTCTGAATTGAGTATTGGTTTGGAAAAACTACTTCCTTAAGCTTGAGTACTTTAACTGTACATACAACTAATGACAACATTACGGCTTCATTAAATTTATAATTTGAATTATCCACAATGTTGTAAGACAACTGAAAACAATCTCCAATCTACCAGAACATTTTTATTACACAAATTTATAAACCCTAAGCTATAAGAAAAGTTTTTTGATATGTCAGTTGGCAGAGTCTAGGGTAGATAAAACCTAATGTTACATAAAACAAAAACAACCAAAACGTGGTTCGTAAATTTACCGACATTTAGACCATTTATGACTCTTTTCAACTTTAATATCGGAAGGTGATTAAGGCCTTCACTTCAGCTTGAACGTCTAGATTCCATAGACATACATGGTTTATAAAAAAACCATAATTACAATGTCTATCTAAAGCTTTATTTTGCTTCAGGTTTTAAGGGGAAAGCAAGTCAGCTAAGTTTTTATGTTTTGGATATTGGCAGCCGTTATAATGAGAAAATTAACATAAAATGTGGTTTACTTAATCTGTCAAAGAATGTATATAAATTCTATGTAAATGTTTGCTAAAGAAGCAGGTTTGGGTTTATTCATAAATATTCCCATGTATGTGTGTATGAATTTCTGGTTATTTATAAATTTGCCACAAAATTAACATAACCGTAACAAATACTGCTAACAGAATCCAAACAGATTTATATTTTTTCACTTTCAACATTTTATAAATTTCCTCATTTGCAAACTTATTCTTCAGTGCAATGTCGTAAGCTGTCATATTTTGGTAATTAGAATGTCTTCTGTTTACTTCCGCGTCTAACAAAAACATAACAACTTCCTCTAAGTCCACAACAACATCTTCAAAATGGGCTAGTCCGCACTGCAACGCATTGTTGCCTTTATGATCAAGCTCGTTTACATCAACTCCCAACTCTATAAAATATTCTAAATGGTCCAAAAGACCTTTTTGTGCACAAATGTGAGCCAAATTACAACCTTCATTGTTTTTCGTTTTTACATCAGCCCCGTGCATAACCAAACGCTTTACTATTTTCAATCTCACTGGCTTATCTTGCTTTAAGGCTACATGTAATGCCGTATTTCCCAGGCTATCAACAGCGTTAACATTTACTACCATGCCTGCTTCCAAAGTCCTTCCTCCGAATAGAAATAAATCCAAGTTATCTCTCTTCCAAAAATGGTGTAAAGCGTAGTGCAGAGGTGTTTGTTGTAAGTTTAGAGTAGGCCAGTTAAAAAGCTCTGTAATGGTGCTTGGTTTTGATTTAGTACTGACATTCAAGGTATTACAAGACTTTGGTACATTTTCCCACTGTTTGCCAAGATACTTTACAATGTCAAAGTATATTCGTCCTTTCTTGTTTCTGATGGATTCGTTTTTAAAATTATTCATCAAAAAATGAAGTATTGTTCCGCCTTCTGCATCCACATCAAATAAGCTGGCTCCATTTTCTAAAAGAAATTCGATAACTGTAAAACTTTTCGCCGTAAACAAAACGGGAACTACTTGGCCAAAATTTTTCACTGTCATTGTAACAAGTGACTTGTCAAATGGTATAAGTAGTTCGGCAATATTAGTGAAACCTTCACATATTGCGGCATGAAATAAAGCGGAAAACACTTCACTGTGCATTTTGTAAAACTCCGCACAAAGAAAAGTTTTTAAAACTTCATCCATACTTAAATCGTTCTTGTTGTGGTCAACGTTGTTTTCTCGTTTTAAATTTAAATATTGTAAAACATTTATCAGCATTTGTGTCTTCTTCCTTGTAAAATTGGGTGTAAGAAACAAATCGTCCAACGTCTTGGTTTCCAGAAAATAATTCAGGCTGTTGTTGTGCGCATCCAAAATTTTACATAATTGCATAAAGTCTGAAGTATACATATAATCGACTGCTTTGGACAGTGCAGTTTGTCCAAATTCATCAGTTACTTGAAAATTCGCTCCGTTAATAACTAGGAATTTGATAGCTTGCAAGTGCATTTTCCACGCCAAAACAGGACTTTTATCTTCTCCAAATTCTTTTGAGTCTGTAATTAAAGTAGGCCATTTTTCTAGTAACATTTCAGCAATATCCAGTTTCTTTTCTACAAGCTCAATATTTTCAGAATAAGTGAATTCCACGCAGCTAGTAATTGCTTTCACATGCGGCTTTGTTTCAGCAAAATATTGGGCCAGATCAAAGTGTACTCGATCAATTGCAATTTCTAGGGAAGATGTCTTGCTTGAAGAAGGAACATGATCAGCAATCAGTTCAATGTTGAAATTTTCACGAAAAAAATTGCAAAACATTTTCACATTTTCTAAACTAAGCTTTCTTGTTGCAATTAAAAGTATACGTCTTAAATCCTCAGATGTAAAGTTTTCATCTTGTTTGTCTTTGTCTATTTGAGCTCGGTTTTTGGAGTTTTCAACGGCCTTCAGGTAAACATTAAGTAGTCCATCTGAATTTTCATACATGCATCCTTCCAATAATACAAATATTTTGGATAAGGATAGTGTTGCGGTACATAAAATATTCATATTTGCGTTGCTGTTTTCTGCAAGTAGAGCATCTAGAAAATAGGCAACTGTTTGCTTACGAAGTCTGATTTCTCCGTGACTTGAATATGGATGTACACGGACAGTAAAAACTTGGCCAAATACCAACTGTTGTAACGCAATTTCTTGTTCAGACAAATCACGCTTTGTAAATATTGACGTTGCAAAATATTCCGCAACCAAAAACTCAGGAAACGTTCGGTGCACAAATTGTTCATCAACAGCATCCTGAGAAATTTCTAGCAAACCAGGTGACAGCTTGTTTTGAATGTTCAGACTATCAAAATCAAGAACATATATTTCGGAAAGCTTTTTGGCAACACTAGGAAAGATAAGCTGGATCGCCTTCCACACATGGTAGCTTTTCACTTGACACTGAATATCACTTGCAATTGTTTCTAAACAATCAAACTTGCATGAACTATCTCCAAGCTGGCGTAACATAAATCTTGAGTAAATTTCCGTTAGCGAGTTAACAAAGTTTTCTTCTATTGGCATGTCATTTGGATTGTTTTTGTCCCCATAAATTTGAGCATTGTCAGTGTAAACTTCTGCTATAAGTTTGCAATGAATAGGTATTCCAGCTACTTGCTTGTCACTTGATTTTAATTTGGCTCTAAAACTCTTTAGACAGGCCTTAGCATAATTGTAAAGCTTTGCTACATCCAGCTCTTCCCCTTTCTCAAGCCAACACGAAACCACATATTGTTGCTGCACTTCTTTATTGAATTCCACAATATCATAAGCAATTACACCGATTGACTTTTCCAATTCGTTTCGAACCACGGGTCGTGATGTTGCATAGACTCGAGCTTCGGGGATACACTTGTAAATTTCTTTAAGAAATTGAATAGTATTTTCCAACTGGTTTTCTTCCACTTCATCAAGTCCATCGAAAAACAGATGAAATTTTGTTTTTTGACATTTTACAATTTCAGAAACAATACGACAAGCTAGTTTGGTTGTGCTAATGTGGTTGAATACTATTGATGTTGCATTTGATCTTTCTTCTGGTAACGATAAATATTTTAATTGAATAAAAACAACAAAGTGATCCGGATATTGTTCACTAACTTTTCTAGCAATGCTTGCCAAAAGCAGAGTTTTACCCATGCCGGGTTCATCACATATACAAAATCCTTTTTCTTCTTTTGCAATATTTTCAACAATCTGATCTTCCGAAACGAACTGAACTGTATTGACGTCTTCCTTTTCTAAATATTGACGGAGTTCAGAAGTATCACCAGAAGTAGCCTCAATTAAAAATGTTTGTGTACTCTCTTCATATCTTATCAGATGCGCAGGAGTGTTTAGTCTGTCGCAAATCGATTTCCAGTGAGTTTGTGTATCCAATAGAATAAACCGGGTAGAAAATTTCTTTAGCAAAAGTTGACTAGTGGACGACTCAATTGCATAAGATTTAACGTACTTTCGAAGCTTAGGTCGTTTAATATCTTTAAAAACAAACACATCCAAACAGTCTATATTAAACAAATCCGTATTCACCACCACACGACGACATAGCATTCTAGGAATGTAGAGTGAGTATGGTGGAGGAATAGTGTCACGTAGCAGTTTTAATTTGTTTTCGTCACTAAACATATTTTCCAGCGTTTCCAAACTTTCTTCAGGGGAAAGGTTTTCCTTTAACCAAATTTCAATTTCGTCTATTTGATCACTGCTAAGAAGTTGTTTGGGCGTTTGAGTTTGTCCAAGATACTCAACTGGTAGGTTGCTGATCATTTCTGCTGAAATGGTTAGCAAAATTCTCCAAGCTCCAGATTGTAGGGTTTGTCTGAGTGCTTTAACAAGTTCAATGTATCCATTGGTTTTCTTCTGTAGTAGTTTGTATAGTAGTTCAGCTTTCTCTGTGTTGGTTTCTTTAGCATTCTGAATTTAAAAAATTAATTAATACTCATAAACAAGACAAAATATTACGCAAATTACAATTAACTTACTATGGCTTCAATCTCATAGTCACTGATCATGTTTTCTTGCTGTAATTCCGCTAACAGCACTGCATTTACATTGGTATTTGCCAGGAGTGAGGGCAAGTTTCTTTTGATATGTTCCTTTTGCCAGGTGTTCATTTTGCTGCAAATTAAAATCCAGCCAAATAAGTATATATTTTCAAGAACAACCAATTAGCAGTAACATACAAACAAATAAATTTCTCACATTTTGCCCTGGGCGAACAAACAAATCTGGCATCGAAAAATAGTCAGTCAAGACAGAGTTTAGGAAGAATCAATAATTGCTCAGTTTTCACAGATTTGGCACTTCTGAAAATGTGCGTTTTGATACTTAGATAGAAATTTACAGTTTCGTTGGCAGTGCAAGTTTGATTTGGCAAACAACTGTTGATTTTGGATTCCACCATGCTACAAATTTAGAAGAATTTTGCAATAAAAAATAAAAGTGTACTTCAAAATATTAACCGGTTTGCACTTAATATTAACCTATGTTCTCAACAGAACGATTGGGCCTGATTTCGGAACAAATTGGCACAATACGTTTTGTTGCAAAAAGTGTATTTTATGAGTATTTCAGTTTGAAAGTTTTTATTCAGTAAATCTATAATTGCACCAACGTTTCTTGACGATTTTGTATTTATACATGATGGCTAAGAAAAGTGAATCATTGGAAAGTGGTTGAATACACTACAATACACACAACCTCATTTTTCAGCTCAGCTGGTGACACACTCAACCAGAGCAAACAAGAGTGTAAAAAAGGCAAGGCATATAGTGCCGGTAAAGCAGACCCAAACACTTTTCGTTTTTCTTACGTTATATGTGTATCTATTCACTCCTTTTTTTTAGCTATTCCATTTGTTGCATGGGAGCAGGTTATTTCTGGGAGTAGCGCATGCATACAGTTCTACGTTTTTTTTCTTGTCTTTGTTGATGTTGTGGAGAGTAGCAACATTTTGGTTTCATGCATTCAGCAGGGAGTACATTCATCGAGAAATGTTAAATAATAATACCATTTCGGTCTTCACAATCAATTTCAGTCATTATAAATTATATATTTTATTCAATTTATAAACAAAAATCTATTCAAATATAGTTTTATATTATATACTATCGCCTTTTACGCTGCGTACTATAAAGTATTTCTTTTTGAAGAAGTTACATATTTATTATGTCTGATCATGATCAGTAAATCAGTTCAGTAATCACATGTCCAGATTGTTTTTTGAAGATTACAGCAAAGTATGATACTACGCTTTACGCCCTTCCCTGGTGTTCTCCGATTGAGCTGCTAATAAGCGTTATAATTTTAGTCCAATAAGATAGTTCACAAAAACTGAAAAACGGACAATAAGCACGCCACTCAAATTCCAAATGAGAAATAAACCCAATGTAACCATACTGCTCTTTTATGGTTAGTAGAGTTATCCTGCTTTGCTCCCAAAACTAATCAAAATTATTGTGCAGATGAATTCCATGCGCGAAGTAATTTCACTGTAACATATTAATAATTTTAAATTAATTCTATAACATCATATGTACACATACGTTTTGATAACAGTTGAAGCAATTACTGAAATACCTGCAAGATCTTGAAAAAAGTTCCCAATTCTCTCTGCTAGCGTCGTGTCTACCAGTAAGCTAGGAATTAGTTCAATTCCAATCACCTCAAATGCCACAGTACTGATAACAAACCATATAACTTTGAAAAATGTAGAAAATTCTAATGGTAAATTATTTGTGTTTACGTTTGATGGAAAATGTGCAGAAGTTGACATTTTAGAAACTTAGGACTTTGCCAATTGAAAATTTTATTTGTGTGACAATCAGCTTTGATCCGTAATGTCTGAATCGTAACCAGCAAATAAGCAAAACTTGTATACTTTATCACACCATTGGTTGAAGTTAGGTGCTGCCTGCTGAGTTAGCATTGAAATGGCATGCTCAATATTGAGAAACGTGATCTTGTTATCGTATGCAATACACTCGGAATCAGCGTGACAACTAAAATGAAAATCTCTTATATACCTCATTCAGTTTCAACTCTTATGGATAAATGCTAAACAAGTTTTGTTCTTCAACACTTCGTGCTTCGTTATCTTGAATCATTCGCTTGATCCTGTTTTAATGTTATTTCAGATTTAGGTGTGTGCTTTGCGTCTTCAAAAAAGTATGTTCGGTAATATGGTAAAATACGTTTTAAAGTATAACTGCGTAAACAAACGGTACTACTGTCATCAGGAATGTCAATACATGTGGTAAAATTATTACACCACCGCACTTGAAGTGTCATTGATTCACAAAAAATGTGCAGGAATTTTGGGAAGATAACGACCTCTTAACATGCAACATGTTATACCAGTCCGAGTACTTGTTGTCATCTTGATCCTGTTATTTGCAGAATTTGGCAAAATACACTTGTATTATTGATTTCGCATAAAATTGTGCAGCAGAATAGGAAAAAAACAGTTCTTGAATTAAAGTGAAGCAGTAACCAAAATATATACAAGCATTTGTCAATATCAATGTTAAAACAATTCTGCAATATCGTTAACCGTTTCTGCTGATACTTTTTCTTTTATGTAAAAAACACGCTAAGTTGGGTGAGTCCAAATATTTAATTAAAAAATATCCTTAGGACGTTCATACTTTACAGAAGCAATAACACGCAAATTTTATCCACACAAAATCCTAACAAAACAAGGGGCGTATTTCTATCCACGTAATTATTACCGAATATTTTAATTTTCAAAGTAGGACAAGATCTCCAAAATCTATGAAACAATTTTTTGTTTAAATTGGCAGTGCTACCTAAAACCGTGCCTACTTTGTAGCTTTTACAATATTCCAGTAAATTTTCGCTTTTTGTACGTACACTAGCATGCACTATTATTGCCGTTAATACAGCCAGATTTCCAGCCGACCAAAGGAAATGCATTACGGCGTATAAAAAGCTCATTTGATCTACTAGTTTAATTAAAGCTTGTGTGCAATGTATAAAGCCGGACATTAAAACAAACAGAATGACGCCGTTTTGCAGCACTTTATGGGTTTGATTATAGTTACAGGTTACTATAGTAGCCTCTCTGTACATTTTTGCGCAATTGACTATTTTATGCATCGAGTTTCCAGTTGTACTATTTTCCACACATCTAACTAATTTTTTATGGCATTGTTCTACCATGCACCTAAGAAGATAGACTAGCAACCAAAAATTTATATTGCTGGACCAGTTTTCAAACCACATAAACAAGCTGTAATAAAAATATACAACAGCTGTAAGCGCAACACGCAGGAAAAAATCCGTGAAACTCCGGGTAAGATTGAGAGAACGAATAAAAATGCAAAAGGGATTCCATGGACCATCTGGAACGAGAAATGTGAGAACAGGGCGCGACATGAAACACATCCAGACTAAAACTGGATTGATTCTAGATACGAGTTGGGAAATGCGACTGGTTTTGCAGGATTTCCAATACGCAACGTTTGAAACGCAAAGAAAAATGTAAGATTACACAATCTGATGTCATTTATAGAAGCAACTTGATTTTGTACCGTCACCGTATTTGTTCACGTAGCGACTTTGGAAACTTTGCATGTCGTTCAATATTTCCACAACATGATGTGCATATTTTGCATGAAACCATGTACAAGTACTAAACAAAACTGCAAATAGTACTAGCACAAATCTAAGTCCGTTTACAATTTTTTCGGTTTGATTCTTGCTCTTGTTGTTCATTATTAAATCCCAAATCAAAAAGGCTGGTTCAATACAGGATATGAAAAATGCCAGCTTTGCTTTGTTTGCGTGTGTTATATTCACTTGGAATTTTAAGGTTTTGTGATTGTAACTATATGGTAGTTTAAATATTGAAAATGATGTAGCTTTTAAAAGTTTTAGTACGTTGTGAATATTGCCAGTGGCTTCCAGCATTTTGAAATTAGTAAAACTGCTGCTTTAAGTGCACACTTTTAGGAAACTTTATCTGCTTTTTCCAATGCAATAGGTATGGATATTTGCCCCAAGAAAAGCCCCTCAGAAGGTTTGCTGCTAAGAACTATTTCATATATAAAGCCAAGTTGTAACTATCTGAAGCCACATTAGCCTTCTGATGTCAGTTAGGCACAAGAAAACTAACCCAAAAATAGGGTTACCAGTAGTTAACTTTTGCAAATAAGTAGTGGTTAATGGTTGCTTGACATTGATGTCAGATTTTATGACCAGGTAAGTAGTTTAATAAATAGCTTTATATAAAGTGACATATCTTGTTCCATGTGAATATCTACTCTTTAATTAAGTAAATAGTAGGTATTATGCAAACGGTTTCATATGTTAACAATGCAGAATGCTTGGTCCGGTATGTGAACAACCAACCATACCATTAATAATGCGCTTGTAATTATCATGCACACATTTGACAGTTTTGTTTGACCTAAGCTCCTTACTTGTGCAATTGAAAATAGAAGTCAATGTATAAAGACATTAATGATATTTAAGTCATTTTAATGGAAAGGTTTCAATAATGTTTACAGGCTTGTGTAATCACCCCATTTTTTAAAATGGTAAGTGATTGTGATTAAATGAAGACTCTTTTTCAAATAGTGATTGGTGATTAATATCATTTCCAATCGCTGGTGATTAAATGTTATAGAAATTTGTAAGTTAGATTAGGATTAGTGATTGAGTTGATTTATGGATTTTTTGGCAGTGTAACCTAGGAACAAACAAATACAATTTACTAACAAGATATCTTAATATATTTGGAAAATGGAGAATGGATGTGAGCATGTGGAAAATTATACCAGAAATGTTAATGCTACTTATCGTGTAGTAATATTCATTAAATATGGATATAAAATTACTAATTTCCTATCGATTTTTTCAACTGTTTGACTAAATGATGTCTTTACATTTTTTAAAATTATATTCGTAGCTATTGATTGCTTCAATTGTATTGGTTAGCTGCATTTTTTATTTGTAAATTGCAAAAATTACTAATATTCCTACCTTTTGCCTTTTTAGGTAAGCGTTTTGACTATTCAGCTTGTCTAGAAATGTTCGCCGAGTAAAGACCCATGCCATTACCATGGCGTCCGCCTACTCCACCAATTGCAGTACCTCTGGTTGATAACCCTGAAGAACAAGCTTAAAGGGCAGGAAAAAGCATACTAGGTACTAAAAAGATAATTTATTCAACAAATATTAATATAGCATCAAACACACGATAACTGAAATTCTTAAAAACATCAACCAAGAAGTTAGTGTCAATAGTAAAAAATGGGTTGTACACCATTTTAATTGATTTCAATGCCTTTGTCTCCAACTTCATAACTCTTACGGTTCTGATTCTCCAGAAACTTCCAAACCGTATTTCAGCAGAATATTTTAGTCGGCTTGTAATTTTTAAGCACGACGTTGAAAAGTCTGTTACCAGCGCAAGGCATAAAAAGAAGCCAGCAAAAATTACCACAAAGAGGACAAATAACATTAAGTACATAAATAGTGGCAAACTATTAAAAGTATTTAAAACCAGCCATGCAAGTAATACCAGAGTCCAAAACACAGCGGATATCACTATTGAGAGAAGCTGCTCCGCAACACTTTTTTAGCAGGTATGAACTAGGAAAAATATTTTGTACTGTTGAATGCAACCAGCCAACCTTAATCTTGGCACGCAGTTCAGTATTTGACGCACCGTGTCCTGAAGAATGGCTACGGTTACTAGCCATAGCAACCACAAAAACGAGAGACATCTCCCACATTCGTAAACTGATAAAGTGACAGTAGCGCGAATAGCTAAACAAATAATGTAAGTTTGTTTAGTAGACAATGTTTACTACAATTTTGAAACAGTGAATCTTCAAGCAAGTCACCCAGCACAAAATAAACTGGATCGAAGCAGAATACAAGTGAAGAAACATAAATTATATGAGGACAAATTGGCAGAGTTGTGGCACAAGCACACACCACAAAGTGCAAAAGTTTGTCGCCTGAAGAAGAACTTCCATCTGAAAACCATAATATATAATTTTTTATATTTCTTCACGACATAAGTTTTAATAATCTTACATGCTGAAATGATTTTAACTTACCAGCACTTAGCTTTCTGTAAAATTGTAGCAGTGAGTTGAAACCTACAAACACTTCGTTATTTACGTAAACTAACAAAACGATGCAAATAGTTGCGGCTGTTAAAACAGAACAAATAATATGCAAAACCAAAATACCCACGTTATAGTTTATTCTAGTTTCTACGAGCAGGTGTGTTAGCAAGTCGTACATTGAGGCAAGGAATATTATTACAGTGAAAAACATTGAAACACAGAATTTTATCCATAGAGCATTTGTTGAGATTTGTAGTAGTCGGGAAAAGTCCTTGCTCCAAACAATTGGAAAATTGTATGTAAAACTAAGTGCTTTGTAATAAAGCTTAAAAGCTGCTTGCAACTGAGCAGACAACATTATAAGTTATTGTTGGATGAACGAAATCCAACAGCCGTCCACGAAGTTTTAAAAAATGTTAATTTAATTTTTCACTGATGGATTTTTATATTTCATATTTGCTGCCGTTTCCTTTGGTAAGACATTGCTATTCAAACATAATAAGTATCTATGACTGAAAAGCCTGTGTTGTCTGTCGGAATGTTACGACAAAGTATGGGTAGCAATTCATTGGATAAATTAAACGATTTTTAATAATAATTACAAATCAATTCAACTGATGGTTGTAAGCTTTCATTTAACCATATTTTCTTCCTAAATTGCGGGAAACCGCAAATTAAAGCAATATAGTAGTTTAAACATATGTCCATGAACAAAGCCTTTGGAAAGAACCACAAATAAATGTTAATTTATCGTAACTAACAAAAAGGCATACTCATACGCTGCATTGTAACTATTTGAAAATAGTTTTTTCTTTAGCATACCTGAACTTCAATATGAGATTAAATACAATAATATATGAAAAATGTAATGTCAGGTATCCGAAATATCATGAAGCCATGAAGACTTAAATTTCACAGCAGTTTAAAAATAGATAATGTCAAGACAAATATACATACTGAAACATATTGTTTCGTTGAATTTGGTATTAAGTAAGAGTTTGTGTATGATCCACATTTTGTTTCCGTATGAACTCTTTTTTCTGTTTCTGAATGAAATTTCTCCATATCAGTTCAACTGCAAATACAACAATGCAACCAGACAACAAATAGAACAACAGCGTGATAATTAAAAAGAATGACCCTAGTTTAATAGCTATTGGCATTTTGTCCACATCCATGTTCTGATTACTCGCAATACTGCTTAACATGCTGAGTACCCTATTGCTAGGAACATTTTTTAGATCTACGTTTTGAGTGTGTGTGAACTCAGAATTTGTTAGGTCATCTTTCAGTTTCTTTAGTAATGTAAATATTCCATTTTCGTACAGCCTTGAAATAATATCTTGTACTATTTCCGCATTGTACAAATACTTGTCTATATACCAAGTTAACAGCGTAGATAGAAACATTTGCGCGTTTACGTTTTCATGAAATCGTCTCCCTTTTAGAGCTAAATAAAGTTTTTGAAATCTTACAGGAAATTGCTTATTTGTTTCAAATACTTCGTATAAAATTGCAACTCTTGATGTTGTAGAACAGAGCGGGAGTTTATGACGGCTATTTTGGTAAACTTCAAAATCACTTAGATTAAGGTTTAAACAACTAACAGGCTGATGGTTGGATAATGCCTGAAAAGGGTGGTCATGTGTGCCAAAGGCAAACGAATTTTTTGTTTGTGAAAATATTTGTTTGTATAAACTTATACTATCTCTTATTTCATACCCTAGTCGTTCGATTTGATTTCGAATTTGTCTACCCAATTTATAAGGCGTTACAATTAATTTAAAGTGTTTGTAAACATCATAAATTGTTTCTGGCAAATCCAGTGCTTCTTTTTCTTTGATTAAATGAGAATATATTGTGAACGTGTATAAATTTCGAAGCAACATCACGGCAACCATCCAAGTTAGTAACAGGTGCCAAGTGTCATGGTTCCTGTAACAACGAACGTTATCGCCTTTCTCCATGCTTGCTGCAAAAAGCCAGAAACTTGTCTGCTGAATTTTAAATCCTCCAAATTTTAATGTTGCTACTAAACCAAAATAAGCCAAAATAGTACACAACCAAATTGAAGCAGGAAAAGGCTTAATAATTGCTAACAAATTTGTCTTGATATTTTGCGATTCAGTTTCATCTTCACCAAGCACAACATAAAACTTTATACCATTAAAAAACGCTCCGTTTGGAATAGGTTTCTCAAGGGGGCCTAGCACATCGTCCGAAAACAAGTCAGAATGCTTTAATTTATATTTCAGTCCTTTCAGACACTTTTGCGATGTGCAGTTTAATAAGTTCAATACAATTAGTTTAATGCAAGGCAAATCATATTCTTCTTGATCATTTTTATACAAATTATTTCGAAACAACTTATCACAAGTGTTTGCAAATATTCGATTTCTGGGATCATGTTCGTCACGTATATTAGTCAACTGGCTACGCTTCCAAATATTACGTTGAATTTCTGAAAAGTAAACTTGGACGTTACCAATTATTCGTAATTCCACTGGCCATTTTCCAATTGTAATAATTCCTGTTTTAAGATTGCTGCAACCAAAGCATCCAGCGTAGCAGTTTTGACCATTTATGTCTATTACTGTTACCGAAGACACTTTCACAAACCTGGAAATGCTCAGGAATGTAAAAGCAGGATTTATAAAATTGGGAAAGCTGACCAGAATTAGAAGGTGACTGACTTTTAGGCTAGGTGGTAAAAACAACAACTGACTAATATCAACAGGGTTTCTTGTTTTGCTTGAAATACCACTTCCTTTACCATCAATGTATACCGAACAAATCTCCGAATATTTTTGTTGCTTGTAGTTGCTTGTAGTTAGATATGATTTGTTACTGTGTAACCAACCTTCGTTGCCATTTTGGTCTTTTAGTGCTATTTGCAATGTTACTATCTCTAGCTCACTTAATAAGCGGTTGTAAATATTTACGGATTCAGTTGTATTACTACGAGTAAAATAAAATGTACAGCTTTTTAGAAATGGCAACAGTGTCAAGTAGTTTTTTGTTTCAACTGCAGTACATTGCGAGGGCTCTGAAAAGAGAAAGAAAAGGAAAATAATCATTTCCAATTGGGAAAATGGATTATAAGCGTGAAAATGACTGGACACCTTTTAAACGATTAATGAGAAGGCATATCATATGCATTGGATGGATGGGTTAATGCGATACCATAGTGAGTGCGATTAAAATTTTTTGAATGCTTTCAGGCTGTCATTTTGTTTTGACATTTAAGACCTTCAAAGTTTTTTTTATTACAATAAAATTAGTTTCACACATTTACGACTATGTACAATGTAACATTAAAGCATTAAAGTTTTGAATAAACATTTCGAAAATTTGTTATGCAAATTTCAACTCAACATTCAATCACTCATTTAGTTTATAGATACTACCTTGGTGATACGTTATTCTTAGTAAACAACTACAGTTTACGAGTTATCGAAAATAGTATAATCTTAACCATTTACTATCAAAACTTTAAAATAATGGCAAAGGGCCATATTGCGAACCTTATGGAGGGTGGGCCCAAGCCGCTCCGTAATGAGTCATATACCAATCGAAAGCTCTTGAGGAGCTTATCAAAAGTGTTGCTGGGCACAAGTTCCAATTCCGTGAACCAATGGCAGTTTTGGTCTCTTGAAGTCAGAAGTTTTGCATGTAAGCCTTACGGCAGCACCACATTGGGATGTGCATGTCTAGAGGGGCTTCAGACCAAGTTGCCAAAAAACTGCTTGTCATACTTTAGGCGTCAAGTACCTGTGTAAAAGTTCTTCAGCTAGTCAAAATCAAACTATAAGTTGAACATTTTCATGTTTTCTTGGTATTCTGTATTTCTTGAAAAACGGTGTAACGGATTTTACAAGTAAAAATCGTAACTTCAAGAGGTCAAAACTGCCAATGGTTCACGGAATTGGAACTTGTGCCTAGCAACACTTTTGATAAGCTCGTCAAGAGCTTTCGATTGGTATATGACTCATTACGGAGCGGCTTGGGCCCACCCCCCATAAGGTTCGCAATATGGCCCTTTGTTTCATTTCATCAAAGATCAACTTTAGTTCATTCAACAATAGTCACTTTAGTCTAGACAAAATTGCTATTTTCAAGATTACTTTCTTCACATTAAGAATCTTCGGTTAAACATATTATATATTCTATTTGCAAGTTGTGCCAATATAATATCATCCCCATTGGTGATAATGGCTTTTAGCGCAGTGTTTTGTGTTTGCTCTTTCGTAGTCCTAGAATATAAATATAAATCGAACAATACAAGCAAAGCAATATGTTTAGCAATCAGCAATTTATATATAAATATAGCTATATAGTTTAAGTTCTAGCTAGAGAACAGATAATTCTTGGTTTAGAAGATTGATGCTTCTTTTATCTTAAAAGACTTTTGTTCTGATTTTGCACAATGCGATATAGGAAGCTTTTGAGCTCAAGTTGCATGCAACAACTGCATAAACCTGTAGCGATAAGCACTGTGGAGCATGATGGCTAAGTCGACAAAGCAAACAATCCTACAATATTCAGACATGATATTTCAGCACTATTGAAAAATTTACTGAATCAACTAGTGCTGCCGTGAAAAAACTCAGAATCATTTGCTCATCAATAAAACCCATGTTTCCTGCGGGTACACTTAAAGGTTTTAGGCTCTTAACAGCCCTTTTCATACAAAAACACTTGGAGTTATATTCATTTGCGGCAATAAGCCATTTTGTTTTTGTTGCACAAGAGTATTCATAAAGTCTACCGCAAAGTGTAAATGTCACCAATACAACCACTGCAGTAATTCCAACACCTGCAGCGAAAACCAATATTACCAAAGGACTATGTAGCTTTATTGAAATATTAAGTACGGTGTTTAATGTCACCAAAATAACATATGCAAAGCAAACAAAAATTCCTGAACCGACCTTTTCATAACAATATAGTATATTTCGTTGAAGTAGTAACTGCCTATACAAACCAAAGGAAATCGAGCTAAGATTTTGGCAAACAAGTAGTGTTTGTATCTTTACAAATGACGCAGTTGTTGAGGTTACGACTATCAGTAAAGTTTTCACATTTATTACTATGCACTGAGTTAGTAACAAGTACAATATAACTCTGATAAACTTTCCAGAAACATCAAAACATAAAAACTCAAAAAATGTTTGATACTTTACTGTCTCATGGAAGCAAATTCTCATAGCCACAAAAAACGGGTCCCAATTCAAAAAGGGAAGAACTATAGAACATGCTGCTAAAAACGTTGGCACGGCGCAACTAATACCCAAGACGAAGCATGCAAAAAGATCAAAATCAATTATAAAACGGTTGCAGATTTTGAGTTTTTGGTGTGTATTTTGGGATCCAATTAAATAGTGCTCTGTTTTGTAATACCAGTTACAAGAGCAAATCATGTCAGCTCCAAACATAGCTAAAACAAAGTCTAAAACAATGGATGCTACCACAAGTTGAGTTGTAACTGCACAGATGAAAATGTGTTCAAGTTTGAATATGAATGAATATTTAGTTAGTGTTGCAATTGTGAATGCAGTTAATATAAATGCGATAAAAATTTTCCAACTCAGAGATTTAAGCAAGTATCGCTGAAAAGCAAAACTGTATACGTCCATCATTCCAATTTCCCATGTTTTCGTTGATTTTTTCCACTGCACAGGGTATTTCAGCGGCAGAAAGTTGTTAATTAACTGGTTTATTTGTATTGCTTGTAGCGCTTGGTAGGAAGGCATTTTTAATTTTTAACTTAGAACTTGAGTAACACGGTGGTTTAACTGGAACCAAATGTAGAGTTTGTCTGTGCACTTGTACTGTTGCATATAGAATGACAGTTGAAAACAATAGTAAGTAGTAGGCACGCTGATACTTGGCAATAAAAGCTATTGTATATATTATGATTCAAGAACACAGGATTTCCAGGTTTCACATTTTAGTAAGAGGCTTTCCAATACCTGGATATTGAGTTTAAGGTTGAAACAATTTGGCACAAAAATAGTCTAGAATTACGTATATATTAATAACATGTGCGTGAATTGAATACATACGTAATGAGTTTTTAGCATATGCGCACGTTTTGATATAACGTATTCAAACAACAAAAATGCCCACTAAAGCGTTTCTAAGAAATGTATTTCTAACACAATATGGCACGCCTAATTTCCACTGATAACGGTCCCGGATGTTTTTGTATTTTTTATCAGTTGGACTTTTTCTATACAGCGCCTATAAATATAACTATCCCCTTTACCTGTCAGCAAGACAATTTTTTTAACACGTCATCACAGATTTATCTTGTTTTGCGTCATTCTAAAGTACATGGTGTTTTACTTCAGAAACTTAGTAATGATATATTTATTCGCAAAAGCACACAAAAGAGTTAAGGTTTTAAAGTGAATACTTATTAACTCATCTTGCCTATGCTTACCTTTTTTGAAGCCAGCCGACAATGCAGTTTCCAAGCAAATTGCTGGTTGGTTCGTCACATACAAAATAGGGCTTTTTTATGTATAATGGTAAAAGAAATAACTTTATTATCTGTCTCAGATTAAGGATTGGTGATTCTAATCCGTGATTAGACAAGTCTGCTAGAACTTTATCAAGCACAACGATATCAACTTAACACACAAGTGGTGTATGGTTCTATTGGTTGATTACTAGTAACGTTAGAATCTGTAATCAATTTATTGAAAATTAAAGTATGCAGAAAAGGTGTAACTAAAAACCTCCGAAGCATATAGATTCAAGTAAGAAAACACCTCTGTCTAAATTAAAGAAAACACTTGCAGCTTGTGTAAGAAGTGCTTAGGTGTTAGCAAAAAGATATTTGGGCTTTGGTACTTCGTGTCGGAAAACCTTCATTTGTACCTCTAAGTTCAACGAAAGAGTAACTGTTGAAAAAATTCTCGCCATCGCAATTCTAAAAAGCTGATCAGGTAATTAAATATAAAAACTTGCTTTTTGAAAGGTACATTTACTTTTCTGTGTTTTTCTACACGTTGCCATTTTGTGTATTACTAGTAAAGATTTGCTGATTTTTTTGTAACCTTAAACAATGTGTTGCAAAAAATAATACTAACAACTTTAATTTCGATTAAAACCTTGTAGTTCCTTTGTGTAAACGCGGTTCAAATATTTTGACGATTTACTAATTTGAAAAAACGTAACATTAAATTTGCACAACTAAATTAGCCTTTGAGCCTTCCAGTCATCCACTAATTATATATTTGTTGGTTTTCTGTACATAATTATTACTCGACAATATTTGAGTATAATTTCCACGTACTGCATTATTATTTGTCTCTTTAAAATTATTTTGTTTCTGGAATTTGTAGTGGGGCTTTGCAGCAATATTATGTTAATCCATGCATGGTTTTTCTGCGTATCAATTTTGAGTGAGACCCGTTCTGTTGCATCACTTTCAATGAATTCAATATACACAGAATCCATAATGTCAAAATCCTGATCATAATTCTAAGCCATGGTTCTTTTCTGAACTAAACTGGGCACAAGATGTATATTCATACATACAAAAGACAAGGCACACCTATCCAGTGGCTACAAACTTTCACCAACTTTTGAAGCCTTTATTTTATGCAAAATGTCTTGTTGTCCTAAATAACTACCAGGACGTTAACCTGAGACTAACGGCAACGTTTCCAGTGATGCTACGTAATATGATACCCGCTGTGTTTTCGGAATACAAAGACTTACAAACTCAAGATAGAAAAATTATTATGATTCCTAAAGGATTGCACAAGTTTAATGACAGCGTTCAATGGGACTAGGATGAGTATCCATGCAGGTTTTCACCGTATTTAAACCCTTTAAGAAGTTTTCACCCGTGGCTGCCGATATACAGTTTCTGTGTGGACCTAAGAATAATAAAGTTTTCAGCTTTTGCAAAACCGTGGAGTTGTGCTGCTCAAATTGAAATGTTTCGACCGGATTATGATGATAAAGTATTTCGATACTCAGGTTTGTTTAGCTTCCCAATTTCATGGCACATGTTTTTAAAGAAGCCACAAGTCTTTCATATTGCTTTGTAGACTTCCAAGGAAACACAAAAGAAAAAAAGTAACATATTATCTCTCGTACATGAAAATGCAAAGCACACATTGTTAACACAAGATGTGTACTGCACAGCTCAACTTGTGTTTCAAAAGACAAAAGACTACTTTTAACAACAAACTGGTGTAATAGCACTTGTATCGGTTTTGCTACCAGAATTAAGTTTTCACCTTCAAGTGCAAAACTATTCCATTTCAATAAACGCATGGACAAAAGTTGGCAACATCGACAAGATCGCAGAACTTGCGTTACCAGCACAAGTAATGACCAGTTGGGAAATGGAGAAGTCAATGGACAAACCAATGGAAAGTTCAGTTAAAAACCAGTTACGTCTATGCCACATAAAAGATCCAATTTCTGAATTTTTCCATAACAGGAATTAAAAAATTAGCCAAAACAAAGCATATCAAGTGTACGCATATTTGCTACAAGATATTTTAGGCAATTTTACCTACAAACACGAATCACAACAAAACATTAGAAATGAGGCAATTTGCAAAATGAGACAAGTTTTGAACGCAACACAAAATTCAAATTTCGGTATTGCCAAGTTTAACTTCAACGTCCATTTCTTTCACCCACCAACTGATTACGAATTCTCTATTTTGATGCAGTTTTCATTCCTAAATCTTCAGTTTGTAAGTTGCGGAAAGCTCCAAATTGGCCAATTTCAGATTAAAGAGCTAAGTGACGCCTTTGAAAGTTATGTTTGGCTTGGTATTGTCATTTGTCTGGTAATGGTCTTTGTATCCATTAATGTGCTAAGTGGGGCTACAATACTGACCTTGCACAAAATGCCATTCATTTCTCTCTACAAAGTTTTAGTTGAGCAAGGAGATCCATTCTCAAATCAACTAATAAAGTATTGCAGGATTCGTGTTGTAATTGGAGTTTTTCTCCTAATGGGTGTAATAATAAGCAATGCATACAAAAACGTCAATGTGTACAACTTGATGTTACCTCGTGCTAGGATTCCGTTTGAAACCCTGCAGCAATTATTAGACCATAAATTCAAATTTTTTACAAGAAATGCATTAATCTTAGAGTATCAACATGCTATCAAAGCTTTTCAAAACTTTGATGGACATCAAATATTTGTAAACTATCAAAACAAAGGTTATCGCATATCTTCAGCGGTCAATGATTTGTTTTCGATGGCTCGATTATCAAAACCGAAGACTAAATTAGAGAGCATGTTTAAGGAAAACATAAAGAGAATTTATAATGCAAGTTGTTTACATAATGACACTGTCCAAATATTCCTTCAAAGTGAATTTTACTGAAGTGAATAGGTGCTTTATGACTTTTCTCACAAATTACGATAGGTGCCATACGAATTTTTGGGGTAATATGAGAATTTGGTACTAAAATGTGCGCAATTTTCCCGCGGATTTTTTCTATAGCATATCTCATTTCGCCCCAAAAATTCATATGGCACCTATCGTAATTTGTGAGAAACGTCGTAAAGCACCAATTGAGTTTTGTGAGAAAAGTCATATAGCACCTATCTTAATACTGCGATTTTCATAAAGCACCAATTGAAAAGTAACCATCGATAAGACAAAATTGGTTGCAGCCTTCTATAGTACAAATTATCAATTCGGTGGAATTTTTTGACGGATTTTATGCAAAGGTTTTTAATCTCATATGAGTCATCGATAAGTGGCAATCACATATACGTAAAAAAATCCACAGACTGTTACATGGGCCATCTCTGCGGGTATCTTTATTGTCTCATGTAAGCATAGGACTATAAATTGAATTTAAACAAATGCTTTTAAAACCTGCAATACCTCTTGAAATCTCCACGGAAAGTGTACGAAGACTTGTGATTCTTGTGATAAAAACAACAACCAGTCCAACCAATAAACAAGCTATATAAACAGCTTAACATCTAAGTAGGCTGTGGTCTTGGGGCAGTAACAACAGACAGCGCAGTGTAATGACTGATGCTTTTAAACACGTGAATAAAGTTCTATTCTATTGTATTCTATGAAAATAAAAATATTATCCAAAGGTGAATAGCCTTATTCGACAAAACTTTTGAAACATCAAGAACAAAGCATATTATGACTGCAAAAGTTTGACTGCAAAAATTTCAATTTATTTTCTATTTTTCTTTTCAGCTAAAAGTTTTGTTTGCGCCTGTACGGTCTTCAGCGCATTCAATCTACCCCATCCATACAAATTATTAGGATATTTGACTTCCTTCTCGGTACAAGCCTCATTTTCCACTGGATAACTAATGTTTCCCAGTCTGTCTGCATTTTCCGTTAGCAGCTTATACGCAACCTCAAACGTTAACTCTGGATCCCTCACCTTCAACAAAGCCACCACCCCCGCAACATGCGGGCTGGCGGAACTAGTTCCACTCCAGGTGGCGGTTAGATACGGATCACGATTGTTCCAGAAGTGAAGTGCACCTTGAACCTGTTCGCCTGGAGCCACCAAATCAGGCTTAATTCTTCCGTCAGGGGTAGGTCCTCGGTTACTTTTGTACCACACGTTATCCTGCCAATTGGATGCACCTACGCCAATTACATGCTCGCTATTTGCGGGATACAGTGCAGTGCTACAGTTTGGTCCGTCATTCCCCACACTAGCTACTATGATAATGCCCATCTCGTGCAAAGCCAAAAGTTCCTGGAGTTCTTCCGGGTCGCCCCCTGCCAGTGATAAGCTTAGAACGTGCGGCGCTTTACTGCAGTCCTCCTTAGAGCCGTCGGGGAGTGTGGGACAGCCTATAAATTGATAGCATCGAGCCAAGTATTCGTATTTGCAGTCACCGTAACGATTGCAGCCTACACAAGCCATCCAGGTAGCTCCAGGAGCAACCCCAATGTGTGGTCCGTTGTTTGGCTTAGAGCCCCCTGCCAACATGCTCATGCAACCTGTGCCATGATCGTTATCATCGTAAGGTTCCGTTTTATTTGCCACGCCGTCGTACCAGCCATATTCCCCGCGAAAGTTGTGTTTTGTTAGACCGTGCGTATGGTTAACCCCGGTGTCAATATTAGCCACAATTACGCCTTCGCCTTTGCTCCCGTTGAGTTCGGCCCAAGCCTCGGTGAGCTGGATTATTGGCATGTTCCAAAACTCGTCCGGTGGGTCAGCCTGTTCTGATCGCTTAGTTGTCTTGGCATCTGGAATTTTGTAGATGGGCTCTGCCCTGATTTTGGAAACTTCTGAATCTTCAGCAATCGCTTTAACCGTGTCGAAATCAGCCTCCTTGATAAGCATAGTGTTGCCAATCCAGAATTTGACATAGTCTTTAAATCCACCTCTGCTACTTCTACTGGATAACATGCTTATAACTCCTTGCTGGATTTCTTCGGCATTTTTCTCTAGTTCGGCTTTTAGTGCGGTGTTGCGTGCACCACGGGAAGCGTGACGAAGGGCTTTCGTAGTTTCAATGGCAGTTTTGACACCTTTGGTAAATGTGACCAGCACATTTAGTTTTTCCCCTTTTTCTAGACGTTGGGCTAAATCCGGACAAATTTTGTTGGCTTGCGAGATTCCATTTTCAATTTGGAAAGTGAGGAAAAATGCTAAGCAGAAGGTGTAAAACGTCATGTTGCTACTGCAGACGTGCTATTTCTATAAATGTTTGGACGATACTAGGTGCTTTTAGTAGTATCTCCATTTTGCAAACAATGTGCAATAAAATCCTTTGTGTATGCAAGTTGTGTAATTTCGGTAGGTTTAGTAAACAAACTCGTTATGTATGCAGGACTTTGTCGGCAAGCGCTGGTACATCTCTGCCTTGTAGCGAAACAATTTCTCGCTTGATTAGATATTTGGAAATCGGCGTAGTAAAACATTTCCATCTCTGTCGCATAAACACAAAGGGTCCATTCAAGCCGACAAAATGTTTTAGTGGACCATATATTAATTATATGTTCGCTGCCGTTGTTCACGCAGCGAGCTAATAATCATTATTAGCTCGCAGCTTCAGCAGAGAAGCTTATTAAGATGAAGTGCGTCTGTGTTTCCTAGTACTTTATTTTCTTAAGACAGCTCAAACCCAGCCAAAAGGGGCGATACGTCAGCTGAAATAGGTTTAAAATCAAATAAAATATGTTGTAAATCAGATAAAGTTAACTAAAACAGCATACGTAGGCTTTAAATCAACTAAAAAGGCTAAAATCAGCTTAAGTAGGCTAGTAATCAAGAGATTTGTTAAGGTTTAGCTGCAAGCAATTTATGGTTTACCATTGACTGATTGTCATTTCTAAATAGGACCATTGCATATATTGTAGCATCATTCGTAGGCAGTACATGCTTAGCAGATATTTTGGTTTTGACTTATATTTCTAATTAAATTGTAAATAGCTTCAGCATATCGATTGAGCTATTAACAAGACAGCTAAATATTTTGCGTGATTCATGGTTACGGGTAATAATAACAGTACCGCAGATTTACTTCGTGCATTTAATCATCACAAATGTCGTAAATTCGCACAATGGCAATGCAAAATTAAAGAATGCGTCAAGCATGAGCAAGTACGTCTTGAAGTCTATAAATAAGAGATCATTTTGCATCACAAGACAATACAAACTATATCAAACAGACACGTCACATTTTTGATAAACACAAAAAAGAAGAAATTTTTTATTCGCTCTCACAGCACAATAAGTATACTCAGCACACAGAGCTCTTTTATCATCGTTAATTATATCTATCAGTAATTCCCAACACATTTAGAAATAAAATTTACTAAAAATTATAATATACCTTGTTGCTTAACTAGTTTGTATCTACATATCTTTTCCGTTTATTTTTTAAAACGTATTCAAGAGAGTGACAATCTGCTACTAAAATAAATAATGGAATCTACAAATGCACCTTACTGTTTTGTGATCTTCTTCTTTCTGATTTTCTTCAAGTTAGGAGAGAATAAAGACCAAAAGGTGTCGATAATTACTCGAGAACATCCTATTGGTATCGATACAACAAGTAAGTAACTGTTCTTGGCTTCAATATAGGAGCAAAACCGCTTAGCTGCGCTTTCTGATTTGGTGACCGTTTGATCGGTAAATTATTGATGCATAATTTCTTTATTACAGATTTCGACTTTCTAGTAAACCCGTCAACGATAATTATTGTATTACCAGCCCCAGCATTACACTATCAAAAAACTTGTGGCTATGATGGGGTGGAATGTAACTCAAGTTCACTTACTTTTGCGAAGCCCAGGAAGAACTCAAAAGTAGATTTTCGTCAAAAGCAACCCGTGTTTTGGGATTTGGAAGTTCCAACAGATATGGAAAATGTAGAGTTTTTATGCAGAGCCGGAAATACTATGAGGCTCAACACTTCTCAACAGGAATCCATACTAGACTATTTATGTGAAAATTCTATCGGTTATTTTACCAAAAATGAGAATTCCACCTCTAACAATACAGTAATGATTGTTGACTTGGCGGATGGAGATGACGAAGTTTATTTGGGAATTCAAGAACTGCCAACAATAATAAAAATTGGCAACGGTGGATACAAACGTTTTCACAGCGGGCAGCACTTTAACGAATATCGCCTTGATTCCTACTGTAATGGTACGCTAACAGTGGAAATAGTAGGAAATATGCCCGCAGCAGATTCTATTGTTGTCAGCGGAAACTGTTCTAGAGGAAAGCTACTCAATGTAAATGTTATGGCAGGTAAGTTGGAATATGTTAAGTGTAAATAAATGTTTGAATAAAAATGCTGATATTCCTTTATATTTGTGTAGGAAATGGTACCTTGACTATAGGAAAAAACGTAAACATAACTTTTAGTGACATAGACGCTATTTTCTTTGAGGGACTTAGTTTCGAGTTTGAGAAATGGTGGGTGGAGAGGTGGAACGTGACATTGGTTCACCAACAGGATAGCTTCGTTACTATAGGATCAACTAAAGATGTTGTTGGCCAAAGGGCGACTTTCTGTGGAGCTGAGAATTTAACCTGGGAAGAGAGAATTCTTTGTAGAAATTGGTGGAGATATGGTAAGACATGGTTGGTATGGGTAAGTGTTTGTTTGCCCATCGTATTACTAATTTGCTTGTTGGCTTGCGTTAACGTAAAAACAAAGCGCAAAAGCCATCCAAAGACGGCGTTTGAAACGGTGAGGTGGTCTCGGAATGAAACCTCTCAGAAAAATAAATAAACTAGTTTACTTTAGAATTTAGATGTACAATGAAGTTTATGTCAAAAGGTGTTTGAAAAGTTACAGTTTTTGATAAAATTATATTAAAGTATTACTAGCATAAATAAACTATTTCAATTTTACATGTGTATCAATGCTCCATGATACATTATAAGGTACGACTACAATTTTTTTAGCAATTGCATATCAATAAGTCTTGATAAGTATTTTTGAAACGCATACAAGTATTGTCTACCCTTGGGACATCTGGTTGTTTTCTTTAAAGCAGTTTGTATTTTGAATTCTTCGGCAATTCTACGCTTAATTGAGTTACTGTTTGGGTAGTAGAAAATTATCTACGCCTATAAAATCAACCACAAACACATGATTGCTCTTAAACAATGTACCTCTATGATATAAATATTCAGTTACTTGGTTCGGTAAGTCTGCCGCAATTTTAAATCATTATTTTGCTTCTTTGCAACTATGATTTTTGTGCTTGTGACGCACGTTTGTATGATATTTTTAGCGAAAAAATATATGCTTTATGTTTCCCTGTACAGATTCCTCTAAAAATTCATTTTTCATCTCGATAATAAATTTTTATTGGCTGCATCATTTCCAGATAATAAGCAATGGTATACACACTTTAACAAGTAGTCACTTTTTTAAAGAAACAACACTCATTTGAATAGCACATAGATTTTGCACATTTAAGAATAAATACTTTGCAACGAGATACTTCGAGACAAATGGGTTGGTCAGTGGTAAATTTGAAAAGTGACACCATAATGACAGGGATCAATACGTAGGAGAGCCCATTAGTGAAGGTGAAAAATACTTGGTGACTTCACATGGCATGGAATAAAAGCTGTCATTCCAATAGTTTCAGTGAGCCCACTAAGCGTGGTACTGGCTGCATAGGCACCCCAAAACAAAATGCCCATACTCCATCGAATACTCTTTTGGAACAAAATTGTAAAAAAATGCTGGAAAGCTTAAAGCTTCGTAAAGGCAAAGGAAGAAGAACAAGGTGGCAGTCCCCATTTTCAATGTGCTGGCGTTGCTGTTGAAGTAAACATGCTTTAAGCCGACTTTTATACCGCTTTTGAATGGTCCTGTAAAAACCGCATCCCAGCAAGAGCAGGAACATCCTGTTGCGACCCAACAGTTGAGCAGATATTAGCATATGAATAACTGGGAGGACGAATGGACTCAGACCAGCAAGTACAAACATAACAATGACGTTCTGTTTTGCTTAACGCAATCCGACAATTGAAATAAGATCTGCAAAACCGGAGATATGAAAAGGCGGTAGATTTAACCCGTTGTCTATAGGAATTTATTTTAAAATCTAAACAAACTGCAAAAACATGTATCAATATTTTGATTAAAATTTGTGACTTTAAAAGCAGCAAAGAGACACAAGCAAAACTAGATCATATAATGTGTCTTTTGGGTAGTGTCGCTTCACCCACGGATAGTCTTATTCTTCATTTTTGTGACTGTAACCCATAAGCTACTTCCGTAGAACAATGAAAGCGGAGTTTGAGGAGACTCTAGTTAAGTCATAGATATTATCTATGCGTGTACGCACATTTTCAGCAAAGATATACATGCGTATAAAAACCGTCTCTTGGTTTTTATTGAGGCGTTTTATGTATGGCCATACGAAGACACAAGTGATATTCCCTTGTAACCAGTCCTAAATGCGCATAATTTGTTTTAATTTCTTTGGTCCTCTCAATAGTTGCAAACTAAAAAAGGTATTAACAACAAAACAATTAAAGATGTGCTTTCAAACGTCTTCCGTCGTTACGACAGCAAAACAGTCTATTATATCGCTACTGCACCTTCAATTTGCTTATGATTTGTTTATATTTATACCTAAATATGCAAACATACGGCTTTCAATAATTAATAGAAAAACTTGATTATTTTTAAATTAATACCAACTGGTTTAACAGGTTTGTTGATATTTATTAGACAATCAAGGTAATAGTATTAGTAAGTTTAGTACCATAAAATTGTTGCATACTGCCAGACAAAAAACAACTGAACTGTGCGGATTTAACATATTT
Source organism: Entomobrya proxima (assembly GCA_029691765.1). Classification (NCBI taxonomy): domain Eukaryota; kingdom Metazoa; phylum Arthropoda; class Collembola; order Entomobryomorpha; family Entomobryidae; genus Entomobrya; species Entomobrya proxima. Next base: position 36,931,363 of record CM056169.1, on the reverse strand, counting down.
AACGTATTTTTATACATACATGAATACTTAGCATTTAACACATATTTTCCTTTTTTAAATTGTGTATATGTTTTTTACGCTCTTACCAAATTCAATCGTTGGAAAAATAATTGCTTGTTTTGAAGGCTATCACCTACCTGTTATTTTTGCTTTGCTTGGGCATCTATCATCCCTTTATCAACAGAAAACCATGTTGTTAATACAATCTCAAAACAATTAGTAAGGCTCGTGTTCGATTTCCTTTCCAACAACACGCCCCACATCAAATCGTATTTCCAACTTATAATAAGCTTTGAGATGTAGTCAAAATGAAATGGTCAACCCTATATTCACAGCTTTAGCCGTTGCCACTGTCTCTTATTAAACTTCATAGGTTTAGAAATAATAAAACATACTCAACAAATGTTATATACTCTTTAAATAAATAGAAGCGCAAAAAACCTTTATTTCGTCTTTAAAAAATCTTTATCAGAATGTTCGTGGATCGGAAAATACTTGAATTAGTTACTACATGCACTTTGTGCATTTCAGCTGCAATTTACACTGACGCTTCACCACCTCACACAACACTTTATTTTCTGGATTTTGAAACTGTTCCAAGAGTAAAACTGCCCAAGGGCATAGATGGGGAAATTGTAACGCAGACCAGTAAGATTGACCGATCTTTCACAAGCTATCCAGAAATTCATAATTTTGCTGACGTTTTAAAGCCATTTGTTCAAGACCGGTGCTACATAACTGCAAACAACTACATGTATACCAATCTACCACTGCTGGCCATGGTTCCGATAATGTTGCGAAACGTTGTTTATTCGTTATTGGTGTCTAACCGCTTGGATAGGACACAAATTATTAGCATTCCAAAAAACTTACAAGGTTTTAATTTATCTATTAACGCAAATGTGGACTGGTTTCCATGCATAGTATCATCTCTATTTAACCCCATAGTAATAGAGAATTCTGATAATTACTGCACTGAAATTAATTTCTTTAAACTTTCCACAAGAGTAAAACCGTGGTCATGCGTTGTTCAAGTTGAACTCTTAAAACCAGATTACCAAGCATCCCACCGATTTGGATGGGCATACAAACCTCAGAAACTGCACTCAGATCTATTTTATTTCGCCAATAATATCTTTGGTCTATGGGTCCATATAAATGTACCTGTAATCATGAATGTCATAGTGACCACTCCTAAAGACACTTCTTGGGAAAAACTACAGAAGCTCTTCGAGTCTTTAGAAATTCATCGCGTAAAAGAATTGGTCCAGCACACATTTTCTGTAGCTTATGTCAATCACAAGTATCATCGGCAAGGGCACTTTGGCAATATTGTTGGAAACATTTTGAAGCTTGAAGCGTTATCTCCAGCTCCTACGTATTTTGGATTTATGAAAAACGTGCAAATATCTCTAGAAATGTGGCAAAATACGGGTGGCATACATTTCCTAATTCAACAAGTTTTCCCACTTGGCATACAATATGAATTGAGGCTTAGCAATGCTCTACCTGCTCAAATTACAAATTGTGATATTTCTCAGTTGCACAAACGATTTTCACCCATTTTAACAGAACACAATGCACGTCCGGAATTTTTTCGAATTACGGCCGAAATGCTTAATGATGTTATGGATAACTACACGTTTTATAAAACCTGGGAACATTTAATATGCAACATGGGCAGATTGGAAGCAGCACCCAAGCGTGCCATTAACACAGGTCCAGTGGCTCACTGGATTGACATATACCAGTTTATAACTCTTTCGTGGCAGTGCGAAAACTGTATAAGCTTCTATGTTACTTTGTCCGATCTGCGTTTTGCAAGTTGTGGGAAACGTCTTACTAGCGGATTCTTATTTCACGAGATTACGAGCGCGTTTGAACGTCCGGTTTGGTATTGCATAGGGCTGTTTCTATTTCTCGTATATTTTACATTTTGTGCTGTAATCAAAAATGAGTTATGGGCTAAATGTGCTTTCAAGTTTCTATCTTTGTGTAAGGTTTTACTTGAGCAAGGGGACCCATTTCCTAACACAGTAGCAAATCAGCCAAAATCCAAAGTGTTAATTGCAGTTTGGCTACTTTTATGCATTGTCATTAGCAACGGATACAAAAATACAAACGTTTACAATTTGATTGCACCGCGACAAAGAATACCCCTCAGAACGTTGGATGAACTACTGGAAAACAATTTTAAAATAGTAACTAGGCAATCATTTGTGGTTGACATAGACGCTGAACAATTCCTAGCGGAATCATTTGACAATTCCAAAAAATCGGCACACGTTCAATACTTAAACCACAAAGATAGAAATGTGTTGCGTTTGTCTGAGATTTTTACGCTGAAGTATGCCGAAACAAGTTTAAGCAAACCGTTTGGAAATGCAGAGGAACGCTTGTTTACAAAGAATTTCGAAAAACTTATGAATGTAAGTGGACTTTACGATAAAAGCTACAGAGTTTTGCTCAAGACCAAGAGTGACTACGAGGATTATATAAAAACCGGCAATTTGTCAATTGGCACGGACATATTAATTAGAAATGAAGAAACGCTATCTTACACAACTTTTGGATTGCTTTACAAATACAATGAAATGAAAGACATTGTAGATGAGCTAAGAAACTGAAACAATATCGCGGTTGTGTTGCCAGAGTTTATGAGCGGCAATATTGTAAACAATCTAAGAAGAACATCTAGTGGTAAACAGGAACTACCAGTGGATGTTGGGGTGGAGGCTTTTACAAGAAACAAAAAGACCCTGTTGCTCATGGGAACTGTTCCACCTTATGTACTGAAGCGTATTAAAGGTCTAACAAGTTCAGGGATTGTGACATGGTTGACGAAGCATTTTAATTATACAAATTACCCTATTCTTACTATCCCAGTTGAAAAACCGACTATGAGTGGAAACATTCTTGTAATTTTTGTGATATTTATTACAGGTTTGGGTTTTAGTGTTGGTAGCTTGGCTTTAGAAAGTTTTGCGAAGATTTTTAGAGTGATTCAAATGAGTTGGAAAATGGGTTTACAAATTTTAATATCGTTTACGGCAATGCACAAATTTGTGTTAAGGATTGTCTTCAAGAAATAATGTGGCAACAAGCGTACGTATTCATGAAATTAAATTAACACTGTTGTAAGCAATATTTTTCAGATATATTCGTTTGCCTAAAAAGTCGGTAGATAAAAAATAAGTCTCTATCTAATATATTTAGCGCCAGATACGTGTTGCCATACACTAACTAACACCAGCTTCCCACGTAGTTCCCACGTAGGTTTTACCTTGCATTACTGAAGGCAATACATTGGCCAGTAAGTTTTCATTTGAAACCTCCCTTCAAATATTAACTGGAACTAATACGACTTCACCAACTACGCTTAGCATGAACATATCATACCAATTTGTTTGCATAATCAGAATACCTGAAAACCAGAACACGAATTTAATACGCGATTTTGATATAACGACGTTAAAGCTGCAACCAAACTACCTTTGCGGAACTACTTTGTTTGCTACTAAGCATTTACGGCGTTTTGCGGCGTGTGTAGTAATCAAATCATGCCATCACATCATGGCACGTGAGGCTCCAAAGTCAAAGGTACTTTGCCAGTTAAAACTGAAACGATTCTCATAACTTTTTTGTTTTTGTGAGCGTATTGGTCTGTCTTTCACATACAAGTTTTAGTTTTACACTGCCAAAAAACAGAAGACAAAATAAACTGCACAATGTTGCAAGTACTACTGACAATGTTAACAATGTTGTTTTATATAATGCACGTACAGTGTACTTAGACAAAACTTAATGAAGCTGTTTACGCATCTAGTGGCTTTGGAGCACTGGCTGATTGCAGAAAGCAATTTATGCCTAAACGTTTGAGATATAATATGATAACATTCTAACCTTAACAAAATCAATCCCGTTATTGACCCCACCCCATGTAACGTTCCAAGTGCACTATGTACACTTGTCCCGAAACCACCATAGCATAGCAGAGAGCGCTTCCACAAAATATTCTTAATCCCAGACATCAGCTCTAATACACTACCACAGTGAATGCTCAGAACAAAGAAGCATCTAGAACCTTCGGTCAGCGTAACAGTGAGAAACGCACATAGTGTCTCTCCTGCTATACACTCCCGCAGTAACAACATCCTGCTCCATAGTAAAGCTACACTCACCGATCTCATGATCGCATCACCAAGGCAAGGACAAGGACGACGACATTGCAGCCAGTCAGTCAGGCAGTTGAGCTCTAGCAAGAACCATCAGAGCAGAGCAGCACAAACACTTTACTAATTTCTTATTTTGTTAATATTGAGAATTTAAGGAAGCCAACAATTAAAAGTTATTTTAATTATTCTTAAAGTACCCCGTATTGTGTTTTAACTTCGCTTCATTGATTACGGAACATTGGTTAGTTAATTCAGTAGGTTAGAAGAACCGCACCGAAAGTCAGTGCAGAAGAGCATATGCATTTCGCATGTTAGAATAGCTTTAAAAGTTGTGTAGGGGCTAGTTAGGAGAATCATGAGGAATTGATTAGTAATCGTCCCTAACAGAAGCCTAACACAACGGTAACCCTACGGTTATATTACACCCATAAGCAATAAATATTACAACTGTATTTAAACTTAAAGACACTGTGAAATCCGACTGTTCTTCCAGCATAGCAGATGTACTAATATTCATCTTTATATCTCTTTCTTTTTTTCTGAATGCGTTTTGAGCCAACTGTGCAATGCTGCCTTGTACAAACTTACTTATACCCGAAGACCATAAAACTCTACATCTTCTCATAATCTATGGATCTCCCCAGTTATAAAATGTCCAACCTATATATTGTGACATAAGGTTCTTTCCACCTCGTGAGTAAATATGCATCCGTTTGTGTAGCACTTCATGTAGTTTAATATCTGATTCCAAACCATGTATTTTATTTTACCATTCCAACACGGCGTGTTTGGTGCACAGATTTGGAGCAGAGTAAAAAAGTTGTTGTGCATTTGTTAGACCTTCAACAGTTAACATAATATTTGAATTGGCAACTCGCATGAGCAGCTTTGAACTCTTTGTGGAATTAGAATCCAGTAAAAACCCAAAACTTGACATAGACAAGAAAGTGCAAAAGTCTATGCTGTGATTTTTACTACACGTATCATATTCGGGTTCCTGTTCCAAATCAAAAAAGATTCCAACCACAATGGTATAATTTCGTTCCAAAATGTCGTCGAATATTTTGTAACGGACGACTGCTTTAGGGGCAGTCAACTCGCCAATGTTGTCACCCAAATAAAAGTATCCTATAATAAATATGTCAGGATTCGACCAAATTTACCTAATTGTCCTTATCATGTTCGTTTAAATAATTTTGGGCTCTACGAGCCAACAAGTTTGTTAAACTTTTCCTTTCCTTTCATTTTGCTCGTATGAGCTTATTTTTGTGAAGCCGAATGGCTAGATTTTTGGTATTTCTCACCTCATGGCAGTTCAAGGACAAGAAATTAGTCTGCCATGAGGCATTTGTCATAAGAAAAAAGTTAAGAAGATTCCTGGAGCCTAGCTCGTTACCACTTCATTTTCTTATCTGTTTTTTGGGACGAATCGTCCTTTTTACTATTGTAACTGACTGAAAAGTCAGCACTCTCTTTTTAGACTCTCTCCGTAGCATTCATGGGCTACGGATCTCTGTAAATTTGCTAAAAGGTTGTATAAATTTCTCTCTGTGTTTTTCGTAAATCCTGACGTTTCCGAAGTCCTTCCTGCATTGATTTTACAAAACTGGCAGCATAAAAGGCATTTTGGTTGGGTAGAAGCAGTGGGGAAAAAGGAGCAAAGCGGAGAAGCAGAGCACTTTTCATTAAGGGGTTATCGCGTTGTATAGTGTAAATGGACGTTAAGCATGGGCTAATCGAAGCCATTGAGTGCCCGCGAACCTGTTTAGCAAGTAAAAGTTAAATATAATGAGTTTGGGTTATTCTTTTTAAATTTAGCTGCGAAGTTTAATAGATTGATTAACGGCGAATTCGTTGGTACCAAATTTAGCATTTTTTAACATTATATAGCATGCTAAATCGTGCTTGAAAAGTTTCAAAACAAAGTTTGCCCTACTGCAACATTGAAAAATTTGACGAGTTTGGTACCAACGAATTCGCCGTTAATCAATCTATTAAACTTCGCAGCTAAATTTAAAAAGAACAACCCAAACTCATTATATTTAACTTTTACCTGCTAAACAGGTTCGCGGGCACTCAATGGCTTCGATTAGCCCATGCTTAACGTCCATTTACACTATACAACGCGATAACCCCTTAAAAGAGTCATAAGAAAACTTTGGGGTTTTGGGGGAATTTTGTAGTTTTTTGGGTTTTGGGGGTATCCTGTGATCCGAACATTCTGGAATTTTCTGGGGCTAATTTTGGGGGCCCTACGTAGTCTAATCTTGTGTCTAAACCCAACATATGGCGAACCTGCCAGGATATCGCCCATTTTAATTAAAAATTAAAAAAAAAACTATAATTTTCTCACTTCGCCCCAAAAAGTGAAAAAAGTTTAGAAGCGCCTATTCCTCATCCCCAACGTAATGGCATCTTCATCCAAGCTGACAGAGGGCTGTTTCACAGCCCATAAGAATCTAGAAGACAACCTGGCTCTTTTTGAAAAGAGCATTTCCGCCCTGGACACCATTGTCAACGGAGCCACCGTCGACGGGAAAGCAGTCGAGATGGAACTCATCCTCCTCCGTGACCAGCACAAGAAAGTCCTGAGGCTCATCGACAATTATGTTGAGCAGCTTAGAGCTGCTAACCTGGATTTTGAAGCCAGAAACCAGATTGGGCGTCGCGTGGATCTCATCAGAGGCATGGCGTTCATCGAACGTCGATGCAAACATAAAATAGTAGGAGCCACGGACGCAACAACCACTCCAACTACACCAGCAAACCCCCACCTGAAGTCAAGTCTTCCGAAGAGGGAGTCACCAAACGTCAGGGAGTGGTTAATATTTAGGGGGGCATTGGAAACCTCAACAGCAGCAGCAGAAAAAGGAAAATCCGTAAGCCCCATCAACAAAAATAAAAACAAAAGTAAATCCAGTGCTACTAAAACAGCAGCAGGTTTTATAAATACGTCGGGGCAAAGGGGGAAGGGTCCATGCATCTTCTGTCCCATTCCCGGTCACACCGCCACCGATTGCCGTGCTGCCACCAAGATGAGCCTGGAGGCTCGAAAACAGGCCATACAGGACCACAGGGCCTGCTTCAACTGCTTCCGAGTTGGTCACGGAAGCAAACAGTGCAGGATCAAAATGATCTGCATATACTGTGGCAACAATCACCACGTACTGGTATGCCACCGCCTCAACAACAAGGATTCCAATCCGCCCAAGAAGGATGAACAACCTCAACAGCAATGATCGTCAGTTTCCCCCACATCATCATTTCAAAATCCGGCTCCTCCTCCCTTGGTCAACTTCGACATCCATGAAGGAAGGAAGATCGAGATGGAAGTGTCAGCTATTACCCGCAGTTTTGGTTCGATTGCCCGTTACCCACCTGACTCCTACCAAGAGGAGTGCAAGCAGAGGGGCATCACCCTGACAGACCGTGCTGCAGAATCCGAGGAAAAGGAGGTGCTCATCGGGGCTGACAATTGTGAGTTCCTAAAGTTGGGGGGAGCGTCAATTCCCCTGAAGATTGGACCAGTAGCTGTATACACAAAGCTGGGGTGGATCGTGTCTGGGCGACAGGAGTCCCCACCACCACCAGTAAGAGGGATGACCATGATGACCCTCCAGGCCACTACCACTGAGAAGGATCTCAGCAAGCTTTGGGCCTTGGAAACAATCAGCATCATGGACCCACCCGAAACAAGACCGGAAGTTGAGCAATCCGCTCTTGCCCACTTCCAAAAATCTGTGAAAGAAGAGCCGAGTAGCCGCGACACCGTGTATCTTCCCTTCAAAGATGGCTACCCGGAACTCCCCAACAACAATAAAAGTATTGCCATAAGCCACCTCCAAGCCAACACCAGACGAATTAAGCAACAGGGCATTCTGGGGGCATATTGGCAAATATTCAAAACGTGGGAAGAAGAGAGGATGATTGAGGAGCCGCAAGCCGCTGCCACAACAAACCCCTGCTGCCTCCCACATCGTGCTGTCATGAAGGAGGGTTTCACCACTCCTAACCGTCGTGTCTTCGACTCTTCGGTCAAATCCAGGTTTGGGCCATCAAAAAACGATGTCCTGGAAAAGAGCCCAAACCTACTCCAACTGATCCCGTCCATCCTCACACGCTTCCGCCTAGACAAAGGGACAGCAGTAGCAGACATCACTCAAGCCTTTCAGGAGATGTCCGTGGAGGAGGGGGACAGAGACAAGTTACGTATCCTATGGTGGGAGGACCTGCCAACCTGCTCAAAAATAAAAGAATACCGACACAACCGTGTGGTATTAGAGGTGTCCTCCAGTCTATCCCTGCTGGATGCTACGCTCCAGCATCACATCAACCAGTATCCCCACTGCCCTGCACCCAAAAAGAAACTGCTCTCGTGCCTCCACGTGGACACCGTCGTAAGTTTTCCCCCCAAGGAAGATGCAATCCAGTTCCAGCATGGAGCCCGAGAGATCCAGTCAGCTAGCCAATTTCACCTCCGTGGGTGGGAGTTCGGACCGAGCTCTCACGAAGAAAAAAGAATATCCGTGTTGGGGCTGCCGGGGTACTTGAAGGATGACCTCCTCCGCATTGAGCTGAGCAATCCAGCTCCCACTACTACTGCTGAAGCTACCCTCATCCGTTTCATCCAGTCATCAGTCGACCCCAAAAACTACACAAAGCTTCCAGCTTTCCTTGACGATGGGAGAATCCTACGACTGAAGACACTACTGCTGCTTGGGGAAGAGGATGAAGCTTCCACAAATCCGGCTCCAATACCGGGAAACAATCCCCTTGTCAAGATGCTCATTCCACATGAGCACCAAAAGAGCCACCACGCTGGAGTTCAGTACTGCCAAACTTCCCTCCGGGAAATGTACTGTATAACGAATAGTCGCCGTACTATCCGCAACGTCACTCAGCGCTGCCCTACTTGTCATCGCCACCTCACTGCCAACTGCAAAGTTCCCAAAGTTGCCTTGCCACCCGAACAAGTCAACGCCACCAGAGCCTTTTCCATTATGGGTGTTGACATTACCGGACCTATTTGTGTAAGAAGGGGAAGACCAACAGCCGTCTTCTCCGACAACAAGTCTAATTTTGTGGGGACAAGCAAGATGTTCCGCAACGTGGATCAGAAGTTCAGGAAGAGATCAAGAGCTCCAGCACCTAAATAAAATAAAAAAGTTCATTTAAATTAAAATAAAAATGCTGAAAAAATCATGAAATGACAAAATGTTGTAAAATGCTATGTTGGTTGTCACCTTACCTAATCCTACCTTTCCCACCTAAATTGACAGGCTGGGCTATAAACGCTCACGTCCTGGGTCTCTAAAAACCGGCTAGGCTATAAACGCTTACGTCCGGGCCTTCTTTCTACTTTTACCTTTGCAGGTGACAACTTCCGGTGAAAGCTGGAATCCTTCCGTTGTGTTTAATTAATCCCCACCTCGATTAATTAAAGGTGGGAGTATGTCAGGATTCGACCAAATTTACCTAATTGTCCTTATCATGTTCGTTTAAATAATTTTGGGCTCTACGAGCCAACAAGTTTGTTAAACTTTTCCTTTCCTTTCATTTTGCTCGTATGAGCTTATTTTTGTGAAGCCGAATGGCTAGATTTTTGGTATTTCTCACCTCATGGCAGTTCAAGGACAAGAAATTAGTCTGCCATGAGGCATTTGTCATAAGAAAAAAGTTAAGAAGATTCCTGGAGCCTAGCTCGTTACCACTTCATTTTCTTATCTGTTTTTTGGGACGAATCGTCCTTTTTACTATTGTAACTGACTGAAAAGTCAGCACTCTCTTTTTAGACTCTCTCCGTAGCATTCATGGGCTACGGATCTCTGTAAATTTGCTAAAAGGTTGTATAAATTTCTCTCTGTGTTTTTCGTAAATCCTGACGTTTCCGAAGTCCTTCCTGCATTGATTTTACAAAACTGGCAGCATAAAAGGCATTTTGGTTGGGTAGAAGCAGTGGGGAAAAAGGAGCAAAGCAGAGAAGCAGAGCACTTTTCATTAAAAGAGTCATAAGAAAACTTTGGGGTTTTGGGGGAATTTTGTAGTTTTTTGGGTTTTGGGGGTATCCTGTGATCCGAACATTCTGGAATTTTCTGGGGCTAATTTTGGGGGCCCTACGTAGTCTAATCTTGTGTCTAAACCCAACAAAATATACATACGGTCCATATTTGCATAGACAATCTGAGCTTGTTACACGAGGACTCAGTTCCCTGGTACAGAAATATTCGAACAACTGCTAAGATTGAATAGAGACATCTGTATAGAATTGAAAGACACGAAGACGTAGTTGTTTGAAGTTTTGGTGCCTCATAGTTGTATATTATTACCATTAGGATGAAAACTACGGTTGTTAATATCCAGGTTGGTGTATCAAACGCTGAAACAAACCCATTAAATGACACAGACTTCTTAACGTATCCCCCATCACATGTGAAAAACTCGATTGATCTTGTTTCAACTATAACGCTTGGAGATAACTTTACGTCCATTATAACTGTTGGTAAGCTAGAATCGTACTGATAGAAATTTTCTTCTATAAATGTAGCATTAGTTGGTGCAATAACTTTAAACAGTCATTTGTAAATCTGATTCAGAGCTGTGTTGAGATTTGTTTGGTAGAAATGGATTATCGTTGTGTGAAATTCTATAAATATTAATATAAGTAGGATTGGTGTTTAGCTCGTTGATACCGTAATGAAGCATCTTGTGAACCGTTCGAGAATCAGTAAAAACCCGTTGTATACTTAATGCATCAACACAATAGTCACAGTAGATAAAGTATTTCCATCTAATAAGTGTTTTACTATTGTCGCTTGAAGATTTTCTCACAATCAACAGGGCAAATAACGTATGAAAAGGCATGTGTCCAGCGATTGTGTTTGTATAGCGTGTGAACTTAACCCTAGAAATTTTAGTTTTAGATTTCCAGCGATATTCGCTGTCCATAATGAGTTGAGTGTCAAATATTCTAAAGTAAGCATAGTTTCCGCATTCAAAATTTGCTACACGGTAGTAGCTAAAGTCTAGAGTAAAACATTTGTCAAATTTAAGGTATGGATTTAATATAAAGTGCAAACGGTAGCTTTCAAATCGAAGGTTGTGATAAGCTGTGAAATATTGATAAACTTCGTTTTTTAACACAAAAGGAAATACCCTAACATGTATAGTTCTATACCATCCGAAGGCAGGCTGTAATGGGTATGTGTTACGATATGCAAGACTATTTTGACTACCAATAGAAACATTTAATTCTGGATATTCACTTAATATATCTGTTGCATTTGCTGTTGGCATTGATATAACAAATGTGCTAGAAAATACAACAGGAGGTAAATCACAATTAGCATATTCAGGAAATGAACTAAAGTTGCACCATTTGCACTTGGTAAAATGTTATTAAGACAGCTGGCGATCAGTGACGGAAGTGAATAATTAAATAGTTCTTGAAGTAGACATTCGGGTCTCAAATCGAAAGCTGATGCATCCGCAATCGTAAAAAGTAGATTTATACAGAAAAGAAGAAACTTTGTGTGCCCAGAAGGATTTCTGTATACATAATATAGAGTACTTTTAACAGCCATTGTTGTTAGAAAATTTAAGGTATTAGAAAAACAGATGTATTAAATATTCTAGTACTTTGTTGTTAACGGCTAATTTTCCAATGTTTTGGTTTGAGTTTACTGGTTCTAAATGACCCAAAGATACTAAATTTTGAATATTTGGAATTCAGAAACTGGAGCAAATGACAATAACAAAAAGTTGCACTGATGGTTAGATTCCTTTGATGCAAATTTCTGCTTAAATTATACTAAACACAGGAAATGAGAACAATGACTAGACAGAGGGTTTTGATAAACAATTACTCGGAAGCAGGAGCAAGTATACTTGCATCGACTGTGGATCATACCCTAAGCAACACTAGAAAGTTTTATGTTGTCGTTAAGTGTTGTTTATTTGCAAGTAGGAAGTAAACTGCACGTGTGCATTCTTAAATATATTATGACTTATTTCCCAGCTTTACTAAAGAATATGAATTAATTACATTTATGTCTACCTTACCTATTTATGTTTGCTTGTTTCTATATTGTAGCCTATAAAAGGTACTTGGGATAGATATATTGTGGCTTACAGCACTAAAACAAATTTTGATAATCGCTGCTATAAAACGATAAGGTTAATGCCGCATAAATTGTCTTTGATGAGGTAAATTGATGTTAGTTTACTGAACTAAAAGCCCTTCTTTTGTTCAGAAACAATACTAACATTGAGTTATCGACATATTTTCAGAAATGCTATCATGTTGACGACAAATAAAACCCATACTGCTGTTGAGTGTTGATGGTGATTAAAAATTACAGAAAGTCAAGTAAGGCAATTACTCAGTTTATACTCCAGGGCAAGATTATTTTTCAAGGGAGCTGCATAAAATTTATGTTTTCGAGTACTAGATTTATTTGTATAATATTTTCAGAACAACTATCAAACTATATTTTGAAAGTCAAAAGCATTCGAATTAAGCCTCTAGATAAGCCTCGAACAAATACCATCACACTGACTCGTTTCATTATAAACATTTTACCATATGAAAGTGTGATTGGTGTACAAGATCGTCTAAATTTCAGCATAATTCTTTTTTCCAAGCACGAAACATCTTTCATTGACTGGTACATTACCCAAGAATTTAGAATTTTTATTCCATTTGAATGTAAAAATCCACCCATGGTTAAAACTAATCCCCAACCAAATGGCGATAACCAGGTCCATGAAAATATCATAAGAAATGGTGCTAAAGCCATTTCGTCCCTATGTCTAATCACTACATAACTGCTAACCACAAACACTAAGGTAGTTACAGTTTGAAAAGGAATAAGTAAACTTCCCGCTAAAGAGTTGATTTGTACTTGTATTATTTGTACTGTTCTGTAAATTATTCTAACGTTTTCTGGTTCTCTGATTGAGCTATTAGCCCAGTATTTTTTTCTTCCTAGCTTTAATTCCCTTACAACAAATGGAATGTAAATTGTCCCTAGCACAAAAGCCGCCACAAGACCCGGCAAAACATAAAAGTAATAACATGTTGTGGTATATATTGGAAATATATAGATTAGCGGGAAAAAGTACCATTTGTACGGAAGAACGCTACCTGGAAGTGTAGGACCCGTAGGATAGAAAATAACAACTAAATCGGTGACCAAATTCATCAGCATTATGATTCCGACTATTGTGTACACAGCTAAGTCCACAATTTTATTGTATGCGCTTTTATTTGGATCAAAGTTTGGCAAAAATTCAGCTGTAAATGCAAAAAATCAATTTGAAACCTTTATAGTGCAAGTAGTTTAATTTTTACAAATTGTGTTTACCATTCTTATGAAGCAAAAACTTCTGAGTAGAGTTAAGCAAAGGAAAAAAATCATCAGCCCACCAAACAGTAAACATGGAACACATCAATCCCAAACAAATGGTGATAACACAAGCAGTAACAAACACGAAAGTATTCAAATCATTTTCTAGGTAAGAAAGTAAAACTCGGACAATGTGGAACAAGAACCATGTCAATGTTAGTACTGTGTTTAGTGCAATAAACCTTGCTTGTTTTGGATTATGCGGAATACATATAAATGTGCGCGTGTTAGAATCCCATGAGTACTTACAAATACCGCAGTATGCCAGAAATGGCATTAGGGTTTCGACAAGTCTATACATTCTATTACTTATCATACTTGAGCAGTTGCGAAATGTAAATTTACTAGGTGAATATCAATTATTTCAGTTTTACTTGCACTAATTTCTTTAAAAAGCAATACCTACAAATTCAAACAAAAACTGAAAATGTTTCAAAGTAGCTCTGCTGCTGAGGTATTCTGGTACGACAACTAGACTACAAATTGTAACCTCAAGTCTCAAAGTCGCCAGTATGATGCTAATACCAACACTCAAGCCTATATTATTGATATAAAGCATCATTAAAAGCTGACAAATTACGAACAAGGCCTTCAAGGGTATTTCCAGTTTCACAATGCTATCCATGTATGCAGAAAGTAAATTGAACATTTAAGCTGCATGGTCATGAAATTCATTAACATTTGTTATGGGTAATACATCAGGAACGTTAGACTCACGGAAATAAACTTATTTCAATTTGACTGGAGACTAGCTATAATTATAATCAAGGTTAATTGTGTAAAACATTTTTGCAAAATGTTTTCCGCAATAACGACTTAATGACTTTATTACCATAAAGCATTTTTCTATGGAGCTGCTAAAAATAAACAACAATTTTACAATGAAGATAATTTGGTTGGTTTTGTGAATAATCTTCAAGCTGAAATTCCATTTTCATGGGAAATTGAAGTTGCTAAGAAATATGTTCTGCATAACCTTGATGTAAGCAATTTTCATTTGCTTATCAGTGGAAACTTTATTACTTTAGCGTATAATTTACCAGAGCAAGGTTTCAATAAGCCCTATAGTGAAGCCCATACACATCATTCTGCAAGATACAATTGGTAGTTTACAAGAGTATAGTATCAGTTTCTTGTTTTCTACAACTAATATATTTGACTACATAGGGTATTTAACTCATGAAGTTTACATAATTTACAACCTGTAACATGTTAACAAATCTTCATTTACAAGTAACTAAAATTGCTGTTTTAATTGTATTACATTCTTCCTCTAGTGGTAATTTGTGTTTTTACTGTGATGATTTAATATTAGGTTGTCTAATGCAAGATTATCTAAAATATAAAAACCGATTAAAGCTTAGATTAGATTCACTAAACCGATTGACTAAATTACGGTTTATATCAAAAGGTACACTTGAAATGATGTATGAAATCATCATCAGATAATGGCATACACTAGCTGATAAAAAATATGAGGATGGTAAACTTACGTAATAGGAATACATTTAATAAACTGCATCATATACGGCTACCAACACTTTACTGTAACACATTATACCCCATAATATTTATGCGTTAAAAACAAGATTTCTTTGCTTAAATAAAAAAAGGAAACATTGTGGAAAAATAGGTTGGAGATTTTACTCACTGTGGAGCTTTATGATTGCGACTTGTACATGAGACCTATAAATGTGTATGAAAATGTTGTCCACTGACGGAAAAAGAAGCAAAGTAAGATTCCAATAACGAATGAACTTGCGTATAGTTTTATGATTGAGACTACTTTAAAAGATTGAGATGAACTTATAACAAATGAAAAAGGTTTTTTATAAGCTCATATGAAATAAGATTTATCAATGATTTTATTAGTATTAGTTCATTGCTGCATATATCACTGATTATAAATCAGACATTTTATCTAGATTTGTTTTTATTTAACAGCACTTTGTATTTCATGAAATAACGAGCTTTGAAATACAGTTCGATTGTCCTACCAATAAATATATGCACAATTTCTTTGACTGTCAAATTCTCTGAATGGCAGCGTTTAAATAATACTTCTAGTATTATAGCCACCGTAGCTGGGAACATTCCAGCGGGTAGTATCGCAAACAGCACATTTATACTTCCTTGCAGATTTGACGGAATGAACTCTCGATTTTCTGGAAAGTCATTTAGCTTTCCTGAAATCTTCCAAAAGTTTGTTTCCCACTGCATATGCCAGTCCATTAATCCAGCAGGATACAGTGCTTCCATCCTGAACAAAGACTTCAGAGGAAAAAATCCTGACAAGGCAAATTTCATATGACTTTTTGAAACAGATGTTTTCCCAAAGGAAAGTGGATATTGAAAATGTGTGTAATTTACGTTATATATCATCTTATACACATTGCTCTGCTTTCGTTTAATTATTATTGCATAACGAGTTTGCTTTGTGCATTGCAAGAATGTATTTATGGATGTGAACCATTCCATGTATAGGTACATACTGAAGTTATTAACGGGGGGAAGCGTTTGAGTAATGTTCAACAAATAGTCTTCCTGCTTTGTTAATTTTGGAACAGTGCAATTTGTACTATGCACCACTCCAAAACTATTACTTAACATCGATATAAATTCATAATAATAAGGGTCACCCTTCCAGTCACTTCCATTCAAATCGATTCTGAGACAATAAACTCCCTTAGAACTCAAAGTATTCTTATAATCTTTTATACTTTCCCACAGTTCCTCACCCGTTACTACACGGGGAAGATTATGGCCATACATTAAGGCTGAATAAAGCTGGTAAGAGTCTTCCGTTAATTGCTCAACTGAAGAGTATAGAATAGGTGGTATCGGACTGATAAGTTTAGTAAGATTATTTCCTTTGTATCCGTTACTTAACACGATTGTCATTAAAAGTGTCACAGACGCAATCAGTTTGAGCGACAAGTGCCTTCTCACCAGCTTTATATCACTGTCTGTAAGTAGACCATGTTCTACTAAATTATCAAATGCAGACAGAAAATATCGAAAGACAAGTTGACGAAGTTCTGAGTTTGGTATACAATTGTCTGTGTTGGGGCAAAAGCCCGGTGTAGGTTATTTGATAGTGTTTTAGTGGGATTCGGATGAAGATGATGTGACGATGATAGGAAGGTGGAATATGGGAATGCTAAGTTCTGCTCGCATTAATTGTAATGATTTTAAAGTGGTCAAGTTACTGATAAAAAGAGAAAGAATCTATGCACCCGTGTGCAAGTAAATTGAAAGATGATGCCTGCGACTTCTCAAAAGCTGTGTGCTTTGCAGAGCTGATTTGGGGTAAAATGAGAATGAGAGAGGAGAGTAATTTAGTGTCAAATGTACCGATTTATTTCCAGCAGCTAGAGCGTGTTGCATGCCCAAGTGCTAGACGAGAAGTGTGGAAAAGAGATCTCTGACGAGACCTCGAAAGTTACAGTTCACTGAATCTTACAAAGGTTCAATAGCTTTTTACACTCTGACGTCAATGAAAAGGCAAGAGAAAAATTTACAGTAGAATGAGAACGAATCAAATTAACATAAAATATCCAAAAGAGTAATGAACTGAGTCATAAGTCACATTTTAGCTTAGTTTAGGTACATTTTAAGAAACTGGCATGAAATTATTTTACATACACATTTTAGAGACCAAAAAAATACATGAAGCTGGTTTAACACGGTGTTTGAATAAACATTCTCCCCGGCCGTTGATGTATAATCAATGAATAGAAGATTACAACGTAAAATACATTAAAATAGTCATTTAATATTAAAATCTGAATGTTGTCCGCCGCTGGCCTTCACAGCTGGAGGTCAAAGACAAACAGTACATGCGCTTGGGCCGTACAACTGCTTCCCACGTTGTACACACTGCATGTACGATGCAATGACCTTTCTGGGGCCATCGCACAATACACCGGGCACTCAGAGGGGGCAGAAGCGTCTATCAATGACGACCAGGGACGTTCCCAGCAGCACGACGAACAAATAGCTAAAATAAAAATGATATGATCAATTAAGTTGGCTCGGGATTTAAATGCATGAATTAATTTAAAGGTAATAAAGTTAGCTTTGCGATTGGTCTTGTCATATTTCCATCCTTCGTTTTTATGGTGGCTACACGAACATGTCCATCCTTTCCTGGGTGGACTTCCAATACACGGGCAAGTTTCCACTTCAGCGGTGGCAAACGTTCATCCTTCACAAGAACCATGTGTCCAATTTGAAGTTCAGGCTGGACCTTCATCCACTTTGGCCGCTGCTGAAGACGCGTTAGATACTCCTGTGACCACCTCCGCCAAAACAGTTGTTGTCGCTGCTGCAAAAGTTGCCACCGTTGAAGGTGGTTCTCCTTCACTTCTCCTAGATCTGGCTCAGGAACTGCGGTTATCGGTCCCCCAATTAGGAAATGTGCTGGTGTAAGGGCTTCCAGGTCGGCTGGATCGGTGGAAGCAGGAAATAATGGACGGGAGTTGAGGATCCCTTCAATTTGAGTTACCAAGGTGTGTAACTCCTCGTATGTGAGCGTTGTCGATCCCATGACCCGGACCAGGTGATGTTTTATTGATTTCACCCCGGCTTCCCAAAGTCCTCCGAAGTGGGGTGCTCCTGGTGGGTTGAAGTGCCAGGTAATCTCCTGGCTCGTGCACTCGTCCTGAACAGCTGCCTGTCGAGAAACAGAAAAGAAATCACGAAGGACTTTGTCAGCCCCTTTAAAATTGGTGCCACAGTCACTAAAAATGTTGCTTGGTTTTCCCCTCCTTGCAACAAATCTCCTCAAGGCTGCCAGGAAGCATTCCGTGGACAGGGAGCTAACCACCTCGATGTGGATAGCTTTGGTGACTAGGCAGACAAAAACGGCGAGCCAACACTTTAGGTTGACCTTGGAACGAACCATAGGTTTTATGGTGACTGGACCGGCATAATCCAATCCAACTTTTGTAAAAGCTCGGCATGGGTTGACACGGTGGGGTGGTAGATCACCCATAATCTGACCCATCAATTCTCCTCGATGACGTGTGCATGTTACACACCGGCGTATGATTGCTCGAACGGTGTCTCGTCCTCGTGTAATCCAGTATATTCTCTGGAGATTGGCAAGTGTTGCTGTTGCTCCAGAGTGAAAGTTGCGAAGATGAAGATCCCTGATGATGGATAAAGTGATATGGTGCCCCTTTGGAAGCAGGATCGGGTGCTTTCTGTCGTAGGACAAGTCTGCGTTGCTCAGTCTTCCTCCAACACGAATTAGTCCGTCTCCACAGACGAATGGCTTCAAGTTAAGCAGATGATTGTTGTTTGGAAGGGGCTCCTTCTTGCTGAGCATTTCATACTCAGCTGGGTAGGAGGATCTCTGCACAGTCTTAAGAATAATGTTACGAGCATCAAGTAATTCTGTTACTAATAACGTACCAAGTGTCCTTTCGGTGGCTGGACGCTTGAAGTTTTTTATAAAACGGCGCATGTAGGCAATAACTCTGCAGAGTCGGTGGAAACTGGAGAATTTCAGTAGAAATTCTGGAACTGGCACAGGCTGTGCATGATGGGATGTAACTTGGGTTTCGGCAGCTAATTGAGAGATTTCCTCCTCCAATAAATCTTCCGAGCAGCCCAAAGGATTGAAGAATTCAGGTACACCGTGCCACCATAACGGATGATTGATTAGTTCACTGCCACTGATTCCACGTGAGGCACAATCAGCTGGGTTCCTATCTCCGGGAATGTGAAACCATTGACAATTAGGCACGTTGTCCTGAATCTTCTGGACACGATTTCTCACGTAAAGTTTCCACTTGGTCGGTGCAGATGTGACCCAATGGAGAGTTATTGTTGAATCGGTGAAGGCTTGTACTACATCCACATCCAGATGCAGTGTTGCTAATGTTGCTTTCATCAGCTCCGACAGGAGGACAGCTCCGTTGAGCTCCAGTCTTGGCAAGGTAACTAGTTTGATGGGGGCCACCTTCGTTTTTGCAGAAAGAAGATGGCATGTACGTGGGGCACCGTCGTATTCTGCTCCCAAATACACGGCAGCACTTATGGCGAGAGTACTGGCATCTGAACAGCCGATAAGCAATAGTCTGGATGGTGAAGCAGGAAGTACACACCGGGGAATTACGAGCTTTTCCAAGTTCCTCAGCGAGTTGCGAATGTCAATCCACTTGTTTTGCATTGATGTAGGCAGACTTTCATCCCAATCATGTTTTGTCTTCCACAGGTCCTGCATGAATATCTTACAAACAATTATGGCTGGTGCTAACCAGCCCATAGGATCGTATATCTTAGCAATTTCAGTTAAAATTGTTCTTTTAGTTTTACCTGGCATGTCTGTGGGAAGGGAAATACGAAATGAATACTTATCTTCCTTTGGAGTCCAGTAAATCCCCAAAGTCTTCACTGTTGACTCCTTGTAGAGTTCCACAAGAGAGACTGTTTCTCTCAGTTCCTCTGGAATGGTGTCGAGTAGCTCTTGGCAATTTGTGGTCCATTTCCTGAGCAGCATTCCCCCAGACATGCACAGGCTGATGAGTTCCTTGACAGTAGCCTTAGCTTCTTCAACTGTTGGGCAGGTGGACGCTACGTCATCCATGTAGAAATCCCTTAAGGTTACTTTGCTGGCGCGTGGAAAGGTGTCCTTTTCATCCTTGGCAAGCTGCCGAAGGCACTTGACGGCAAGATAGGGAGCTGATCCTGTCCCATACGTAACCGTCAGTAGACGGTAGTCTTTTAGTGGCTCAGAGGGATTGTCCCTCCAGATTATACGTTGTAGGTCACAGTGCTTCTTGATGACCCCTATTTTGCGGAACATCTTCTCTATGTCCGCCGTGAACGCTATTGGGTGAATGCGGAATCGCAGCATGATGTCCCAAATGTGATCCTGTAACTGAGGACCAACCATCAAACAGTCATTGAGAGAATGTCCAGTGGAGGTGGTAGCAGAGGCGTCAAATACCACACGCAGTTTTGTTGTTGTGCTGGACTCCTTGAAAACTGCATGATGGGGAATGTAGTAGGTATTAGGCTGGTGTATTTCTGCTGCTGGAATCTCCTCCATGTGGTTGAGAGTTTGATACTCGGTCATAAAGTCTTTGTAAAGCTGCCATTGCTGTTGTAGCTTCCTTATCCCCTCCACATCCTTCACCTTGGGATTGTTGTACTTAGCCTCCAGGCTAAGCAAACGACGAATAGCTGCTTGTCTAGAGGACCCAAGTTCTGGTGTAGGGGACCGAAACGGTAGGCTTACCGTATATCTTCCTGTCACGTTGTCACGTTGATGGGTGGCAGCAAAGTGTTGTTCACAGGCTTCTTCCTCTTTGCTGAATGAGGCTTTCTCTTCACCTTCCTCCTGGTCAAAGAATCTGCCCAGCTGATAGTCTAAATCAGCTGTTGAGTTGAAGGACTGGACCATGGGACCTTGGCTAAAATTGGCACCGGCTACTAACCACCCAAGTGATGTTTTAATACCATGTGGCTGGCCTTCTGGTCCGTGGATCTTCTCGTTGTCAAGGATTGTCCAGAAAATGTCAGTTCCGAACAGTATCTCCACCTCTTCTGGCAAGTGGAAGTCCGGGTCTGCTAGTCGTAGTCCATTGAGATGGGGCCAGTCTTCTCTCCTTAGTTTCCTTGAGGGAATGTAGCCGCTGATCTTGTCCACCACAATAGCAGTGATGGTAAAGACAAGAGAAGGGTCAAACCATGGCGAGAATTTAAAAGTGGTAACGTGCCTTGCTGTTCCACAATATGTGTCACCTTGTCCACTCATTGGAATGCTGGCAGAGGATAACGGCAGTTTCAATCTTTTAGCCGTTTTGGTGCAGATTTGCGTGTTGGTGGAACCTCCATCTACTAATGAGCGACGAAAACTATCCCCAGCATCTGACAGTACATTGACTCTGGCGGTGGCAAGTATTCCGGTTGGAATACTTACGGTTGAAACTCCATGATGAGACTGGACGTTGGTTTGGATAGGAGGATTGGCAGGAGCAGGCTGAGGTGGAGGCTGATGGTTTGGGTCCATGACTTGGCGTCCGATGATGGTGCTGTTGTTGGGATGAAGCATAGTGTGATGCTTCTCTTTGCAGATTTTGCAAGTGTGCAAGCTCGCACAGCTGTTGGCATGATGCCCATCCAGGAGACAATTTCTGCAAACCTTGAGCTTCTTTACCGTCTCCAGGCGTTGGTCTGGGTATTGGCGTTGGAATAGTGGGCACTTGTAGAGGGGAGCCGGGTGGCTTTGTCCACATCCTACTCTGCAAGCCCCGGTGGTGACATGATGAGTCCTAGTTGGCTGCTGTTGTTGTGGTTTGCCTTGTTGGCGGAATGATGTAGGTGGTGCACTGCTAGCAGCGAGTGCCCTTGATCTTTGCTCAATAAAATCGTACATTTTACTGAGTGACGGAATGTCTGTATTTGTTAGGGACTGTTCCCACAGCTCCCTTGATGCATTGTCCAATTTAGAGAAAAGGAGGTACAGGAGGAGGGCATCCCAATGCTGAGTGGGTATGGCGAGGACCTCCAGTGACCTGATGCACTCCTTGGTCGTGTCCAGCAAGGAACGGATGGCAACAGCTGTTGCTGATGAGATAATAGGTTGGTTGCCATCCGGTTCGAAGGACCAATAAAATGTTGGGGCAAAAGCCCGGTGTAGGTTATTTGATAGTGTTTTAGAATTGAGAACAACAGCTCTCTGTTGTTCTCATAGCGTTGTTTTAGGGAATCCCAGGCAATGTCATAGTTAGCTTCACTCAGTGGCAGTGACCGAACTTGACGTGCTGCTTCCCCTGTCAGAAGTGATTTGAGCTGAGTGAGCTTCTCCACCTTGCTCAGGGATGAATTGTGGATGGCGGTGACGAATAAGTCTCGAAAAGACACCCACTCCTGTAGGTTCCCCGAGAACTTAGGTAATTCCAAACGTGGGAGTTTGATACCCCCTGAAGATGATGATGAAGCTGCTGATGAGCTTGAAGATGCTGTAGCGGGTTGAGGGAGGGACATTTTAATCCCGTACAATCCTGAGTCCACCCGGCTGGCTAGCTGGAGCAAGTCGCGGTAGTCGGCGGTGTAAGGGGTCATATCCGTGCCCCTGGGAGCGGTGGTCAGTAGCGCTGTGTGGCTGGGACCTATGAGCTTCCTCGTCTCTGCAAGCTCAGTGAGGTACTGGTCCACCTCCCGGTATGATAATGCTGTTGTGGGGTGGCCAGTCATGACCACCTCCAAGAATTCTACATGTTGACGGAGAGCCAGTCTCTCTGCTTCGGCGTTGGCGAATGTTTTGGTCGTTGGGGCCATGGTAGCCACTTGAAGACACCGATGAATACCACGGGAACACTGTCAAATCCTTACTAATTGGAGGTATCCGGTTCGAAGGACCAATAAAATGTTGGGGCAAAAGCCCGGTGTAGGTTATTTGATAGTGTTTTAGTGGGATTCGGATGAAGATGATGTGACGATGATAGGAAGGTGGAATATGGGAATGCTAAGTTCTGCTCGCATTAATTGTAATGATTTTAAAGTGGTCAAGTTACTGATAAAAAGAGAAAGAATCTATGCACCCGTGTGCAAGTAAATTGAAAGATGATGCCTGCGACTTCTCAAAAGCTGTGTGCTTTGCAGAGCTGATTTGGGGTAAAATGAGAATGAGAGAGGAGAGTAATTTAGTGTCAAATGTACCGATTTATTTCCAGCAGCTAGAGCGTGTTGCATGCCCAAGTGCTAGACGAGAAGTGTGGAAAAGAGATCTCTGACGAGACCTCGAAAGTTACAGTTCACTGAATCTTACAAAGGTTCAATAGCTTTTTACACTCTGACGTCAATGAAAAGGCAAGAGAAAAATTTACAGTAGAATGAGAACGAATCAAATTAACATAAAATATCCAAAAGAGTAATGAACTGAGTCATAAGTCACATTTTAGCTTAGTTTAGGTACATTTTAAGAAACTGGCATGAAATTATTTTACATACACATTTTAGAGACCAAAAAAATACATGAAGCTGGTTTAACACGGTGTTTGAATAAACAGTCTGGGTGAGTGAATTTGGCTAAGTATAAAAGTCCAGCTCTTAACACACTAACCCCAATGATTACAACAATCACAATAAAAATCCACGACCAGTGATCGTAAGACGTAATTAATTGAATAAAAGGTTGGTCTCCTGTTTGCTGGCCGCATGCAACAAATACCTGCTCATCGGATTGGTATCTAAAGTGTCCTTCCCAGTGTTTTGAAATTACATAACTTACAGCAGGCAAACGTGTCCTTTCGGTTTTGCACGACAAACTATTTACACATTCCGTCCAAGCTACGTCGTGCTCATAACTTGCGTTGCCAAATACATGGTAAAAAAGTTTTTGAGTCCTCAGGCGAGTTTCCACACTTACAGGCATATAATAAAATCTCTGACTTTGTGGATGCATTCCTTGAAGCGGGTGCCAATCTAGAAAACGACCATGCTGCCCAGGATTGACTATATACTCTAATGCCCATATAACATGGTCAGTATCCGATTGTGCGTGTTGAATAATATCGGTTAACCAAACGTAATCAGACATGAACTCCCACTGAAAATGTAGTTTCTGAAGTATATCGCCCGGTTTGCAGAAAAAACAGAACAATTCAACGCTTTAAATCTTGTCGTGTTCCACTTTCCAATTGAGCCAGACATGGAATGGCGTCCTTACTCGCTGCGCTGCGATGGAGGTGTAAAAACCACGGATACCTAGAGCCCATTCTTTGTCTTCCTTATAACTCTTACTGACAATTCGTATGTCGAATTGCCATCTTGTAAAAATTAAATCCATATCTACACCTTCATATAATAACGTCTTCGACTCAGGATTGTACTTCCAAAGTAGTGCACTCTCACTTCCCAACGAGAAAAATGTTTGACTAAGGTACGTCCAATAAAAGTGGGATTTTATTTGTGCCACACTTCTATATAACCCAGTAGGTAATGTGCGGTGTATGTGAACAGTTTTAATGCTGTTGGTGTTCTGTGGTAATTTGACTTCATCTTGCTCAGCCGGAGGATATAGATAAATGTGTGCTTCACACGTCCAAGGTTTTATCCTCATCAGCCTTTTGTGCTCCAAAGTTTCAACAAAATAGTTGCTTTTTATCCCGGTGAAATTATGAACATGCACTTTTTCGTAAGGAAGTAGAAATTCTTCGACCAAGTGGTTATCGGAAAAACCAAGGACAATATCTAGCCGTCGTAGAAGAAGCGGAACTTTTGGAGATGAGTGGAAGTCAGCACCGTTGAAATTGATTATGTTTAGTAGACATTGCGACAAGGGCAACAAATACTCATTGAAATCTGTGGGCGTGACTTTATCTTTGTGATGATTGTGTTTACCAGCAGTGTTTGTACGATACTGGGAGAAAAGGTACCGATTTGTCTGGTTTGTGTTACATGCTGTGACTTTAAGAATAAATAATAGTAGCAACAGAGTCACAAAATTATAGAGAAGCATTTTAGTATTCGTATTTTAAAGAAAATAAAAGAAATAATTTTGCTTAAACTATGAACGTTTGTAATTGTTTAATGTTTCAGCGGAAATCTGGAAATATGCTCTGTTATGCATGGAAAATTATTACTTTTAAAATTCACGCCTAGCATTTACCGTTTTTCTACTAACTCGTGTGTTTAGTTAGTTTATATGGTAATGGTAACACTAGTCTGACAAACGACTGACTGAAAGAGAATAAAATCGACACGTGCACACGTTCTGACACGGGCACGACCACTCCCAATTTGGCGGGTTATTTTTAATTATTTTTATTTCGGCTTACCTATATCAGAAAGGATACTTATGGAGAAAAGTGTGACTAGCACAAAAAATAAAAATCAATATTCTTAATGAGAAAAGCTTTTTAGAATGCTATGCTTATCTCGTTGCCGTCCTGTGCTATCAGTTATATGCCATGCCATTATATGTTTGAGTTGTTATCGATATATAAGGAATTTAAATTTAAGCACCTTAAGCAAATTAAAATATTTTAGCTGGTGGTGCTGCCATCAAGCTAGTTTAAAACTCAAAACAAGTAGAAATAACTTCAAACTTTAGAAACATAAAATGGTCGAACTAACGTTGCATAAATTCCTGGAGTGTTTCACAATTATCCTCAAGACAAAAATCTTTGTTCATATTTTAAAAATGTGCCGTAATATTGTGTAAAATCTGCAAATTTCTTACGATTCTATATTGAGATAGAGAACATGACATTGAAAAGGAATGGAATATTGGAAATTATTTTTTAATATTTTATTTGAATTTGTTTCATATTTCAACTGTTTTTAAACTTTATGGAATCTTATTAAAGGACAATTAATTTTGTGCTTACAATAAGTCAATAGTCAAAATCCAAATAATTAATGAAAAAACCTTATAATGCCGCCTGATGAAAGTCAGTAAATTTGACTGAGTAAAATGCACTGAAATCAGTGAAAAGCAAAATGTATTAGGATTCATTGATGTAGCTTAGTGCAAATATAAATTTACAACTTTCAAAATTTTATTGCTTCTTTTTGCGTTTTGATTGGTGTTTGACGAGAAGACAAAGATAATTGTTATTGTGAATGAGTATGTTTTAATAAGTTCATAAAATATGTACATAAATATTGCATATAATACAAAGGTATAATTAAAGTAAGTGACATAGATCACTGATAAAAATTATCTACAAATTCTAAAAGCTTCATAACTATACAAGCTCAAATAGATTTCAAATAATCGGATTTTTACATAAAATCTACATTACATCAAGTAATTAGTAATTATATGGCACATAATTAATCCATGAAGTTGTGCTAAAAGTTATTCAGGTTAAAGGAAAAGGAAGCACGAGTTGCAATTAACTCCTTCAGTGGTTGAAAAGAACTTAATTATGTATTATAATTAAAACTTAACTGCACGAATTTAAATATTTCGAGGTAATATATTGTAAAATGCTTGCATTATAAGCAAATAGTATATCATTTAGAAGAAAATTGATCTTCACACCATCACACACAATAGTTCATGATACATAAAGAAAATAACAAAGTCACAACAATAATCATAAACGATCTTACTAAAATGGTAATTAATGGTAACACCAGTATCTCGTCACACATTTATGGGTTATTCGTGGATTCGTTATTCCTACTCGGTCAGTTAACTCTATATGGGCCCGACGTTTTCATTGTATTTTTTAAAATTCTTGTATCCTTCCCTAGTCCACGTGTTTTTTCCTTTTTTCCAGGCATTTACTTCAACTATGACAGTTTCCAAACTTTCAAACATTGTCCAAATCTCTGAAGCATAGAGAGAACCCAATGTTGTATCTGTGTGAAGTGGAAATCTCATGTCTTTATGAACTCCACCGGACCAGAAAAGTTTGTCACAATCTTCAATAATGTGTACGGAGACAACATTGGGAAAGTGGCATAGCAAATGAAAATAAAAGTCGTAGTCAACTTTGTAACAGGAGCCTAAATTACGGTTGTGAATTTTGATTTGCTGAACCTTTGGGTGCTTCCATTCAGGCCAATAAAATGTTGTGCAGCTGCCACCCTGAGCAGAAGCAACCAAAGCTGAGCGAATCCATTTCAAAGCTATACAACCTTCCAGCTGTAAATGCTTTAAGTTTTCAAACCGCTTGATAAGTTTAGGAAGATCAGTTATGTTTGTAAATTCTTGGACGTGTTCGAAAGTCACGCTTAACATTTCCAAGTTTTTGTGCACTTCATATAGTCCATGATACCAAATTGAAGGGTCAAGACGAGATTGGGGTAAGATGTCAAGCTCCTCCTCTAGCCTTTTTAGAGCCACCAAGCTACTGCTTTCTTTGGGAAGTGCCAAATAACCCAACTTTGTTAGTTTTGGGCATCGTCTAAGTAGCTCATTCAATATTGGTGAACTTTTGCAATTGAACTCCAACGATTGCAGATGGAAAATGGTGGGCAAGTTATTTTCCAGGATGTAACTTTCCCAAATATGTGCCTTTGGATCTTGGATTATGTTTGCATCAACAATCAATCCTATTAGGTTTGGTAGATGTGGCAAACACTTTTTCAAAATTTTATAAAGCGCAATATGTGACACCGCCTCCAAAAGGCGAATTTCAACGTAACGCAAGTACTTCCCAATTTTGCCCAGAACGTGCTGAACTCTCTCCCAAAAAATCAAGCTATTTGGTTTTTGCTCATAGAGAACTATGCTTTTGTTCAAAAGCAAATTTTCATTTTTGCTTGTCATGTCAGCCAAAAACAACTCCAAGCTTGATACCTGTTACGCAAGTGAAAGAAATATATATTTTAAGTGCAGAATCGCTATATATGTTTCCAAAATATCAAACTTTTAAAAATTACATCATTCAGAGTCACAACATCTCTTCCAGGCTGACTTTGTAGATTTCTGGAAGAACTTCCAAAGCAAAATGTTTCCAAATCTTCAATCCTACGCTGCATTTTTGCGAGCTCGTGCTTTTGTAGCAGGTTGTCGTTTTGAAGGTCATCACAATTTTCTTCTTCTGCCTTGCGTTTTGCATTTGTAGATTTTCGGAAAGCACTACGGGCTAGTGTGTCACCACTAGTGCTGGAACTTGGCATGTTGTCATTCATTTTGAACAATGTACTGTTAGGTTTAATCATTTAAAATTATTAAATGCGTTACAACAACGATTAAAATGTAATTTGTTAATTTATACTCTACGCTTAAAAATTGTATGTACTGACCTTTAACACGAAAAGCAGAACTCCAACTGACAATATAAAGACTTACAAATTTTAAAATGACAATTTTAAGACTTTTAAGTATATGTAGGATTTCAAACAATTTCTGGTCTGGAATAAAAAGAACAAGATTGTGTTTAGTTCAACGTTGAAAAGATGACTGATTTATCTGCGTAGCTGGATCAGGTAGGGGTGTGTCTACTGCAATATAATTATATCCGCTGTAGTGAGTCATCTTATGCGTTTTCTTTTGACTTGCTCGAGCTTATGAGAAAAAATACATTATTTTTATACGTAAGAGAAGCATGCGCATGTATTTGATATATATTGTTGGATTGAATCAACCATGGATGCTGGCACAGACGTCACGTAGTCCAGCTTTCAACGTTGCGTTGTTCTCAGTGAGAAACTTTGCAATTTTTTGTTGATTAAGTTTATTAAGCTATTTTTTATTAGTTAAGAGTGTGGACGTCATGAGAAATACAAATAACAAGTTTTAGAAATGGAAGATTTCGTTTAAAGTATATTTAACCATAACTTCTGTTGGGCTGAGAATATAAAATTTTACTCTACCTACATTACATACCATATAAGCTTGTGTTATACTTAACAAAATGCTTCTTTTCAAGAAACCAGATTTAAAATTAAAATAAATACAAAGTTCAATTGAATTTGTCTCTCAAAATCTCCTTCAAAGATTCAAACAAGCATGCTGATATATTAGGGTGTGTGACTTCCTATTATTGATGATTAACTGAATCAGCACGTTGCAAAACATTAAACAGCAAATTATTTTTTTATTATATTAATATTTTTAGCCCTCAGTCAGAGTAAGTTACACTAACGTTAACATGTTAATTGTTTCATATAATTACATTTATAATTGAGTATTTGTTTAAATCCAGTATAAATAGGAAAACCAGATCTTCATTCCGAATGTTGTCATAGGATAAGAGCACTTATTAATCAGCATAATGTTAACATTTTATTGGTTTGTCGGTACTGGGATGAATCCAGAATTTTTAACTTTATATGTATAAATAGCTTACACCGAAACCTTTAAAAAATTTTATGTCATTTAATAATTTTTCATGACAACAGTAGCCATTGTAGAGCAATCAGCATAAAAGGTACAGCGGTGACTCATAAGCATTAATCTGACTTTAAAAAGGTTTTTGTAGGATTCAAAGGTTCAGAACAAATAAATCTTATGGTTTTATTAACACGCCAGACGTTTTGTTTATCTAATGACTCATACATCCATTAAACTCCAACAGTGTTGACTTCGTTTTGTAAAATCCTTATCCCATTTTTGGTACATCCTTCATGTAAAAGAAAAAAGGATTTTCTGAAGCTACGTAAAATGCAAAGAATAATCTTACTATTGCTTGCTTTAAGGAATTCGTATATATAAAGGGTTTATGGTAATCCCATGTGTGTAAAAATAGTGTTAGTATGGATACAAAACTTTATGAACAAAAAAAGCTTAGTTCCTGCTATTTACTTTGGTACACACGAAAATGCACACCGAACATTTTATGATACTGAAAGTGTATCCTGGGTATAAATAAAATGTACATTTAACACAGAACATATCTATAAATCTTTAGGTTTGCCTGAAATACGTCTGAAACACGACAGTCACTCTCCAAACACATTCCAGACCAAGTAGTTCCAGTACAAAGCAGTAACAGATGTTTAGAAAGTTTTACTAAAGCTGTTTTGTCGAAAACGTTGCATATTCCGCAGATTGTTGACTGATTTTGATTCAAGCACGTTAATATTTATTGAAACTTTTGGCGATTCAAGCAAATAGTCTACTTCACTCACATTATGAGTCCAACTAAAGTTTCTGGAACAGTAAAATCAGGTGTAAGTGTATAAATATAGGTCATATATCAGTCATTCCATAAACTTCAGTTGTGCTCGTTCCCAAATAAGGCAAAAAAAATTCAAAAAGCTTGATTTTTTATTTGATAGAGCGCATCATAAAATTTAAATTTGTTGTCGCCACAAAACCTTGAACCTCGATATGCTTGGTACTTTTAAAGTTTATAATTCACTCTAAAATTAACGTTTTTAAATTTTATTTAATTTTTAGTTGGTTGCCGCTGAGACTTACAGCTACAAATGGGACATTGAAAATTTTTTTATCGTGCAGCGAAATCCAAGATTATTACTTGCTCAACGTTTCCCCGTTGAAACTAAATCCGACGAGCCTTACCATTCTAAGTTCAATATTGGACTTTTTCAAGCGCGTAGCAGCAATTATGTTCGGGTTGGTTGTAAACTGGATCAGATTTTGGGAGGGGCAACTAGTGTTTGCGTGCGTTTTTCGGCAAAGCTGGAAGACGTTTTTGAATGTCAGGTTGGTTAAAATTATTGTCAGATGTTTCTTCTTGATTTTGGAGGTCTCTGTTTTAACAAGGAGACTTGAATACTGTTTACTTGTAATTAGGAGATCCAGTTACTAAGGCCTGGAAATGAGCTTCTGCTTGACCACAAGATATTTTACAATTGGAAGGAACCATCGTCTTGCAACGAATACATGGATTCTAATGGAACCATGAAACTACAAGTTCGACTTCAGGTATTGGAACCCATTCCCTCAATTGTTGAAGTCAGTGACATCAAGCTAAAAAAGTATTAGTTGAGGTTGAGCACAAGGATGTTTTGACAACAATGAAGAAAACCTGCATTTGTAATATTTTGACAATTTGAAATTAATTTAAGACATGTTTAGCATTTGTACTAGCGTTGATCCTTAACTTCAGCTTTTTGACGTAAACTGTTTTATAAAAATCCAAAAGCTAAATGACTGAACAGAACATAATCTAATATATTACGTACACCAGAATATCAATTAGTTAAATTTAAAACAAATGATATAGTCAACACCTTCGACGTATAATTGTGTGTAAAACGTGTTTGACATGCCTTTCCTACGTGCTTGACCACAATAGATACACCAAAACCGGGTAACATAGCATTTAGCGTCTTTAAGTCAACAATAATAGGCGCATTCTTAATCTAACTTTCTACATTTCCATTACTTTACGAATATATATAACGGAATGATTATTAACCTTTGTTGTTTAATTTACAAATTTGATTCACACAAAGTTACGCAACATACTGTCCCATATTCGGGATTTCCAAGTTTTCGGGCTCCTAATGATGGCCATGTAGAAATTGAATACATGATTTCTAAAATTATTTATGTTGATATATCTAATTGCAAAAATAACTTTTGGCACACGTTTAAAACGTTTTATAAAAACATTTAAGTTTACAATAATATGTAATTGATACAAGCAGGGT
Source organism: Entomobrya proxima (assembly GCA_029691765.1). Taxonomy (NCBI): domain Eukaryota; kingdom Metazoa; phylum Arthropoda; class Collembola; order Entomobryomorpha; family Entomobryidae; genus Entomobrya; species Entomobrya proxima. Next base: position 36,899,745 of record CM056169.1, on the reverse strand, counting down.
TTGGATTTGGTCGCGTTTTATTGCTTTTATTTTAGAATTACATGATTTTGTGAATAGCTAGCAACTGTTATAAAAGCAGCTAGGACAAACCATGAAATATTTGCTATATTTGAGGAATTTCGTTTTAATGCATTAAGAAGCGCTTACGTTAGTGTGATTTTTCTAAGTAAATGAAAAGTCATTACAATTGTACTATATATGGATTTTGCAACTAAAAATCTGGACTCATTATTGCATTTGTTAACTAAGATTTTTTAAAAGCTTTTAGCAAGTAGTCTAAAGTACCGCAGAATTACTTTTCCTTCTGATGACTTGTATTTCCTTTGTACCTAATTTCGAATTACGCTGAAATTTCAAATAAGGTCTTGAAGCAATGATTCATTTTCTTAATAAACTGTAAACCATTGAGATTTGAGTATATCGCCAACTAATAATTATCCAAGAATAAATCTAGTATAAAAATAATATAAACACTCACAATGTAAACGAGCTATATGGTCATGAGTCTGATGAGAATCGGCACCCATTGTATGCACAAAATTTTGTATCTTGCAAAATAATCTCTACAGGCTTTGCGTGTTAAATAGTTTCTAATTTTTTCGAGGAAAGTTCAGTGGCCATAAGAAAAAACGGTATTGTAAAAACAGCTTGAATTTAGTGTCAGTAATGGTTCAACAGGCTTTTGTATTTGATTTGTATTCATAATTGCAAATTTTCAGAAACTGTGATTTATCATTTGTTATAATTATAAAAAATAAACTAAATAACAAGCAAAATATCAGTAAAAATTTTTTTGTGTATGTTTGTCTTCGACTCGCATCGGTTTCTTCGTTGATAAAAGTACTGATAACAATTATGTCTAACAGCATTCACATCAACCAAACTAACCTTTCACATTTCAACCTGATAAGCGTACTGTATATTTAAGTGATGTATTGCTAGGGACAAATGCTGAAAATAAATCACATTTTGAAATGCGAATAAGCTCATGGCGATTTTTTTTTGTAAATGTATGCACCACAAGTCGTATATAAGATAGAACACAAATACTTTGGATAATAAGAAACGGCCGAGTAGTATCCAGGAGATAATTTTAAATACAAAGGCTTGAGCTTCAAGTCAAAAGGTCAACATTTTAAATTGATAAGTTAATTGTTTGATTTTGCTTGTTGTTGTCAATGTGGAAAATGTGTTTGAAGAGAATCACAATAGACATGTTTACAACCAAAACTAAAAAACCTGTTTTGCCAACGTTTAAGTGTGTGGTATATTTTGATTGTTATACACGATCCATAATGCATACACAATGTGACAAATTATCATTCCAAAATTACGAATTTCACAAGTGTAGCTGACTACTTTTTTATATTTGCTTTTACCTAGTGGTTCAGAATTTTTTTCGGCAAACCATCGTAAAAACCATGCTGATATAGTATTTCATGATGAGATTTTTTGCTCCATTCAAGGCAGAATAATAACTTATTTAACTATTATACATGGTTGTAATGTAAAACATGTCCTGTAAACTGCAAACAACACATTAGCTCAAATACACCCACCGCTATGCTATTGTGCTTGCTGAGTATCCTCCCTTTTTGTGTTTTTAAAACTTGTACCAATTTGAAGTTGTTTCTTTGTTTTAGATTTAAAACTTGTTCATTTTCTTGTAACGTGTGTTTTTGCAAGTTATGTATTGCATTGACGTAATAACGTTTTGACGTGCGCAATTTTTTCTCATCTTATTTATTCAAAATTCTTTCCGTATGAATTTTCCAAAATTCACAGAATAGTTAATAGTGAGTGTACAATCTCATGATTTCAAACATTTTGCCACAAAACTTCCTGCTATGTATCTGATATTTTATCCTTGTTTTTGTTTTCTAAAATTAGAGTAGCCCCAGCATAATACCCAAATAACCATATTCGTAATTATTTCAAGTCTCTTTCAGATTTTATGGTAGACATAGTACTGTGCTGAAACAAACGAGTACCATTTAAAACCTTAATATTTTCATATCTTTCTGGTGTATTTGTCATCAAAAGGTAGGGTCTCGTTTGGTTTTTACAAAACCCAAAACAGTACCAAACAAAACCGAAAAGAAGTTGTATCAATCCATTTATGCAAACAAACGCGTGACGCAAAAACTGAACCAGACCTGTCTATTTCAGTATTAGTACTGTATTAGACCTGTCCCAGTACCAAACGTTTCAGGCGTAAAACCTGCTTTTCAATGCAATACCAGACAAATATAGACATAAAACTTAATTTAGAAAAAGTAACTTTATTAAATCAACGGTTAACAACATATCAGTAAAATTAAAATTAACGAAGTTCGGCAACTTGACTCCAATATAGTAAAATTCAATCATCTCTGTCGTCCATATCATCTTCGGCATTGGCGTCGCTAAAAAGCATTAATAATAAAAATCACAAATCAATTTTTGATGTCAACAAAACACCTATATTTATAAAAGTATTGGCTACTTTTTCTAATTTTTAATTACCCATTCTTCTTCTTCATTCTTAAAGGAGCTCGTTTAAGCCATTATTCAACAGCTTGTCCGATCTCCTTATTATTACTGGTTAGACCTTTAGGTTGCTTTCGAACCGCATCTGCACCCAAAACAAAAATAAATTATTGAAATATATAATTATTGCATAAATTTAACCAAAAATTACAAATTGTCTGTTTTAAAAGATACAATACATACCGCAAATGCAGGAAAGTATAATCAAATCCTTAAATGGAAGTTTTTCTCGTCTACCGGCGTAACTGTACTTGGTCATCAAGTCATCAGTCATTAACTTTGCCATTATTCGGTGGGTAATTTGGTTAGTACTGCCACCCCCGGTCACAGATAATGTAGTAATCTGCAAAATGATGAATTCAAAAGTAGTCACATATAATAATATAGTTAGCTGTATGATGCTTTTAATGCAAATTGACGAAACGCTTACGAGGTGGTCTCTTGCATCAATGCTTTCCTTTAACTTCCCCTCCAGCTCATCAACTTGACTCACCGCTGTCAATGGAAAGTTAAACCGCTCAGTAGACTCTGATGCACAAGTTGTCTGTTTCTGGTTTATTAAAGTTCTCAGCATATCCAAGCACATATCAACCTTAGCGGTCAGTAGCTCCTGTTGTAACTGCATAGCACGAACAATCTCAAAAATATTCTGACCTATAAGAAAATCTGGGATTAAAACATGTTGGAAGTTACTACTGCAGCAGTGAAGCAGCATTTGCATCGCTTTTAAACTGTGCCTGAGTAATCATTTTGTGCATGGGAAATGCTTGTCACTGATGTTGGAAATAAGCCACGGGCTGCCTCCGGAGTTGACGCGTTTTGAAAACCAACATTAGAAAATTCGCCAACTAAATAAAACCATAAAAACATGCGAGATATATACTTTTATACTCGTGTAGCATGTAGATGTTCCTTTAACTCTCACTTGAATTAAAGGCTGGGTTTGGAGGATAATATCTTGCAGAATTAACAGCAGCTGGTGGTGTGTCGTTGGACGGAGTTTTGAAGAGTCTATTAGCTTTAGAAGCTGGTGGAGTCGTCTCGACATTGGAGTAATCCTTTCTGAAACCAGGCTCTGGCAAATGAAACGAAGACTCCTGTGATAAGTTAGCCATGCCCTTTTCACCCTAAATGTATTTCAAATTATAATTATCATTTTATCAATACGCCAAGAATATAGTTTTACTTTCCTGCATTACCGGTTGAACTCCCGAGTATGATGCCACAGCAACAAGATGAGGCAGTGGAGAAGAATTAGCATTGTTATTTTCTTCAAACACCGGGGGAGGTGGTAATACAGGCAGAGTCTTCAAGTTTTTGCTCGGTAGTTTTTTTCGTGGTGGGGGAACCCTACAGTCTTCGTCTTCTCCTGGTTCGGAATCACTACTAACTTCACAGGAGATTCGCTTTCGGAGTCTTGTGTTATCCTCAGCTGATGACAACTCCGAAGCATATAGTTTTTCTGCTGGAGTGGCCAGCGCCTTTCGTGCAGTATCAAAATCACCTGATGATAAATCAACATTATCAGCAATTCAATTCATTCAGCAAAGCAATTCTGTATCACCTTATCATGTTTTTGGCCCTGTACTGTTTAATGATAATTGAATTGATAAGTGACAATTAGTAAAGCTTACCAAAGTATTTGTTTCCCACCACATGGACTTCATATAACTGCCAAGTTGAAGGATCTGGAAGTGTTCCAGCTCGTAAAGCAGAATTCAATTTTCTGTTTTGCTTCCAGAACGGTGGCCAGTAACATTTCCCGTTGACAAGCCAATTCTTGTGCGCTAGCTCAATTAATTTATCTGGTCCAGTAAATTCAACTATGCACCACATTTTCACTCGTGTAATGCAACAAAGGCAATACAATGTACCTGTCAGAGTCCGGGTATCCCACAGCTTTACCAATTACCTCGGTAGATTTAACTAAAATAGTCTGGCTGAGTTTTAAACACACCGAAATGCCTAGTTCACTTGACTGGATTGGAAAATTGTATAACGATCCAACTTTTTTTAGTTGCACACTCTTTAAGTAGTATTCACAACCCTCTTGGACTATGTCTTCAATGAAAAAGTATGTACTATTTTCCAGAACACAGATATTATCTCCCCGCTTTGTGGTGACCTCAAACTCCTTCTTTTCACACTTTACTACTCTTAAACTGCACTGGCGCTCATGTAACCTGTTGTAAACTTGTTCTAAAGGTCTGTTGCCAGATCTGACTAATCTTTTGATTTTGCCTAGCTCGTTCTCGAAAACAAATGTACTGAAATTATCCAGCGGCCCAAAAACTTTAGAATCTTCCCCAATGTGAATTAAATTATGGACATTGTACGATATCCGTTCTTTTCCATAAAGTAAACCAAAATTTGAAACAAAATACCTAAGCAAATTACAAGCGTATTGACAATGAGTTTTTTGCAACTTTTGTGAACATAATATCGTAACAGCGCAATGCAGAGTGAGAAAATGCTGGTAATACACCTGAGGAAGTAAACCACGCAAAACAAAAGGGCCTGTATACAATAGGAATGATCTGTACTCAGTGGCTTTCCAGTTACTCAAATGTGTCAAACTTCTCGGTTTTCTGTTGAAATCCCCCGGAAAATAGCCCTTGATTGTAATAAGCCTCTGTGAAATTATATGAATTGAAGTCGCTGGAATTTTACATGCCTTTACTTTACCCCTAATCCAAATATTTATCAATTTTCGTACTACTCCTAAGCATATCAGGTGCTGATAATCAAGTGGAACACTTTTGATTATGTCAATGTCTAACTTTAGTAGTTCGGAATCATTCAGAAGATGATGTTCGTCATCAAGTTTAGCCCAAAACGAAGCATTAGTCCGGAGAGCACAGTTCAAGTCAGGATATGTCATACACCTATTCACAATGTCACCTTCTACCTCACATTTATGACAAGCAGAGTACCCGGTATGTCCCTTAATATTTAATAAAAATGACCTGGCTGGGGCGTCACAAACAATTGAGTGCACTTTCACTTTAACAACATGGCTTTCAATTAGAATATCCTTGCATTGCAATAAGTCCTTTATGGCATCTTCTAGTAGATCATTTGAGGATTTTGGTTTATGGTCTCCTAAATAGATTCCAATTGGAAATGGGGCCAGTTCGGGAATTTCCACAATTCTTGCTAATATTGGCCAAAACTGCTTCGAACTACTTCTTGAAATTGGCAACCCATCTACGTTCAATTGCAAGGAAATTTCTTCGTATTCCACGTTCTGGGATGATAAGATTCGGCTAATTGATTCGGCCAATTTGAAATGACAGTATTTCCCTGGTTCAACTGCCTTGGTAACAATTTTTCTTGGAGTTTGAAGAAACGATCTGGAATCTGATGGGAGGTCACAAAAGCAATCGTGTCGCCGAAGAATCTTCAGTAACGATGTCAAACTGGTCCCTTTGATGTTGTTTACAACTGCCCACTCCGTCAAATTGTGTTTCAAATCTTTTAAACTGTTGTCTGATGCTAATGGCTGCGTTTTTGAAGCTATTGGAGACCCAGAGTCAATCACTTCAAACTGGTTAAGTGTATTTTGGGAGGGAAAGTTACTAATGATAACATCCTGATGGTTGTCTGTTGATTCGGTGTGTAACACTCCTGTTGGTTTAACTGTATTCGCAGCAATGCGATGACACACGGCATATGGCTTCAATTTATTTTTTATTTTTCGCTTAATTGTTCGACTTAACTGAGGTTCGCTGTGACGTGGCATTTTATCGGCAAAACTGACTGAGATTTATACAGCTGAAATTCACAAAGCTTGAATTTGTATCCAGCCAGTCAGAGTGCACAATGACACTCAGATTTATACTAATGATACCTAAGAGTTTGGTACTTTTATGGTACGCACGGTTCAGAATTGACGAGCGAATCCATGAAAAATACGGTACAAAAAATGTTGGTGCGTTTACGGTACTGATGGGCCTTGGGACCGAAAGTACTAAAAATGACCTTGCAGACCCGTTTATTTTGAGTTTTTTTCAGACTATGGTTATTTGGGTAAACACAATCTCAGTCATTTTTCCTCATTCTTTATTGCCATTAGTAAGTCTTAAGAAGCAGTAAAGACAAAAAAGTACCTGGATTTATTGCTGAATTTTATTATTTGCTTTTACTATCTTACATACTCTGGCAGGTTTGAACGTGCTAATGTGATAATTCACACGTATGACGAGTCATATGTAGTTATGCAATGCAATATGTAATGAACATTTGCAAATGTTTCACAAAAACGGCATAATATAAAAAATTCCCGAACAAGTATTCTATGGTCTTGTATTGTTACTCTAACTCTTCTTGTTTGGTCTAATAGCGCAGTACATCTTACAGCAACAATGGTATAAAAATTCATTGATTTATCAAGTTAACAAGTATTTTTAACAATTATGCTTCAAGCATTATGAAAAATTGTATCCAATATGAGACAAGAATATTATTGCAAAAAGTAAACCAAATTGTACTTCGTTTTCACACAACCTGCTGTAAACATTGGCAACGTATGCGCAGTGCTTCCAACTCTTGTACAAAATGCACCTTCAGAAATCTGTCCAAATTCTTCTGACTTTTTATAAACAACATTTCAGCATTCACGCTAACATCTAATATTCCCGAGTGCAAAAACGGAAAAACCATCAATTCTATAGAAAAAAGCATTATAATAAAAATTTCAAATTGCATTAATAATCAATAGTTTAAAACATCTTTTGATTTCTTACTAATTGTTGGCGTAAAACTGCGTATTACAACTGACAGCCAAATATTTTCAACTTAATGACCTAGCAAAAAGTGTTGGTTTGGTGAGCCCAACATAGTGCTTAGTCCATTCTCCCGCGCAAATGTACTCAAATTCAGCTGAATCACGTGTCTCGTCACACAAACTGGAAAGTATTTCATACCTCTCAGCAAATCATAATAAAACGCCTCAGAATAACCCATTGACTTCGTTTCTGTAAAATTGTTATGCACGTTCTGTAGTCTTTCCAATGGGTCGGTTACATGGAAGCCAGCTTTGATTGTGGCAAGTGTTCTGCAATTAAAAAATAAAGAGAAAATCAACTTAAAATATTTTCAAGTAAACAAGTAATAAACTAAAGTGTACTGAATTACACATGATTTGTCATTCCACCTCCTGACATTGGCACTGGATGCTCAGGCCACCCCATTGAATGCCCAATGGCAACAGTTGAAGTTCAGTTCAGTTCAGTTCAACAGTTCACATTTTAAAATACGTGCATTAGGTTTCACTTCTTCCAAAAATCTCCGCAGTGCACCAATTTGAACGCTCATAATCACAGTAACAAAACTTGTTCCTGTAAGTCTCCTTATTGATTTTACAGTTTCCAGATCTAGCGTGCCAAGTGACATAAACCACTTCTCTTTCTCTTTTTCAGTTTTACCTTCTGTGAGCAATTGTCCGGCTTTGCGCAACAGGTACATTTCTCTCCATAATTTTAATAGCAAATATGGATTTCGAATTAGGACTTTGATTTTTTCACATATTTGATGGAACAGGTTCTTTAAATAAATACGGTGACTGTTGACCACTCAATTTATCTACAAGATGCACCATTGTGTATCCATCAGCAAGTCCGTGATGCAGTTTAAACAGCACAATAGTTTTATTACGAGACAAATCATGAATTAGTTTTATTATCCATGTTGGTCGTTCAATATCTGATGATAATTTTTCAGAAATAGAGTTGTCATGAGTAACCATCCAGTTGCCAACAAAGCCTTCGACAAAATCGCCCTCGTTTAAATAATGCTCATGAATATTCCAGTTCAAATCAATTTCCTCCACCGGTTTTTTGAAGATATATCCTAGATATTCCACAATATAGATTTCTATATTTTTGTTGGTCTTCTTCCGTTGATAAAAAGCACTGGTAAAAATGATTCCTGAATTCATTCACGTCTAGCAAACCCTTTACCCTCCAAATCTGGCAGTGGTACATGTAGCCAAATGAACCATTGCTGGGACCAGGCGTGACAAGTGCGTCACATTTTGAAATTGGAATAAGTTTAGGACGAAATATTTTTGCGGAAAACTGAACCAAGTGGTATACTGTGCACATTAATAAAGATAGGGGCACGTATGAAATGCCATAAGGTATCCAGAGCAGAATACCCAAAAGGGTGGCTCTGAATTCTTCCTGGCGAGACACCATTTTAGCGCAAGTTGGGATTCAAGTTAAACGACATAAAGCACTAGGTCAGGTATTAACACACGGCGTGGCTAATACTGACTAAACGCTGAATTCATTTATTCGCGTTGAACAAAAAAAAATTTTATGCAAATTTTTACTATCTGATATTTTAATTTTAAAATATGTTATAAACATGCTAGTTTTTGTCGATTTTTCCTACAAGACTTTGCATGAATTATGGTGACTACTAAGTTCTTGCAACATCAAGGATTTCCCCGTTTGTAGGTATAAAGCTTATCCAGAACAAGATCTTTTTCCAAAATTTCCCTTGTGACATGTTCCGCAATGAGCAGCAGCATCACAGGTCCATGGTTTTGGTCTTGTTTTGGGCCGAAAACATGATTGTTATGTCGTTGCTGGGATTGATGTGTTTTGGAGGTTATGCACTCATGAGATGATTGTGTATCATGAGATTTCGTAACATAGGTCTGTATTAAAATTTCTAGAATATAAAATTTGACAGAGTTCACAGGATATTAATAATCTGTTTTACGAGTGTGTATTCCCACAATTTCTGAGAGGAAAGATTAATTACTATATGATTGTGCATCTTGAAAATGTTGATTATTTGGCATCAGAATAAGACAAAACATCATTAGAACTACAGGTTGAAAAAGAAATTACGAACTATCCCCTACATTTACTATTTTCCAAGTGATAACATGATAACAATTACAAACTGCATTTTATGTTCTCATTAACCTACATCTTTCAAGCAGTAAACAAATTCTTAATATGCAATTAAAATAGTACTTAACATTTAATCAAAATCGTTTTATAGTTTTTATTACAACTATAAGAAGATGTGCTAGGTTGCTGGGTGCGTGCTTTTAACGGTGTGTTGAGTTACCGACTGGAGAGATGTTAGAGTGCGTATGAGCCAACAGTTTTCTCTTATCGTTATCAATTTGAAAAAATAATAGATTATATGAATAATTGTAAACAGTGTATGAATCTATTAATTAGGCATCATTTTTTGCTGCCTTGATTCGCAATGAATCTGAAACTGAGTACAATTTTATAATGAAATTTGCAAAAGTTCAACTTATTTTATAACGAAAATATAGCTCATGATAAGATTTGCAAGAACGTAATAGGATGAACTGTGCAAAGCCTTTATTATAAAAAGCACTAAAGTAACCTTCTTAAACTTTATAATTTTCTTGCAGCTTCTGCTTTTGCAAGTTATCTATTGCATTAACGTTATAATGTTTTGTCGTGTGCAATTCTATGCGTCTCGTATTTAATCAAAATTTTCCTGAATTCACACAATATTTGATAGTGACGAAGAGTTTTATGAGTGCACAATCTCACGGTTTCAAACATTTTAGCATAAAACTTCCTCTATCTGAATTTCTGTGATATGCACAACCTGTGTCATATTTTCTCATGCTTTATTGCCATTTGTAAGTCTCAAGAATCAGTAAAGAAAAAAAGTATCTAGGATTTAATGATGGATTAATTTTTTGCTTTGATCTGATACATGCTGTGGATAGGCTTGAAGAGTTTGGTTTATGAAATACGTAATACTGTGGTAATGTACACGTATGACGACTGGTCATTGACGAGTCATAAATAATTATGCAAATGAACCTAATGAAAGTAATGAACTCTTACATCTGTTGCACAAAAAATCACATGATATAAAAAAATCCTGAACAAGTATTTTATGGTTTTGTTTTGTTATATTAACTTTCCTTGTTTGGACTTTAAAGCACAGCACATCTTACGACGCCTCTGGCAAAAATGCGTTAATTTATTTAATTTACAAACATTTTTAGCAAAATTGCTACAAACATTATTCGATATTTTTCACCAATACGTATATGAAGAATGAAAAATTATGAACACTGGAAAGAATAGAGTTTTACAAAAAGTATTATTTGTATTTAGTTTTCAAACAACTTCCTTTGGACATTGACAACGTATGCGCAGTGCTTCCAACTCATGTACAAAATGCACCTTCAGAAATCTGTCCAAATTCTCCTGGCTTTTTATAAACGACATTTCAGCATTCACGCTAACATCCAATATTCCCGAGTGTGAAAACGGAACAACCATCAGTTCTATTAGAATAAAAGCATTTATGATGAACTTGAATTGAATTAATAATCAATACACAAAATATAAAATACTTACTTAATGCTGGAGCAAAACTGCGTATTACAACAGGCAGCCAAATATTTTCAACTTGATGACCCAGCAAATAGTGTTGGTTTGGTGAGCCCAACAAAGTGCTTAGTCCATTTTCCTGTGCAAACATACTCAAATCTAGCCGGACCATTTGTCTGGTCGCACAAGCTGGAAAGTGTTTCATACCATTTAGGAAATCATAATAGAAACCACTGGGATAACCCATTGATTTCATTTCTGTAAAACTTCTATGTACGCTCTGTAGTCTTTCCAATGGGTCTCTTATATTAAAGCCAGCTTTGATTGAGGTCATTGTCCTGCGATTGAATAACAAAGAGAAAATCAACTTGTATATGCCCAAGTAAATAAGCAGCTGAACTCCACTGCCTTACACATGATTTGTCATTCCACCTCCTGACAATGGCACTGGATGCTCAGGCCACCCCATTGAATGCCCTACAGCAACAGTAGAAGGTTCATATTTTAATATGCGTGCATTAGGCTTCACTTCTTCCAACAATCTGCGCAGTGCACCAATTTGAACGCTCATAAGCACCGTAGCAAAACTTGTCCCTGTAACTCTCCTTATAGACTTTACAGTTTCCAGGTCAAGTGTACCCAGTGAAATTAGCCACTTTTCCTTTTCATTCGAATCGTCATCTTCTGTAAGCCTAGGGTTGTCTTTTCGCAACAGATACATTTCTCTCCAGATTTTAAGTAACATATATGGATTTCGAATTAGAATTTTAATTCTTTCAGAGAGCGACGGAACAGGTTCTTTGAACAAGTAGGGCGATTTTTGACCACTCAGTTTATCCACCAAATGCACCATTGTATATCCATCTGCAAGTCCGTGATGCAATTTAAATAAGACTGTGGTCTCTTTACAAGACAGATTTGGAATCAATTTTATCATCCATGTTGGTCGATTATCTTCTGATGACAATTTTTCGGAAGTGACGTTATCATGAGTAACCATCCAATTGCCAACAAAACTTTCCACAGATTCTCCTTCATTCAAATGATGCACATGAATTTGAAAGCTCAAATCGATTTCGTTTACTGGCTTCTTGAAAATATAGCCAAGATATTCCACAAAGTAGCAGTAAAGATTTCTATACTTTTGTCGATCTTCTTCTGTTGATAAAAAACACTGATAAAAGAGGTTGCGGAATTCATTCACGTCTAGCACACCCTTCACTTTCCAAATCTGGCAGTCGTACATGTAGCCAAATGAACTATTGCTTGGGCCAGGCGTGACAAATGCGTCACATTTTGAAATCGAAATAAGGTCAGGATGAAATATTTTTGCGGAAAGCTGCACCAAGTGATAAATTGCATACCAAAATAAAAATAGGGGTACGTATAAAATGCTGTGAGGTATCCAGAGCAGAATACCAAAAATGGTGGCTTTGAATTCTTCCTGAGGAGACACCATTTTAGCGTAAGTTGGGATCCTGTATACACGACATAAAGCAGTAGATATGTATCGGCACACAGAGTGGCAAATACTGACTGAACGGTTAATTCCTGCTTAATAGAAAAGTTGTATGTAAATTTTTGCAAAATAATATTTTGTAATAATGAATCCAGCAAAGATGTTTTAAACATGCTAGTTTTTTGTCTGATTAACCGATTTTGCTACAAGACATTGCATAAATTATGGTGACGCTAATATGTTCTTGAAACGGACAAGCTTATCCAGAACAATATAATATATGTTTCAAGAATTTCCCATGTTACTTGTTACGCAACAGGCAACATTACAAAGGTACATGGTTTTGGTGTTGTGTTTGAGTTGAAAACATGTTCTTATGACATAATCATGAGTTGTTACATATGTTGTGACTGTGGCTGATGTGTATTGAGGTTATGTATTGACGCAGAATTGTGTGTAATGTGTAACAAATGCCTGTACTAGATTTCCTAGAATAAGGAAATCGACAGAGTTCACAGGGTGTTAATAAACAGTTTTACAAGTGTGCATTCTCACGATTTCTAAGATTTCATATTATTACAGGATTTTGTATTACATACCAAAATGCTAATGATTTGGCATCAGAATAGTACAAAACATAAAAAGCCCACACGTGGAAGCAGAAATTATGATATTTTCCCGACATTTACTCTGTTCCAGTTGATGCCTACCACGAGCGTTTGCATACGCATTTATGTTCTCATTAGTTTACGGCTTTCAAGCAATCAAAACAGTTATCCTTTAATCAGAATCAATTTATTGCTTTCATTGCAACGATCAAAACATGTTTTGTTAGGTTCTTGGGTACGTGCTTATTACGGTGCACCAAATCGCCAACTGGAGTGATGTTAGAGTGCACATGCAAAAAATTGTGAGACCGTAATGGGATGAGGAGTCCCAGGATGTGAAGCTTTGATTCTGAAAAGCCGTTAAATAACGTAGTTGTAATCGGTATAAAATCTTAACCTTGTATCAAAAGTTTTAAAAAGCAAATTAAGTAAGTAATGAAGCGGTTAAAAAACATTGCAAATCAAAGAACTAAGTCATGTAATAACTTCGTTTATGAAATTATAGATCAATGATCCATTAAATGATCGAAAAAAATAAATGTTTGACGAAAATAATCACTAAATGTAATATTAATGTAAATGTAGTGGCAGAAATAACTACCTTTATACTCATTTAAAGGATTCTGTCGCAAATGTGCAATAAGTAAATAAATAAAAGGATGTTTGAGACAAGAAAGCTCAAATTGCCGTAATAGGATTTAAATCCTATTATAAATGTGCATAAATGAAATGGTTTAATCAAAATAAATTTACCTGCATTTTTTGGCATGCCACTTGCATTACTTATTTACTTTGCATATAACACGAAGCGGAGTTTGCAATGTTGTAAAGTCGTGAATGTAAAAACTGTTTTTTTGGGTGATTTCTGACAACAAGCAATTCAATCCGTCACGCTGACTATACCTATAAAATCATACGCTACGGCTGTCAGCAGTCCATAGTTTTTGCAAGTTACTCTACTCATACAAGATTTTTATTTTTTCAAGGACAAATTCATTAAATCTGCTTTCAATATTCTTGGCGTATTCAGCATGCATCATATTTGTGTTGCATGTACTTCATTTGATGAGTAGCTCCTTTGTTTTGTCTGAGTGAAAACGAAAAACTGGTTTTGAAAACGTTGTTTATTTCTTGTCCCATACCATTTCTGCTCTCAAAAACAGCATGCACCTATTGATTTAACTACGTTTAGTGCACCGAGAAGACTTGATGGGTTAGTCAGGAAGGTAAAAAAATACCAATTTTTTTAAATCATTAATGCGGTTTGGTTATTTAAAATATGTAGTAAACACATTTCAAAACTACAATTTTAAGCCGGGATCTCAGAAGTGCATTATATATTGTCACCAAAATGAATATATCGTACGATTACACAACACGCGGAAAAGCTCAGTATGCTTTGGTGTTGGAAACTGTAAGTCAGACTAACAACAATATATTTTATATCTTTATGGTAAGACAACTTTACATGAAACACTACTATATAAAGCACAAATTATAGATATTCCCACTGTTTTCTCTGGGAGCTATAGCGACATTTTACGAACCGCTGGCCAGTTTGTGAATATTTTGGCAACTGTTGCTAATAGTTCCTAACATCGTCTGGACATTGATGGCGTTTTCAACGTTCTTCATTATTATTTTGGTAATATCGTTATATCTTGAAAAACAATAACTCATCCACTCATTCAATAAGTCTGATTGTTATAACATTCAAATCACATATAGCGCGGGACTCTACAACGAATCAAAAGACAATTGTTTTCGTGGTTTTTCATCAGTCTTTGGCCAACAGTGATTTTAGCAGCTTTCTCCATTATTGCTGAGTGGTGGTTATTATTGTTAATAATCATTTGTGTAAGGTGTAATTCTTTTCAGCACATGTATTTATACTATCGCGAGCTGCGTAAACACTTGCGCGCATTGAGCATGTCGGAAACTTTAGAAAAATTGATTGAAAACGATGTGTAATATAAGAATAAGTCAATTTGCTATGTTTGAATAATTTATCTGAAATAAATACAAACCGCTTTAAAGCGAAGGCAATCTTATGTTTGTAAAATTTGAAGCCTAGTAAATATCTTATTGAATTATATTATTTATAATACACTGAAGCATTTCATGACTACAATTTTCAAGACTACCTATCATCAACCTAAAGTACACATGTTTTATAACAAATACTTGATTTGGGAATCCGTTCGTAAGGCTTTACTTGTGCATGAGAATGCCAACTGTTTCTGGAACAAAGGCTAATTTAGAATATCGAGCTAAGGTACCGATGAAAGAATTCATGCTATTTTCAGCGGCGGTCGTATCGTTAAAAATATTTAGATTCTATCACCATTCCATTGCCGCAATTTGCGGCCCGCATATAAATATTTGTATTAGGACATAAAACAAAAAGAAGCCTATTAGTATATTGTGATTACGATTAGTTTTGATAAAAAATATCTGTATTTGCTGTAAATTTTATTATGCACTCAAATAAGTTCTTCGCAATACATAGAAAGCTAAGGTTTGCAGTATTTATATAACAAATTTAACATTTGTATAAAGTATAAAAGAAAATTTCCATTTAAATTTAGTTTCCCTTCTCAGCAAGAAGTTTGGTTTGCGCCTGCACCGCTCTCAGCGCATTAAGCCTCCCCCATCCAAACATATTGCTGGGGATAGGTACTGTTCCGTCTTCACTACAAGTCTGATTTTCAAAAGGCCATGAGACATTAATAGCCCTATCCGTAGTTTCTGTCACAAGTTTATGCGCAGTCTCCGGAGTTAGCTCAGGATCTCTAACGTGCAACAAAGCCACCACACCCGCCACATGCGGGGTGGCAAAACTAGTTCCTCTGAAACCCAGCGTGAGATTATTATGGATTGCCGAATTAGCTGCCGCCGCCACATCCATCCCAGGCGCTACCAAATCTGGTTTAATCCGTCCATCATTAGTAGGCCCGCGGGAGCTATAGGACCAGACCTCGTCCTTCCAGTTTGTGGCGCCAACGGCAATTATGTGCTCGCTACTTGCAGGATACAATGCCGTGCTACAATTTGGCCCATCGTTTCCAATTCCAGCAACTATGATTATTCCCATTTCCTGCAAAGCTAGAAGTTCTTCTAGGTCCTTTTTAGGCTCCGTTCCTTCTGCAATTGAGTAACTAAGCACATGAGGTGCTTTACTGCAGTCTTCGTTAGACCCGTCAGGAAGTGTTGGGCAGGCTATGAATTGCCAGCATCTTGCCAAATACTCGTATTTACAATCTCCCTCTGTGTTGCAACCTACGCATGCCATCCAGGTTGCTCCTGGAGCAACGCCAATTGGTGGTCCGTCTTCGCCCTTGCTGGCACCCGCCAAAATACTCATACATCCAGTACCATGCCCGTGTCCATCGTAAGGTTCTGTCTTATTTTGCACTCCGTCGTAAAAGCCATATTGTCCGCGAAAGTTATGACGCAATAGGCCATGGGTGTGGTTGACTCCGGTATCAATGTTGGCAACAATCACACCTTCTCCTTTATTTCCATTAAGTTCAGCCCAGGCTTCGATAAGCTGGATTGTTGGCATATTCCAATACTTGTCCCTAGGTGGCCTAGTGGGACCACGTATTGATGCCCCCTCATTTGGATCTTGTGGAATTTTGTAAATGGGTTCTGCTTGGACTCTGGAAACTTGAGGATCATCAGCAATAGCTTTGACCGTGGCATGGTCTGCACCTTTGATTAGTAAAGTGTTGCCGATCCAAAATTTCACATAGTCCTTAAATTCTACTCCGCTACTTCTGCTTAATAACAAGCTAATTACTCCTTGCTGGCTTTCATCCGCGTTTTTCTGCAATTCTTCCTTCATTGCAATATTACGAGACCCACGGGAATGGTGACGAAGAGATTTGGTTCTCGCAATGGCGGTTTTGACACCATTAGAAAATGACACTAAAACATTTAGTTTTTCACCTTTCTCCAGACGCTGGACTAGGTCTGGACAAATTTTGCTGGTTTGAAAAACTCCATTGTCAATTTGCACAAATAGAAATAGAAGACAAATTAGATAACGTATGTGTAACATGATGCGTTAAAATTAGACTTTATTCTAGTGAAGCATCAACGTGTGACATGTTTTACGGTCTTGTAAACCTTGTTAGCAACTTGTCGTTGTTGCCTGTTATCGGTTGATGCAAAATCCATTGTCTTTTGCTAGCAGACTGTTACTTTTATTAGTAAATATTGGTATACCCTATTGTAAGCCAAAGCGTTTGTCGGCAAAAGTCAGCTCATTAACTTGTAGTAGTAAAACTTTGGTAGCTGCTCATGTCAAGGTGAACCTGTACTACTAAATGTAGTAATTAAATTTACTACGTAACAAAAACAAAACCTATTGTTATTAGCTCGCTGCTTTAGCAGAGATGATGGGGATTAAATCAGGCCCATATTTGCTTCTACTACTTACCACAATTTTCTAGCAAACAATTTTATATTCACATCGTCTTTAGCAGCTAGCATCTTTTAATGGTTTACCATGGATGTTTTATTCTATTCTCGTTCAAGTGTATAACAGAAGTAGTTTTGGCACGTGGAATAATAAATGGTAATATGGAAGTTAAAATACGTAAGTTACATGGTTCAAGGATACACTACATGGGATAATCATAATATTTTGTAAAGTGAATGCTTTAGACCTTTGCAAGAAAATAATAAATACTAAAGCAATTATGAAAGATATGATTTGCTTGTTTGCACTTATACAAGTGGTTATTGTTATTTTCCTTACATTGAAAACATTAACTGAAAAAAATTATTTGCGTTTTAAACAGAATTGTTTCGTTTATTGTACAGATATTCGTGTTGCGAAAGCTAAGATTTGATCGCCAATACTATAATGATGAAGTACAGTACAATATCTGCGTAGATGCACTTAAACAGTTTGTTCAATGCTTTGTCCTAAACGTGATGATACATTGTGTAACTTACACAGTGTAAGTTTACAGTTTGTTTTGAGAGATAAAAGATCTTTGTTTCCATTCTACATTGTAAACAATAAAGGTAAAGCGTATGCTAAGCACTTTTGACGTAAAAGGTTCATGGACAATGGACACTATTGAGCTTTGGTTGAATGTCCTGAAATTAGAAGATTAGTTTATTTTGAAGCTTTCCAAACATTTAAAGCGACTAAATTTATTTCAAAACTATTTTGTGAAATATTCAATTTTGCCATATCAAGATGATTTTCACTAAATGTTGTCGTGTCAAAATGTTGTTTTCTCTAATGCTTACGACTATGTTCTTAATTAGTTATCCAATTCATGGATTATCAGCAGGAGACATTGGAAAAGAGTGCAAGTCTAGCCTACACGCTTACTATAGTAATTTTATATTTTTGTTCCGCAAGTGTACCGTGTTTGCATTTATGAATTCAACTTCCGAAACCAACGGTATTTTAGACGTTTGGCTCTGTACCTGTTTACAAAACGACGCTTACTGTTTAACAGTTTACACTACATCAGCAAATTCATTAGTTCACAAACGCAAAATGCAAAAAATTTATCCTGAATATCGAAAGCAATGGATGAATTCCGACTTCCTAGATTGGACAACAGTATATTCAAAAATGTTTATAAGCAACAGATTTACCCAGTCTTGCTTAGTACATTTGCGAAGTATTCAAACAGTTTTTGAAATTAGTTCTTATTTTCGTTCGCGGTTAAAATTTTACGCTGGACATTCAATGAATTTTGATCCAAATTATATCATCATGGATGCGTACACATCAATAAATGGCTGGAAAAACTTTAGAGGATTTTTAAGTATCACCTCAACTGTGTTTGTATTAAATTCAAACCAATTTGAAATAGCTGTTAGCTGTGTTTCATGCTCCGATGTGAAATCATATTCGGATTTTCTAGACAGAGTTTATATTCCACTGATTGCAACTGGATGGGCACATAATATTCCGCAAACGTTTACTTCAGCAAAAGAAATGGAGCTTAGTTTGCAAATTGTTTTAAAAACTGCGCATAAAGTAAGCACAAATGAGCAAAAACACAGTACTGGAACCTGCCCACATGAACTTCTAGTTCTGAACCTAAAAATTGACAAAACATATTTGTTTTATGGTCTTCACTGCATTAGAAATTTAATTAGCAAGTACTCAAACTGTACAACAAATATCTGTAAGGTCTTTGTAACTGATATGGAACTGGTTACAACATTTGAATACGAAAGCGGTAATTTTGTTCTAGGATTTTCTCATGCTACAAAGTTCTTTGGTATGAGATATTCCCTCTTTTATGAAGCGAATGCTGGAAGGTTTCCAAGCATGTCTAATTTTGTTTCTACAAGTTGGTTAGTACCACTCTTGGTAATCATAGCTTTTATTAGTTTAACCAGTATTTTGTGTCATACTGGTTTTGGCCACAATTCAGTTTTTTGGCTCGTTGCGGTGCTTCTAGAGCAAGAAGATAGTGCACGAAGAAAATTACAAAGGACAAACTGTTGGATTGTTGTAGTTTGGCTTCTAAGTTGCATAATATTGCGTACATTTTACTCCTCAATTATGTTTAAAAACATTACAAAAACAGAAATACCAGTTGCTTTGACACATTCGTTAACCGAACACATGTTACAAGCACAAATTCCATTTATCACAAGTTATGAATTGTTTAAAAGCATTTCCAAACTTTTCAATAGCATTACATATGACTACTTGAATTCAAGTTTTGCTAAATTAGCAAAAACGTTTTTGAAACACACTATGGTGACTACCGAACAGATGGGGGTATTTGAAGCAATCAAATACTTACATATTTATAGTAATGATAATGAGTTATGCAACCACGTAGCATTTATCAATAGTAGTAAAAATTACTTGTACATAGAAAACCGAAACCTTACACTAAATATTTGCTTGAAAAAAGCTATATTCGGTTATGCTTTCATTACACATACGTTTCTTTATTTGGACCATATTCCCCAATACATAACAAAGTTACTTATAACTATGCTAAACACGCACCAAATTGTTGAGGGAGATGAAGACGAACTATTTTCTCAGCCAGTGATCTGGGCAACTAGAACGAATTCTATTTATTATGAAAAGTTTCAAGCAGGATTAGCATCGGTATTTCAGTCAGGTATTTATATGTACGAGAACTACTATAACGAACTAATTGGAATGCGAAAATATCTCAATGATTATTTTACCACGACAAATATTAGTGCTAAGGAGCAAAGATTTGTGAATCAGTCCTTTTTAAAGTGGAAGGAATTGGGATGTTTTTATCGATACCAAGAAAAATGCAGTTTGGCTAACCTTTCAAAAAATCTAAACAAAGACGATATTCGGATGAATGAATTACTTACAATATTTGCATTTGTTCTGGGTCTTCTACTAATCTGTTGTTTGGCTTTATGCCTTGAAATTATGAAAAGCACTTGTATTGTTAATGTAAGTCCAAAGATACACTACGATGAACTATGCCATTACTAAATGTCGGCTAATGTAATAAAAAATAAAATTACAAGCAAAGCATATTACCATAATACAACTTAAAGTACACATTTATAATTTTCCACATTTAAAATTGTTGATCGCAAGCGTCCTCTTCCTTTAAATTGTCAAGATTCTTAATGGCCATTCTCACGTTTTTAGACAGAAACTGTTCTTTACATCAGTTCAATATCCTCTTTATTTCATGACAAACAAAGCGCTGTTCCCACCATTCACGAAGTTGGCAAGTATCCGGCTTGAACACAATTTCGACACTGGTCAGGATGATTAGAACGTAAGGCAGGCAGAGAGCCCTTGTGGGGGTCGCATGGCGCCTCTGGATTGTTTGCCAGAATGCGCTTATCAATATGTATCCAATATTTGTCATCTGTTTCCTCCCCGTCGTCATCTAGATATGCCGCAAGAGCCGCAAGTGTCGTATCAAATTAAAACATCAACGTTTCATTGCGCTTCACACTTTCCATCATTTCCGTCAGCGCCTGGGCTACCTTGGGCAACTCACTTGAGCGGAGGCCCCTTGTGGAATGGGCCGGTCTATGCAACTATGCTTCATTCATCAGTTTCAAATTTAATGGCAGCTGTTTTGAGTCTAGTTAAAAAATCCATATGTAAATGAACAGATGAATCATGCAACGCTTCAGTCTTTTAAGTACATTTTAGCCTTGTACTCATGTATTTTGTAATATGCTATTGCTCGTGGATGCACTACATTTCATCATCTTTTCCAGACGAAAAAACATTTGAGTCTCAAAAAATTCCCCCGTTTAATTTTGATTGGTCCAACCACACCAGTGCTGTTATTTGCCATAGGAAGCGTTTCTCCGTCTTAGGCGTTTAAAATTTAGTTCCCGTTGCTTTCACCCAAAGTGTTAACGTATATAAAAGTCTAAATATTGTTGGAATAGTTTCAATACACTCAATATAAAGTCTTCGTAATGTAATGTCAAGTATCTAATCGTTTATTTGTTCTTCCATTGCCTGGAAAAACATGGAGATAATTTGAAGTACTTAATACGTTTAATTTTATATTAATAACGTTAACAGCACAATGAAAAATTTGGGCGCGGCTTTCTAAATCTATTTAATTAATTTAGTCACAAAAACTAAAGAAACAAGCAACACACAGCTTTAGGTAATGCAAACATACATATATTTTTAGTCCATGTTATCACTCAGTAAAACGTTGGCATTAAAAGCTTGTCACCAAAAGTGGTTCAATTACTTTTGTTGTTCACGAAAATTGGACACAGTTTCACTAGTTTCCTAACCGAACAATGGATCTAACCATCTACATCAGAATTCCTATCAATATTTCATATTACTGCTTCGTTGTTCCGTTTCGTATTGTAAGTTTAAAGCATTCACACACAAACAAACAAAATTTTAAACTGCAACGTTTTCAACCACACTCCATCTTATGTGGACTAATGACTTTGGTTTCACTAACTTGGTTTCTGTACAACACATATTATGTCAAATTCCCAAACACAGGAAATCAACTGACTGGCTATTTTAAATTTCTAATTATAATTTTGTTTGTGCTTCAGTGTTTACTTACTGCTAATTGCATATGGCTAAAGCAGAAACTAATCCATGAAGCTTTAGTCATCATTAATAGTGTGCCCGAATATGGGAAATCCAAATTAAGATATTTTATAGCTTCCAGTT
This sequence comes from Entomobrya proxima, assembly GCA_029691765.1. NCBI lineage: Eukaryota > Metazoa > Arthropoda > Collembola > Entomobryomorpha > Entomobryidae > Entomobrya > Entomobrya proxima. The sequence goes on along the minus strand of CM056169.1, from coordinate 36,877,632 downwards.
TATGCTTTTTTCATCTTGGACTGAGCAATATATCTGGATTAGTTAGAGTACATACTTATTGGAAAAACGATTCAACAGTCTCATTCTTGAAGATTGTGGGTACTTTGGCAGAGTTTTATATCTATAACTTTTCAAATTTTTCAACTTTAATAATGCTATGCCCTGTAATGTGTGTGTGGGTTGCGGCAAGAAACTTCTCCGCTTTATTAAGGAATTTTGAAACCAACTGGCAAGAAATTCATCTATCGATTAAGCAGTTGCATAAACTAACCAACACAGTAAACCAACTGATTGGACACTTGCTTTCCTGTTATATTGTAGTTTACATGCTTTATTTTTCTATTGGCGCCGAAGCTTTCTTGTCCATGCAAGAGGAATATGAAAGTTGGATGAACAAGTTGAAGTTTTTAATATATTTTTCCTACAGTGTAATATTCATGGTTTTAACGGCAGATATAGAACACAAGGTGAGTTCCGTCAAAACCTGGCTTTTGGAGCAAAATGAGTTACAAACGCCCTCATGGAAACTTACAATACTTCTTGATACTGTAAACTCTAGGGCCATAGCGATAAAGGCCAGTAACGTATTCCCAATCACTTATGGATTTTTGGCTACGGTAAAATGCTTACATTTGGTTAATATCCGTTTTTTTATATTGACAAACCTCTTCATTAACCATTTTAATTTGTTTTAATTTAGGTGGTAACAACTATGGCAACATATTTTATCATATGTGCACAAACTCGGACTAGTTGGCTTACGTCATAAAATAATTGAACCAGAAAGTTATCACTAATACATGACGGCTAACTTGTTGATTATTTATTTGTAAATTTATTACGAACCAAACTGATCAAAAATGAAACTACTCTCAAGCCCAATAAATCCAATTTTTTTACAAGCGTCATATATTAAATTACAGCGTCAAGTATTTATGTGTGTACATTATGTAACTTAGAAAGTTTTAAAACTGCAAAATGTAATTGGCAATCCCATTATAGTTTGCATTTAAAATAAGAAGTTTGTTATATACAATGCTGGAATTAAATAGATATGTACAGTAGGATTTACCAACTTATGGACTGGGCGACGGCAATAGCATGCATCATTGCTATGTAAACAATACATAAGCAGGATAGATGCTATTGCCGTCGCCCAGTCCATACGTTCATAAATCCTACAGTAGAGTAAAAATATAGCTTAAGAAAAAATATCGTAGTAAAACAATTTACCATTTCATTAGGAAGCATAAAAATGATTAGAATATAGGGAATATTCCATAAACTTTTATAATTTTCACAATAAGGTTATTAGTTTTATATAAACCTCATTCCACACAATTTCTTCCTTATTTAAATCCTCTAGCAACTTCATCTTGAAACTGTGTACGCTGGCAACAGTCATAGTTTGAATGCTCTCCGGTGCCGTAATTTCGAATAATTCTACACTTGGGAATATTCTTCTTCAGTCTGTTCTCTATTTCAGTAGTCATCTAAGCAAAATGTAATATTTAGTTTTAAAATATTTATAATTTAGGATCAAAATTAGTATAAGAATTATTATAAGCAAAATACTTACCTGACTGCTTACGCATATTTGCAAGCGTTTTAAAGCAGGCATTTTCAGAAACCCGTTAACAGCGGCGTCATCTGAAAGCGTAGAACCATTGCACAATGCATCCAGTTGGAATACCTCTAAATCTAAAACGTGACAATTGTAATTTTAACTATTCTTTAAACTAAAATTTATAAAAAGCTTGTTTGAGCACAGTTAAACTTACTTTCCAAACGGACAATCGCTTTCTTTTGTTCTGCTTCGACTTTACTCCCAGAAACACTTGAATTATCAATGTTGCTCCCAAAAAGACAATACAGTTCAGTCAAATTAGGCCACTGGCGACAAATCACATCAACAGTGGAATTATTCAATATCGTATGCAGTTCCTCCACATTTGGAATCCATTCACCTAATTGAGTCCAGCTTTTAGAGGGGAAGTCAAAAGTTATATGCAAGACCGTTAGACATACCAAGTTTACACCTTGCATAAAATTCTCATTTGAAATCTCGACCATGTTTTTGACAGAATGCAGGGTTTTAAAAAACGTTTTAAGTCCAGAATTGTTAATTAATTCCGCAAACTGTTTTAATTCTCCCCATTTTTCAAAACATGTCGTGTTAACATGCAAAACTTGCAAGTTTGGAGTGCTTTTCAGAAAATGGAAGTTCTTTACCACATTTCCCCACAACCTGAGTTGAGTCAAACCATCCATATGAAACTCCTCTAGAAATTGGTGAAGGGGTTCGTGAAACAGATCTCTGAAAACTTCTAAACTTTTTAGACATTTTCTTTGAGAAATCAAAAAGCCTTCAATGCTGCCACTATTGCGATATGCACGTTGGAAAGGATTAGGACTTAGTCTAACTGTAAGAGATTGTAGTCGAATATTGCTCAAATAGCTCCAAACCGAATTTCGTTGTAGGGCAGTACTACTGATGAAATCTAAATGCTTCAAATTGGCTAAACATTCTGGTGATTGTTTTCTAGCCCAACCAATTGCACGAATTGGTTCCTCAAATTGGCCCAGACTTCCAATTCTATCCACAGATTTCATTGTATTCAGTTCCGGTGAACATTTTAGCAGTTGGGTTAATCCATTTTGAATATACACACGATCTCTAAACCTCAAAGTTTTCAAATGTGGTAAAGCTTGGGGTCTCAAATTACTAACAATGTTGATATTTTTTGGACCAACTGGAGATTTGGACGTAATAAATGCAAGAACCAGCTCTTTAATATTGGGAATTTTTCGAGCAAGTAAATCCACTAAACTGCTACCATCATCGTAATCCAGAAATTTACAGTGTTCAAAATAAACATATTCCATGTGAGGTCCAATCTGATCCCAAAACTGTTTTGATTCAGGTTCATTGTCACAAGCATTGATATCAATTGTGAAATCCGAGATTTTGTAGTTGGAAAAAGGCTTCATGGCAAACTGGTAAATGCTGTGTGGATTTTCAAATTCTTGAAGAAATCTGTATGCTCCGATGCTGGTAACAGGTTTGACGGAAAACAAAGGCGTGTGTGGACAGATATTGATTACTGCTAATTTTCTCCACCTTGAGAGGGTGTGCTCGTGCCAGGATTTACAAACTAAGCGATATAAACTAAGATCAGTGACCGAGGGTTGGACATAATTGAAAATTTTGTCGATAATCTGAAAAATTTAAAATAAGTTCAAATTATTTAATTCTAAATCAAAATATAAATTTCTTGCAGTTTCAAATTACCAATGAGTTCAAAAGCGGATGTTCCACTATGACAACTGGCTTCTCCGGAATATCCATTTGTTTGGTTTTACAACTGTAATATTATGTTAAAGGATAACAAATTTGGCTTCAATCAACAAAAATCAAATAACTGAAAATATGCTGCTGAGTGCTCAACTTCAGAACCCAAATGACTTGAATTAAAATTTTTCAAAACTAGTACAGGTAGTAAGCACCAAACGAAAAAACGAATTGTATTACTGCTATTTTTGGTTTGCATGCTATACTGCTTTAAACCGGCTCATGTTCGTGTATAATATCTTTTTGTCCTTCTACTTAGCGCAAACCCATACGAAGAAACGATTAAGGTACCTAGTTCCTTTGTACAAAATGCTTACATAGTGAGGATTAAAAAGGTTCGGCATGAATAAAAAGCATCAAACCATTTTCTATAGTCTGAACCTCAGTTTTAGCGAACGTTCATCAGAAACAGATAAAGCTGTAAATGTTTAAGTTCAATTTTTGAAAAGGTACCCTATTTTTCTCAAGAACCTCGTAAAACGCGTACATGAATCCGTGCATGTTTTATGTTTATGCCATTTTGCCATTATTAAATACCCGACCCAGCCACTTAGATTTTTTAAAAAGTAGATTAGATACTAAATATATACTGACAATGAGAGCATGGGTTTTGTGATTGGACTTTAACCATGCAGAATTTTGGGAATATGACAAACTTGATTGTAGGTGTGCTGGAAACTCCGCGGTATATTTGAAATTCAGCAGTTGCTAGAATATATCACTACTTGATTACTTTCAAATTATATTAAAATTTATTCACTGTGCTTATGATTATTGTTGGCCAACTTTTATTACGTGATAGATATCAAAGACAATCCTTAAAGTAATTATCACTTTGATTGACGTAACTACGACCCTCAAATTAATGCAAAATACTTAAACTACCTTTTTTCATAATTCAAAATCAATCGTCTAAAATTGCCACAGTTTGCCAATTTAAACGTATGTGTGGATATTTTTAATGACAGAGTTAGCTTATAATCAAAATACATTTGCTTAGATGTTTTCTTAGTGCTTACGAATTCTTCAAGGAAAAGCATTTCTATAATTGTTTCCCAATTGGAACTAATTCGCCAGACTGAAATAATTAGATGCCATTGTAATATGTACTCACGACCAAGCAAAAACCATCCATTATACTATAAGTAACGACTTTAAATCTTAAGCCTATATCTGTTGTATTTTTTCAACTAAACTGCCTTTCTGTCAAATACCATAAAACGTCATTTGGCTTTCTTTTCATTTACGTCACAATTCTAGAAAAACATGCAAAACCGCGTGTTATTTTGTATTAATTGCTAGGAAGACAAAAGCTTTTACTTTGTTTAATTGTTGTTTGCATTAAAACAACATGTGAAACTCTATCAAGGCGAGGCCATGGGCAGTCATTTGCTATTACATTATTAAAAATGCATGAACAAAAATGGCATTAGCAAGCGAAGCATAACATTACAGTTAAAAATACAGGTGTTGACAAGACAGGTAAATTAGTTTGTGTTGTACGCCCTTTCATACAAGCCACAGCTTCTACGTTGAAAAGGTGAAATAAAGTTTTATTCGTGAAATAAATCCGAAACGCTTCTTTTTTTATACACTCTTTTCCTGAATACTATTTCCAATTTTGAAATCTTGGTTGCAAGCAGTAAAGAAATTTGGACATACGTTTGTTGGTCAAACAGCATTTTTTTAAATTGAACGAAATACAGAACTAAGTCAGTTGCTAGAAAAGGGTATATTCAATATTGTTAACAATGTTCCAAAATCTGAAGCAACGTTTCAGAGACACACATAAACATTTAACAAAGCTTTGCAAACTATTCAAGGAGATACAAACAGGATTCTTTAAGTATATTTTAAAGACTAAACTGAGATCATTGATGGGCGTTGAAGTTGGAATAGCTAATTTAGTTACGTTTTGGCAAATACTGTTTAAGAAAAGCAACTCAGATGGATATATGTTCGAAAGTAAAGCATCATATCACCCAAGATTTCTCTATTTTTTTCTTGTACTTCATGTAGTTGTAAGATTGATTCAGGGTGTGCTATTTTATAACACTAGCAAATTCACAGAGTCTGGTGACACATTAATAGCGTCGTGTATTTGGATGGTTATTATTTCTCTTGGTTCTGTGGTGCTAGTTTTTATGATACAAAAGAGTGACGACGTGATTGAAGCAGTAAACATAGTTTTTCGACCTGCGACAACCCAGAACTATCTCCCATTAAAGATTTTGTACTGTAATACAATTGTTATTTCAGTTGTTGTACCCCTTCTTTACATTGTGCTTATCATCAATAAAGAATTTGAGCCGATTTCGGCATCATTTTGCTTAAAATTTCAGCAATGTTCTAGTTCTGGAAAAGCTGTATGGTTTTTAATGCACTTGTTTGAAGTTTGGAACAGTTTCATTCCAAGTGTTTTTGGTCAAATGCTGTGCTACGATTCCATGTTTGCTGGCTACGTAGCTATATGGATACAGCTAAAGGAGCTAGAACAGCAAATTTTGGAAACGCAGCTAAATCAAAACATATTAACTGAAGACTCATCAAAATGGATTGCCCGATTAAGACAATTGAACATAACAACCTCAATTTTTAATGAATGTTTTCAGTACGACTTGGCCGTTTACTACAAGGCTATTTTATATGGAATGGCAATTGGTCTGTCGTCAATACTTTTATGTGAAAAATGCCTAATGACCGCGTCATCATCTGGAATTGTCTTGGCAGTGTACAGTGTTGCAATGATATACATGTTTATGGGAGTCGGTTACAAATTTCCGGGAGCATTGAACAAAATAAGTCTTGAAGTCATAGAAAGATCGAAGACAAACATTTTTAAACAGGGCACTGTAACTAAAAGGAAGTTAAATAGAGCCCTAGTGCGTGCTTGTAGAGATACCAGAATCAAGTTTGGCGCTTCTAATTACTACCACTCTGAAACAACCTTGGAGCTATTAAGCATTTTGATTGAGCAAACGGCAAGTATGTCAATGCTTTTATCAACGCTTGATAGTTGAACGGTTAGAGAATTCAAAACGTGGAGCTAACTTTTAAAAATAAATAAGCATATCATATAAACTAGACACCTAGAAATGCACATTTATCAAAATAACTAAAAAAATAAAGTGGGTGTACCTTAATAATTGCAAATTGTAGTTAAATTATATTTTCACTTTCATTATAAGTGGTAAAATAACTTATATTTATAAAACAGAAAAAAGTTGTGTATGTCGTTGAATGTAACAAAGTGACAAAAAATTGGCAATATTGAATACGCGTAAGTATCTGTAACAGTACTTGTTTGGTTAACCAATAATGCTGAATTTTAAAACAAGGTGCATATTGCCTGCGATACCAGACAATGAGTTATCTAATATTTTAATCATGTTATCAACGTCTGCTTTGCACATGCCACGCGAAGGTTTCCAAGTCTGTAAAGTGCATCAAGTATGTAAAGATTGTTTATTAGTATTTCTTCTTTGCAGATATTGTTTATTCTTTAACTGTATTTAGGAAAGTGCTTACTCTTCTAAAATGTTTGTCTTGTTCAAAACACACCAGTAAACAATTAAGCATTCATAGTTGCAAAAGTTTGAATGACACCAAAATTTTTTTACTATTCAGCTACTCCGCCTATATAGCTCACATAACTGCTAGGATTATTTGGCTCTAAGGAAACTGAATTCAAAACGAGATATTAAATTACGGCATTACGTGTGCCTGAAACATTCATCAACCGAAGATTCAATTCATATTAAACTTAACATTTTTTACGGTTTACTCCAATTCGTTTTTGTCGCTGTTTTCGGCGTTTGAAATGACTACATAATCATATTCATGGAAAGTAAAGGCTTTGTTGACATTTTTGCTATTGCTAAGCAGCATGGGTTTTTTGTGATTAGACTTTGATGATGCACAATCACAATGGTGAAACTTTCAAAACGTCATGTGCTGGCGTGTCTTGAGCTCAGCAATTAAAGTGAAACTCAGCATTCGAGAAAGTAAAGCACTGCTGAACATAATTTCACATAACCTAAAAATTTATTTATTGCGCTTATAATTATTTTAGACGGTAGATTTGTTTTACACAGAAAAGGTAGCTAAATTGTTTTGCATTTGAGTGTGGTAATTACGTCAATCGAAATGATTACTACTTTACGGGTTGTTCTTGATTTCCAACAATGTATGCATAATTTTTTTCCGTCAAATTACCTTTACCATAGTTTGTCATTCTAATGCATATGTGGGTATTCATAATACTATACTGAATACACTATTTAGCTCACAATCACAATTCATGTGCTTAGACGTTGTTTAGGAGTTCTTCAAGGAAAACTATTGCCACAAATGCTAGGCCCAAGGCTCAATCGGAACTAAGTGGCAAACTGAAATAATTAGATGCTGATATAATATGCATTATGACAAAGAAAAAACCATCCATTATGTTAATAATGAGTTTTAATTGTAAGCCAATATCTGCTGTATGCTGCCCATCTAAATTATCATTCTGTCAAGAACCATAAAATGGCTTTCTTTTTCTTTACGTCACTATTCTGGAAAAAACATGCCAAATTGCGCGTTAATTTATATTAATTGCTGGGTAGACATTGGTTTGTACTTTATTTAAACGCCGTTTGCAGAAAACAGCACGCGGAACTCTACTTAGGCAATAGACAGTCATTTGCTATTACATTTTAAAAAATACAAGACAAAAAACATTCCTGAAAGCAGTCAAGTTTAATTCCATCAAATTACCTCTGCCACAGTTTGTAATTTAAAAGCATATATGGGTAGGTATTCTTAAACTAAGAGTCTTAATACTACAATATGATCAAAATGAATGTACTTAGACATTCTTTAGGGCTTTTTCAAGGAAACCTATTAAAACTATGGCTATAATTGAAAGACCCAACTGGAACTAACTCGTCAGATTAGAATAATTCGACGCCATTGTAATATGAACTGATGACAAAGCAAAAACCGTTCATTATATTTATAATGATACTAAATTTTAAACGTATATTTGTTGTTTTGCCAGTCTTAATTGCCCTTCTGTCAAATACCATAAAACGTATACCTTTCTTCTCATTTACGTCAAAATTTTGGAAAAACATGCCAACCCGCGTGTCGTTTTGTAATAATTGCCAGGCAGACACAATTATGTACTTTGTCTAATAGCCGTTTGCAATAAAACAGCATGAGGAACTCTGACGAGGCCATAGATAGTCATTTGTTATTGCATTATAGAAAATACACGAGCAAAAAAGGCATTACCAAGCCAAACATTACGTTGCAATTAAAAATACAAGTGTTGACAAGAAGGGTAAATTACTTTGTGATACACACTGTAGGCCTTCAAACCAAGCCACACTATTTGCGTGTCTTACTTGAAAAAGAGAAATAAAATTTTATTCCTCCTGCTCCGAAGAAAACGCTTTTTATTTTTTCGCCCAATACTCGAAACTTTTGGAGGAAACAAATATAGAAATTTGAACTTATATCTCAAATATACCTTTGTTGGTCAAGCAGAATTTTTAAGTTTTCAAGCAAAATACAGAATTAGTTCAGGCACCAAAATATTTTTAGCGTGTTAAAAATGTTCCAAAAACTTACACACAGTTTTAGGGACACACTTAAACTGCCAACAAAACTTGGCAGGTTAGAAAAAAGAATACAAAGCAGAATAATTGGACGATTTTTAAATACTAAACTAAGATCCCTGCTGGGTATCCAAGTTGGAATAACAAACTTTGTAACGTTTTCACAAGTACTGTTTAGGAAAAGCAACTCAGATAATTTTATGCTCGAACGTAAAGCATCATATCACCCAATATTGCTCTATTTTTTTCTGGCACTTCATGTATTTGTGAGATTGATGCAGGGTGTGCTACTTCATAGCACCAACAAATTCACAGAGTCTGGTGACAATTTAATAGCATCGGTTTTATGGATGCTTATTGTTTCTCTTGGTACTGTGCTGCTGGTTTTTATCATAAAAAAGAGTGATGACGTAATTGAATCGGTTAACATTGTGTTTCGATCTGCTACAACTCAGAATTACGTCTCACTAAAGATTTTGTACTGTAATACAATCGCTATTACAGTTGCCGTACCCTTTTTATACGTTGTTCTTATCATCAATAAAAATTTTGAGCCGATTTCATCATCCTTTTGCTCAAAGTTTCAGCAGTGTTCTAGTTCTGGAAAAGCTGTATGGCTCCTAATGCACTTGTTTGAAGTTTGGAACAGTTTCACTGTTAGTGTTCTAGGTGAAATGTTATGTTACGATTCCATGTTTGGAGGCTACGTAGCGATATGGACGCAATTAAAAGAACTAGAACGTCAGATTTTGGAAACGCAGCTGAATGCAAACATATTCACTGAAGACTCATCTAAATGGATTGCCAGATTAAACCAATTGAACATAACAACCTCTATTTTCAATCAATGCTTTCAATATGACTTGGCCGTTTACTTCAAGGCTATATTATATGGGATGGCTATTGGCCTGTCTTCTATCCTTTTATGTGAAAAATGCCTAATGACCGCGTCCACGTCTGGAATTATCGTGGCTGCATATAGTGTTGCAATTTTATATATGTTTATGGGAGTCGGTTACAAATTTCCGGGAGCATTGAACAAAATAAGTCTTGAGGTCATAGAAAAATCCAAGACAAACACCGTAAACCAGGGCACTCTTACTAAAAGGAAGTTAAATAGAGCCTTGATACGTGCTTGTAGAGATACCAGAATCAAGTTTGGCGCTTCGAATTACTACCACTCAGAAACAACCTTGGAGCTATTAAGCATTTTGATTGAGCAAACGGCAAGCATGTCAATGCTTTTATCAACGCTTGAGACTTAAATGTTTAGAGGATAGTATAAGTCGAGCTGACTTAACGTATTAAGTAAGCGTATTATGTGACCTAGAGACCTAGGCGTGCAGATTAGCAAAACTAGTAAATGGTAAACCAATTAAAGATGCTTGCTGCTAAAGACGATATTAGAATATAACCAACTACCATAAAGTCATGTTCAGAAACATTTTTGGCTGGTTTATAGCCTGTTTTTACTATTTAGGAGCCTATTTTTGCTGGTTTGGAGTCCATTTTGCTAGTTTATAGCCCATTTAGTCATAAATGCTAATGCAAGCTAATAATTGAAAAAATTAAAGAAAATACAAATTGTACTTAAATTATGTATTCAATATCACTATGAATGGTAAAACAACTTATACCTATAAACAACAGAAAAGTTGTCAATGTCGTGGAATGTAAAAGAAACGAAAAACTTGTCAATATTGAATCTGTAATAATACTTGTATGGTTAATAAAAAAATGCTTAATTCCAAGACATCACAATCTTGTTCTATTTGTAAAGTTCAAGCATGCATAATTTGGCAGCGGATAGTAATATTTCTATAAGACTTTTAACATGTTTATTTGAATCCAGTATCCATTCTACCTATTGACCTAATACAAGCGCATAATATTATTAGGATTGCATTACAAGTTTACTATCTACAACTCTTAAGCCAGGCATTCCTTTCGAGTAATGCACCCAGGTTTACACTGATAAATCCCATTAACATCTTGTTTAATATCGTTGAAGCAAATTTGCTCCAGTTTTGGAAATAGTTTCCAAACGTTGCTTCTCAGCATCCTTTCCTTGTCATTGTACAATTCAATCAAGGGTTCCTCTTCCACCACCTCATGACTACTGTACTGAAAGTAAAACAATTTCTCCAGCAGAGGGCAGCACAACAGAAATTCCCAGTATCTGCAAAAAGAGTAATATCTTTCCCAGGAAAACTGCTTAAGCTTAGAAAACTCCAGATTCGAAGCCCAAGTGAAGCCCTCCAAGTTTTTTGGCAAACCTGTCTGTTTAATTTCCAAGCACTCCAATGTTCCTCCCCAATTCTTAGAAATGAGTGCCAATACACGCTCGAAACTTTTCGGAGGCCAATACCTGACACGAATATCAAGGTTCAACACTTTTAGTGGACATTCTGCAATCATGTCCAAGGAAATAAGTACTGTTTCTACAGAGGCGTCACGTCCATTTTGTTTAGAATCAAAAGCCAAAGTAAGGGAGGACATACAAGTCCATGAAATAGGAAAACGTGGTACTTCGAATGGGTCTACGAACAACAGTTCAAGTTGTTGTCCATACACTTCCAGAAGGGTTTGGCATAGAAAACTGAACCTATAAACCTGAACCACCAAGTTCTTTAAAAACGGGAGCTTGGGAAACAAGTCTAAATTTGTTGATGGGGAAGTAATTACTTCCAAAGATATGCAAACATGAAACATGCAAAGTGTTGTTAAATTGGGCAATAATTTGAGATAGCTCTTTGTCCATTGCAGCTTCTGTTCATCTCGCAGGTGCTGCGGGAGCAAGATCTGGCAATGCAAAATTTGACTTCCACAGCTTCTAAGCTTATTCCATGTTGCTTGATTGAACTCGGCAATTATAATGAGTGGAAGAATATCCAAATTTGGAGTCATCGGAACCTTCTCCAGAGCCATCCAGTTTTCCTCACTTTTTAAGTAGTCAATGTCCTTCCATAAAACGGTCTCAAAGTTCTCTCGGATAAAGCCATGAGTGTAAGTATCCGCAGCATACAGATTTATCACGTCAACTGGCTCTAGTAACTTCCTTTGCATCAGAATTGGAAACACCGCCTTCATTTGAATAAGGTTCAAAGGTCCAGACATGTACTGCACATCCGAAGGAATCGCCTTCGCCACGCTCAGCTCATCATTGGGATCAGTCAAGTAGCTCAAAATCTTTTCGCGGACAATTGGTCCAGGAAGCTGAAGGTACGTGTGGAGCTTTGCCTCCAGCGCACTTCTTGTTCTAATACCCAGTCCGGAAGTTATCTTGGGAACTTTCATTTGCTTCAGTTGCTTCCAAGTCTCGTTTAATTTTACTATTTACACCTCCTTTACAAGACTGTGCGCGTCTTGCTCAAACAAACATACACCTTCGTTGGATCTTAACATTCCCAGAACAATTCCTGGTAACCGGAAAACCTCAGCTTTAATGCGAAACTGTTCAAAACCCACAGCCTCATCTTGCTTCTGTCTCAAATGCTCAATCTATCTGAGAAGGCATTTTCCTATTAGAGCAGAATTGTTCCTTTTTGCCATGGTTGCCAACGCAACATCAGAAAGCAGCGAAACATATCTCGGTTAAATTAACCACATTGTTTGGTCTAAACCAATACATAGAAAAATTATAGGAAAATGGAAAAATATCCTTACCATTACACAAGCAATGTATTTTAATGCCACACAAAATTAACATAAAAGAAATTAATATAAACTCACATGTGAAGTCTTGATTTATGATCATCTCTCTATCTACGTATGATTTTTAGTTGCTATCTAGTTAACAGTTAGCTTACAACCGAAAATATTTCTGTTATATTTTTTGAGACACTTCCAATGACAAATAATTGCAAAAATCCAACATTATATGTGCTTGTTTTCAAGTTTGCTACTGAGAATGCAGAACAAAAATTATGATGGAAAAGAGTATCTAATCTCATAAAAGCAAATAAAAGCTTTAATAAGATAAAATACGATATCGTATTGCTGCGGTGACGTACAAATTATTTGCGCAAATTGGGCAATGCATTTCTTGTGTACAAAATCAATTTTGCTTGCGTTTTTTAGGCATACATTGAAACAGCATGTAACAAATAACGCTTGAGCAAACATATATACATGCTAATAAATTTATACGAATACTTCTTCTATTTGATTCTGATACTTTAGGCAACTGATTTTTCTCCATGATTTAACTTGGTCATTAACCTTTTCCTGGTCAGTCAGGGAAGAACAAAACAATATATAATGTTTACATTGAGCCAGTCACAATTGAATTTCTGGACTTTTAGATGTTTCCAGATCCAATCTGCGGAGCTCTAAGCTTTCAAAAATTTACGGTATAATTATCTATTTATTTTAAGGCAAGTAAGCATTCATTATAGACTTTCAGAGATGCAAATCTGCTTGGTTTGTCACATTCGTGGTTTCTGATAACAAGGACAGAAAACATTGGAGTGGTCGGAAGATCTCAGACATTTTAATATCTGGTTGTTTCAGTTAAGATGTTTTGAAAATCTCATAAGTTGTCATGCAGTTACACCATCGGGATTAGCTCAACCTACTAAAAGCTCGCAAATTTACTGCATGTTCAATATTTATCAATGAATGTAGGTAGTAGCGCTATGATGTCGACTCATTCAGTTTTGTTTATAAGTGTTTATGGTTTCATTAGACTAGAAAACTTGATCATTTTGGTTATCTACATTATTTGAAGCATCTGGAGTAATGTCTGTGGCTATGAGAACATTGCGAACATGTAATTGTAATAATATTTCTAGCCGAGATATAGAAGCTTGTAAGTTGGAAAAAATTGTAAACTCTAGCATATGGTTATGCAGTGCAGACACCATAGTCATCGTAAAAATACATTTTAAATATACTAGTATAAATACTACATAGTACGTTTGACAATACAAAACAACACAAATGCATTAAATTTACGACTGCTGTTTACGAAGTTTTGTCAACTAAATGCTTTAAAGGCATAAAGACATACAAAGAATATTTGCTTTGAGTAAACGTAGTACAACGTTGCGACATGAATATGGACTGGAATGTATACTATTCATCATATAAATGCAGAAACTCCTTTGGTACTTCTGTTATTTTATAGTATTGATCATGTAAACCAAGACTGAATATCTTCATCTTCTTCTGAATATCAAGACCCCAATCACAAGTGCTGTCGAAATTCGCCGGGTTACTGCGATTGAAAGCACATGTTGGTAATTATATTTGAAAAGCTTTGTCAAAATGCCAAATTGTGTCTCAGAAACGCATGCATTGTTTAAACATGAAAATAGCAGAAAGAACTCGTTTATGAGATTTCCGTTATTCTTTAAGAAATAGGAATACCAATGCTGAATACCAAGGAGTGGAGAACCTGCTTCTAAATGCGAAGGTGAATGTTGGAACCCGATACTGCAAGATGCCAATAATAATACCAAGATGCAGATACAGAAAAAAGGTACAACATATTCTAAAACACTTAGTTTTCTGGCTATCCTGTTTCCATCTTTTAAAATAGTTTATTAATCCAATTATTTATCAGATGCTTTTTTGGGTTTGTATCGTGAAGGGTACTATTCTGTGGCGATCAACTTTATGTTAACCCAGAGCCTTGTTAACCATTGGATTGATGACGTGCCTTTTCACTGCAGAGTACGGGTTGGTCTGAAATTTAGTAACCTTGCTGTTAACCGGATTTACATGTCATTTACATAGGACAGCTACTGAATCAGAAAATGCTTGAAGATGCTTGTCAGTCTGACGATGTTACAATCGTTGCTGGAAACGGTGTTAAGCTCAAGTGTCACAAAGTTTTCCTCAGAGTTCACGCGGATGCATTTAAGGCAATGTTCAGCTGTGGTATGACAGAGACTAGCAGCAGTGAGGTTAAAATGGAGGACGTAGATGCAGAAAGAGATTCAGCTTTCCTAAGTTTCATTTACTCCGGTGACATTATGGGCGCATTATTGAACCCTATGGTGGCTGTGGTCTTGATGATACTTGCTGACAAGTATTTAAAGGAGTCTTTGCTTGAGGCAATGCATGGACTTACTTATCATGGACAAGGAGACTTGGAATGGCTTGCCAAAACGTGTGCAGAAATACTTATGCCCCTTTTAAACAGTATGGATGGTATCGGAGCTTAGGAGGGAATCACCGAAAAGGTTATTATGATATTGCAAATTGAGTTCAAGTAAAGGCTGAGACTTGAAAATTGTAAGTGAATTTTTGGAAAATTAAGGGCTTGGGAAACATGATTTTAGAAATAATTACGATTTGTTTTGTCTGAATTTTTGTTATTTTACAAGTTAGTTAAACTTTAATGAAGGAAGCAACACATTATAGATAATAGGGTTACGGATATAATATTGATAACTGTATTGAGAAATATTGTTAGCACAGTTAATAGTATAAGTAAATACTAAAACCATAACTCATTATGGATTTCTGCAAATATCTCATAACATAACTTCTAGCCTGTAACAGTAAATTATTGATTTTTCATCATTCTGATTTTTCATCATTATCAGCTCCACCGACTGGCTTTGCGTTTTCTGTTTTGGGTTGCTCCGAGACCTCAGAAGGTTTTTTCTGAAGTGGCATTGGCTGCAGACCATCAGGATTAGGTTGATCATTCTCATCCTGTGCAATGGAATGCTCCACAGCTTCAGCTTTTTTGCCTGTTGCGCAACACTTGTTCTTGCGCTGCTTTTTTTAACTTGAGTTTTTCAACCTCCAGCTGGTTCCTAATGGCTCCTGAAGCAATAAGGTTCCTAAGTAAGTAAGGGTTAAGATTTTAACAAAAATGATTTCATTATTTCCCAGCAAAAACCATAATTTAATAATAATTTTGTTAAGCAGTAAACCCATACATTCTCCGTTCGGAATATTGTCCCAGTGATACACCCTTATGGGATAATCGTTTAAATAGAGAGAGGTATCCAACAACTTTCCAAATGCCTTTGCCCTGATAAACAAGAAGCAATATCATAAGACGTTACACACTTTAAATATAGAATACAGCTTTAAATGCACATGAATGCAATTTTTTCATTACTTACCCTTTAGTTTTTGGATCATTACATTGCAGTGAGATGAACACTCCATAGCTCCCAAGTGAATGAGTTCAGTGAGGGTGAGTCCAGTTACAGAGAAAATAAAGGCAGCAACCTTTTTGCGGTCAACAGAATCCATGTCCTTCTTTAAGCTAACAATAATGAAACTGGAATCTCCCAGCGGGTGCACATTGTTTCGCATTAGTAAAGGTCCCGATTTCGAAGAGCGTTCACTTGATGCTCATCAGAGCAAAGGTGTTCAATGAAAGATTGGAATCGATACGGCCAGGCATTTGGGCTCTCGGATCCAAAAAGCACAATGGGCAAAAGAAGCGAGGAAGAAAATCTGTGATAAAAATAAAATCAATATTAAAGCCATTACTGCTTTCAGCCTAAATATTCTCTTTTAAGCTTACTTTCATCCTTTCTATTAAGCTAGCATCCTCGAACTTATATGCAATCATGCCATTAATAAACATTTTTTTCAATTTGCAACAAATTTCATAAGAATAAACATAACTTAATTGCTAATAATTTACTTTAGTCACTACAGACCAGCTCCAGTACAGTTGGACACGGTCACACAGACATAACGTCGGCAAACACCTAAGCTGACCGCAACTTCAAACTAGACCTATTCTAAGATCATATCCATAACATAAATTTCCCATATAACAAATATCTAGTTTTCCTAAATACCTATTTACAAACATATACAAACATATACAAATACGTACGGTACGGTAAAGTACGGTAAATAAGGAATACATAAACCTAGCTAACACAAACTACACAAATCTAATGAAATTAAATCTGTAATAAATTGATTATAGAACTGCACTGCACTACCAGTATGTAATAATTGACGTGTTTACTTGAGTCTTTGCCGTTTGACTTTTGGTTCATTAACCATCCCGTGTACGTTCCTGAAATTTCAATATTAAATGTGAATTGACTTGGTTATTTTCTTGTAATAAATACACAAATTTAAAGTTAGTAGTAGTACTTTTTGTGTCTTCGTAGAGCCGAAGAATCGCTAAACTTGTTTGCACACAGGTAACAAACTGGAGTGATCACGCGATGGAAAATCCTGTAGTGTTCTTAATAGAGTTCCATCCAAGACAATTCTTTTCCAATCCCATTTCTTGAACAAATCCAGCATGAATATCCTGGCAGTACCAGATTACTGCAAATTCGAGGCAGATTAGTAGGAGTAGTGAAAATCATTCCACAACTGCAAGTGAAATTGCTCAAAGGTCTGTGTTCGTCACCAAAGCCAACCTATGGCCTCCTTAAAACTTTCCTTCCCTTTGGATCCTCATCCAAAACTATGCTGGCGTCTAATTCAAAAAACGTCTCTAGGTTTTCAGTTGAATTTGGAAATGCCCCTTTGCTTGAATTTCACCGCTTTCGAATAGCGCCCCAAAGTACCTACTCCGGCTAGTTAGAAAATTAAGAAAAATATAGAATTTGGTCATTTGAATTCGCAAGTGGAAATTGAAATTCTCTTACAGTTAAAGTTTACCTTTTTTGCAATTTTATAAACTGGCAGGTTTTGATCACAAAGGAATCTTAAGATGGTGGTAGCGGACATGTCCATAGACTTTTGGTCCAGGCACAAATTAACATAATCCGACGGTAATTGTAATTTTACGTTTTCCATCTCGGCCATTATGTGCAGTTTAAATTGCTCATCCTGTTTATTGACCCATTTAAGCCATTTCCAAATCGTTTGGACCCCGCTTGGTTTGGAAACCATTTAGTCGTAATTGCTGCATTTAAAAGCTTGCTCAACATCTCATGATGTGATTTCCCATTAGTTTGCGTGTCCGACAGTACCATATGTTTATAAAGCCTGTATGCAAGCTCGGCAGAATGCTTGTACAGTTCAATCAATCCATCTATCCAAACGATTCATCGTCATCTATCCAAAATGGATTCCGAAACTTCTGTTGATAAAATGGAAAATTTATTTGCAAGGATGTCACCACAAAAAGCACAGATTATAACTCAGACACAAGAGATAATCTATTTTTAGGCACTTACTTTCAAAGCAGAAATTGTCTTTTCTGAGGAAGTTTCCCACAGATTTAAAGTGGCCAAGCGAGACTTTTTCTGCAAAGCAGTTTCCGGTTTCCCTTCTGGAACAGGACGTTTTAAGCAATGTACATGTAAAATAGCAGCACCCTCCAACTTTAATGTAGTCTCCAGAGTCAAGATACTCAGATAGAATTAAATTCTTTAGAGATCTTTTCTTACGCTGCTTTCTCTTAACTGCTGTACAAGCTCGTCGCGCTTGAGTCTGGAGTCCATTAGCTTTTCATACGCCATCATTCCGCACCAAATGAAACCAGGTTCATCCCGAAATCGAAAATTTCATGTATTTTCCTTTTTCTGTTCCAGCATAAATTCCAACCTCTGCACTCGTTTTTCTCGTACAAGCCATGCGTCCAAAAGTGCTTTTCCTTCTTCTTGGTACATAGAACCCTTCCATTCTTGCAGTTTCTCGTTGAAAGCTTCCCCCTTGGTTTCAGCTTCCTCTTTCTGCTTCAACCATGCTTCTTTACAAAGACATTTGTAGTTAATTGGGAACCGGGAGTAGGTTTCAACATAGTTTAAGCTAATAAAATTCAGCTACTGAAACAAAAGAACATGAATGAGCTTATTAAAATTTTCTAAATTGACATGATCACAAAAGTTGAGTTTTTTGAAATAATATTACCTTATTAATAAGTCCGCTACCCATATTTATTCCCTCATGTAGCGCAAAAGCTGAAGTGATAATAATTTGTCCGGGTGCTTGAGGAACTAGATAATAGCCAACTTCAAAATGATTAAGCAAGGAGGGTGTAATAAAACGCTAAAAAATGGACAATAAATCAAATTTTCAAAGCCCATTAACTCTGGTTTAAAATTATCGTAAAATACAAGTTTTTATAAAAATCCCATAATAAAAAATAAGTTTTGTTATTATAAACTTACAATTTTATGTGTGAACGGATTGCACTCAATCTCCTCAACACTTTTGTCGCCTCCGTGAATATTAAACCACTGGTTGGCTGCGCGAAATAGTTTCGAGTACTGCGATGGTGGAATTATAAGCCATGTCCGTCCGCCCGTCCATGTCCATTTTGTATCCAGATCCGGAATGCCAAATGTTAAGACTGGTTAGTCCTGTAATATTTCAAATGGAATGTATTATAGTTATTATTTTAATAACAACTTGGTAAATTAGTAGATGCTAATTTTGTTGAAATTTGGATTCACGAGCAGTTCATGATATATTATAATTTATACTTTATAATTAAATCAATAAACCTACCTTTGCCATCTTCAACGCGAACGAGAAAAAATGGCATGTACAGGGCAGCATGGAGATACGCCTCGGTTAAGCCAGAACTTCCAAGTTTGAAAAAATGCAGTAGCATATCCGTTGGAATTGCGTTTGGGTTAAACCCAAGTACTTCCTCCTCTGTCTGTACCCTTATGGCTTGGTCCTTAACGAGGTATAAAGTGGATTTTCTGTACACCTTTTCCGGACACCCTAAATGATGAAAGGGCTCCATTTTGTCAATCTGCTCGCATTGTTCTAAAAATAGTTCGATGGCTTCTTCTACAGTAAGTGGTGAGAAATCAGGGCTGAAATAATTAAGAGAAAAAATGCATACAAAATTAAAATCCTTATAATTACCACAAATTATTGATTTATTCTACTTTAATTGTTGACATGTACTTACGCCCCGTTTAGATCACATTGCTTTTTAAAGGCTTGGGAAATAGAGGCTGATGAACCTGATTTGGTCGGCAGAGCAGAGGTCCTTTTGATTTCCTGCTGAGTGGGTCTTCCATTGAACTCGGGCAATGCAAGTCCTGGGACATCCCGACTAGCGAGCAGATTCCTAGGCTGGGTTTAATCTGTTGCCCTTTATGACTCACAACACTTGGCCGGAATAGTTGATTCTACAAAATCCTTGGTTACGCAAAAGGAACTTTGTTGGTCGGCGTAGTCAACGAAATGCAGCTTCTTAACTTTTAACTTTTTTGCTAACAGTAAACTCACAGATACATTCATTTACTGAGTTTTGAAATGACTTTGGACTGGAATGACTCGCATAGCTTGCCGGCAAGGAAATGGCAGTGGTGATTGAGCACAGCACAGCAACAGATACAGCTGCAAAGGACGGAAAATAAACACGAGTTTATGCAAATAGGTGTTCACTAGTGGGAGAAAGCTGTATAAAGTATAGCACTCACGTTGGATTGTTTGGAGTTACTAAAATTACTATCCAAATGCATGTGCTACAAGACAAGAATTTGACAATTAAAAGCTGGAATCACGGCTTCAAAAGTCACCTTTTAAAAAACCAATCTTACTGTTATAGTCAAGAGACTGGCAACCTAACGTACATACAGAACTAAATTGCCGCCTTTTCTATTTTGATTGAGGACCAGCTGATGACGCTAATGCGGATTGGCTGTCTAATCTGAAAATCTCTGATAATCTGATGATTTTTACATTACCAATAATGAGCAGCATTTCAGAAAATCTTTCAGATTAACGATTTTTATGTAATTGGAATATTATATATATGTCAATAATTATATGTTAGCTATTTAACTGCAAATTTAATATGAATTTTTATATTGTGAATGCAAAATTTCAAGTATTTCATTTCCCAATCTCATATTATTCGGTTATATTCTGATATTACCAAGTTACATTCAATTAGCACCGATATTTCCCATAATATCCAGGTTCAGGAAGGGTGTTTGGGGTGAAGGATGCTTGAATAGGCTTGAATATCCAAAATCACAAATACTTTAACCTGAAAGCTTGAATTACAGAAAGAATTCGCATGAAATTCGCCATAGACCCTAAAACTGGTAAAAGGCTCCTTAAGGTATTTTTTGTAAACTTTAACTTTTATTGCATCAATAAACAATAATAACATTAAAACGTGTTTTTTATAATTTTTTGCCATCTTGTATTAACTTTATTGCAATAAATAAAACGATGAAATTTATAGAAATATACATAAGCTTCTGTATTGGTCGAAATGGGATCTGGAATTGAGAAAATGGCAAAAGGAAAATGAAATTGAAAACAATTCTTCCAATTAGTCATAATCTACGTACTGTGCCGCACAAAAGCGACAAGTTGGCATATTTTACTAATCAGGGACTAATTTAAGGTTTATCAAATCAATTTTTATTAAAATAGACGATATACTACCATAGATGATCTCTGACCGTCCGACCTGAACTGTAGACATGAAGTGTAATATGCTTCAGCAGCCCGTTTCAGCATTCAGTCCCTCGCAACCACTTCCAGGTCCCATCGACATACTGGACCTTGAAGGCACGCTCCTTACTCGTACTCTGATTGAACGTCGCCATTTTATACTTCAACGCATCTCAAAGTCTTTGCACCGTTTAACCTCAAATTTACTGGTAACGGAGACACACCGGTATTTTCCACCATTTCCTAATGGTCACTTCCAGCGATCCGGTCAGCAGTTAATTTCTACAGTAAAAAAAACACATTTTATTAGGTAGTTTTGGACGAACCGTTTAGACTAAGCACAACAACGAACAATTAATTAGTAATTTACTTAACTGTTTGATTCTTGCGCTCTTTCTGGTGGCGGTGGTGATCCCCTTTCCTTTTGGTTTCCTTTCCCTGGTTCTTGCCGGCCACTCTTCATTTTGTCTTCCGGATTGCACTGAAAGGCTTTCGGATTCCAGTTCTTTAGGTCGCCTTTCGGTCGTTATTTGGGCTTGACCCGGGGTCAAGTCCTTATGAGTAGATTTGGGGTTTCTCATGTTGAAGTCCACAGGAGAAGGATGATACACAGGGGATAGTTTATTATTTCTGGATTTAACTAGAAATAATAATTTTGGTAAAGAAGTTTGCTCTCAAGGGTTAGCTTACATGGACTGCACGGGACACAATAAACTCGGCACACAAAACAGCACGCAGTTTTCAATACTGTTTTGGATGGGATTTTTAGCGGCTACGCCATGAGGCTAGCCGCTCTATGAGCAAGCATACACGCTTTTGAACGGACAGGAAGCAGAAAAGTACATTTTCTCTGTGTGTATGTTCCGCTGTTAACTGAGAGGATGTGCATTGTGCATTACAACACCAGTTCTCAAAATCAAATCAACTCTGGATTTGGCATAATAATGATGTTCAATCTGCTAACTAATTCCATTATGTGAGTGCACGGTCTTATATTTTTACATGGTGGTTCACGTAATAATTGAAATCAGTAATGCTCCTCTAGTTTATTGCAACCTACTTTTTAATCAAGTCATAAGCTTAGCACTTCACAGTTTACTTCTTGTCATAATTTACAAATTCTCATCTCAGAGTAGAAAGTTTGTAAATTATGCTGAATTTTGCACCCTCTAATTAGTGTACTCACCCATGTCCAGCTCATTAAAAAAGTTGCACATGACCAGTACCAGTACTATTTTTATTACTATTACTACCTAGGTATTATAGCAACTGGACAGGAGTGAACATTATTGTTGGACTGTGCATGTAAACTTTATATGACCGTTGGTCTATTCGATAGGGAGTATGCTTTTATTTGCCCCAACAAAATGTCATGTTCTCCTGCTTTTCCAAGCTATAATATGAGGGCAGTGGACACCGACATCTGCAATAGCTCTTCTGCTGAAGCAGCGAGCTAATAAAGACCACGCCAGAACACTTCAGTCTGGCTCCTACCACCATGAGCTACGGATGGTTTCGTCTACTCATTCTGTGACATAAGCATTTCGGATAGGCGTATCCGTTGGGCACTGGTCCGAGGGGTACCGCTGGCACCGGGGTCATAGGGCCAGGGTACGCAACTTTCCTTCATAAATTGTCTGCTCACTTATCATCATAGAACCATTAAATTAAACTAAAATTATACAACATGAGAGGGTAGCAGGAAGTATTATTTATGATAGAAGCTGGAACAAAATATATATTCCCACGGTAAATTTGTTTCTCTTCTTCAAACCACAACAAACGTTTGTCGTGCTTTAGTAGCATGGAAATTAAATCCCAAAAATGGAAGATGCTTTTTATGAAAAACAAGACGAAAGTTTTTATAACAACGTAAGGAAGGCATGAAAAAGAAATATAAATTGCCAAACCGGACATTAACTACATAATCATTTATAATACAAAAAGCAAACAACCACTAAATTTTAAACTTGATACCTACATAATTACCTCTACTTCACTCTGCTAGTATCATAACATGTAGAAGTATCAATTTTCTTGATAGGAAATAAGAATAAGAACGTTTTCGATAATCGAAATTTGATCTTCCATTTATTGAGAGCAAAGTATTTTGTAGATACATACTGACTTAGACTGCGAATTGCATTCTGATTATTTTTTTTCAAGAGACCCATTTATATAAAATTTACGTTGTAGTAATTACACAAAAAATAATCAAACCAATACATAAATGTTGTAAGGATATAACCTACCCATACTCATCTGGAAACTGACTTATTCACAAAACGAAAGTAAATCTTTGCAAACCTTATTTATACTAAAGGATGTCCCACAATTCCTACGACAAATTTGATTTTGCTACAAAAATCTGTAGAAACATTCTTAATACAAATGTTTAGTGTGGAATGATGAACCTACTCTTAGAGTATATGTGTATGTAATATTGTGGTTTTATATCCGTTCCTTTTGACACTATGCAATTTTACTTCCGGTGACTCAAACTTTGAAATTTACCGGTGCACATGTTTTCGTGTACTGAGTACATATATTCAATAACTGTGTGTTTGTGGTACACTGCAATTCCAAATAGTTTTGCGTATAGAATTCAGAATTCGTTTCTCTACAAACACAGACTACAATTAGTCCTTTGCTTTCCTCTTAAATTTTGTACAAGGACGAATATTGATCCAATCATCCAAAAATGAGTGTACTTGGTTGTAAGCCGCATATTTTCTTCTACACAAGTATTTCAGATACTGTAAGTTGTGATTCTGAAAGCTTACAAAATGCTCTACAAACGCTGTATAAAGTTATGTAAATATGAAGCTGGCATGTCAAGTAATAGCATTATTAGCTTTTCTTTGAAAAATTTCGTACAAATTGGTGTTCATTACAAAATGGCTAAAAAATGAATTTCCAATAAGTTTCTTTCAAGCTACACTCAAGACACAATCTATAGCTCGTTTGAAAGCCCACACGTTTCTAAGTATTTTATTATTATTTTGAATATAATTGCTTCAAGCAAATAGGGCTGACAAACGATTGAATAAGTCGACCCTAAGAAAAACCGGTAAAAATGAAAATTGACATTCCCGTAAACAAGACCATACTACTGCTACCTGGTAATGTTTTTCAAAACCGTGTACACATCGCGGAAATCTGCACAAGTTAATGTACCTAACCGCAGTTTAGTCTGATTGGAAAAGCTCTTCTGCGACTCTACATGAATTAATTAAATTTGTCGTAGGATATATGGGACATCCTTTATACTGATAACTGAATGTAAAAATTGTAAAAATGCCAACTAATTTCTACGAATTTGTGGTAATATAATAGCAGGCGTACGATTATTCAAAAAGACAATTACACATTCATTCAACTACATGCGTTTAGAAAAACAATGGGTAAAATTCAAAGTTACAAATGTTACAATTTAAAAAAATTGTAAACCGCTGTACTGGCTTTTTCAAATAGATAGTAATGATTTTTATTTTAGACCGGGAATTAGAAAAGACTGTCTATTGATATGTAATATGTGAATACAGGCAGATTAGCAAAAAATATCCTGATATTTGTGGCATATCAACCTTAGTGCTGAAACTGCAATACATAAATGATCTCTTGTAGAAGTCTAAACATCGTCAAGAGAAGACGCTCATGCATTTTTAATTTAATTGCGTATTGTGTGATTTTATGACATTTCTACTGATAAAATGTAGAAGTAAATTTGTCGATTATTATTATCACCCGTTACCATGAATCGCGAACAAAATATTTAGCTGCAGTTTACCGTATGAACTACCCTTGTAAAAACAAACAAAATGGCTCATTCGATATTATGCTGAAGGTATTCATTTAAAAATATGAGTCAAAATTAAAACAAATGTTCTATGTGGTGCTACAATACCCAATGATGTTCATTAGAGATGCTAATAATATTCACTTTGTGTAGGTTTTCAACTTTGCAAATCTTCTTCATGTTCTTCAATTTCATGTTTTAGCTGGTTCAATGGAAACTTTCTTGTTACGAAATCTTCTAGAACGAAACAATATTCTTACATCTCGGTTTCAGTATTAACAAGTAACCCAAAAAACATTTATTGCAACCAAATCTCAATTAACCAACTAAGGAAAGTTTCGAACTTACGGTAAAACACATCACCGTATACCTAAAATTTCTTCAGTGTATTCCGGTACCGTTCCATGGTCTCTTCTTCAAAATCAGGGCTTGCATTGGCCTTATTTGGTATGCAAACTAAAGCTACTAAGCAAATTAGTAAACAAAAAGAAACACAAAAGCCTATCAAGGTGGTCCAAATCAATGTTCTTTCCCCCCACGTTGAACAAATAATTCCTGTTTCCGCGTCTTTGTTGTAATTTCCACACCATGCTTCTGTTACCTTTCCAGACGCTTCTGGTGGCTCAAAGGCAACCCATTTTTCTAATCCCATCAACCCAGCACCTGTCAAGGTAAACGTCAAGTTCCAATTTTCGGATTCGTCAAAGTCTAAATGAAGTAGTTCAAAGCCAACATGCCTTATTCCTCTAAAAACGATGTTAACGTTGCTGCCAATTCTTAGAATCCGTACATCTGTTAATAATCAAATCAGCATTTTATTTTTGTAAATTCCTTTTAAGTTACTAAATACCATTTCCGATTTACCTTTCATTATAAGTAAATTTATCTCTTTTCCTACATAACAATCATAACCGACCGCAATGACATTGTATCCAAATCCTCCTACTAATTCTCCCGTTAGCGTACCATTGCACGAGTCAATTTGGAAATGGTCATGATATCCTCCACCATGAACAATCTTGTGTCCCACATTCCCCAATTTTATTACTGCTACTTTTAGGAGTTTGTCATTTTCTAGATGAACCTCCTGATTTCCCTCGCTCAGGTCAAGAGTAATCCAAGTCACATTACTGGTGCTTTCGCTTTCCCAAATGTCGATATCTGCAATAAAAATGCGACATTGCGGCATAAATTAGCAGATCAGAAAACTTTGATCCTTTCGTAAAGCAATGCTTTAAAACTTACTCGCGTTTGCATTAGTTGATAATGTATTCGTATTATTGTTGGTGGTGTTGTCATCACACATTATTGGTTGGGACCAATTCAATAAACAGAAGGCTAAAACTTGAATCAAATATGCACAAAGCATTTCCGGATTGGTAGAAAGTCTTTTCCTTATTTGCAAATTTAAGGTTTATCAAGAGAAAATCAGACTTTGTTAAAAATCTGCAGTATTAATTTTTTAAGAACGCCTCAAGTTATAATTCGAGAATTTGTAATACTTTTTTGTTGGCTGAATATAAAATGGGATATAAATTGCTGCGTATGTAACCCACTACTTATTTTGCAAAGAATGAGTCTTTTATTTTGTAGTTTCTTGAAGAGCTGTCTGGCTTGAAGTGGTGTGTTTTATTAAAAAAGCGATAGCTAGTTTACTTTTCAACATAAAATTTAATCTTGAATTTTTGGGACTTATACCGTACATTGTGCTTTACGCATGATTTCATTGTGCATTGTCTTGCTTTACGGCGTAACTCAGTACAATGTACAAAATGCATATGTTCACACTTCACAGACATAGACATGCGCGTATAATTATTTATTGATCATTAAAAAATGCAAATAAATTGACTAATTTAAACGGGTTAGTCTTTATAAGAAAAGTCCAGTTGGTCCGTCAAAAATTATCTACCTCCAGCAATTTGCATAAAAATGTTGCTGAGCAACAGTTGCTCTCCAGAAATAAATTATCATACACATACATGAGCAGAAATGCTATTTATCAGATTTAATAACAAAATGAAATCGTTCGTTGGCAAAATGTTTGTGTTAACACAGGATAAATAAATGTCTCCAAAACCGTCCCCCGATGATGTATGCTAACTGGTCAACGTAATATGTTTATCTTGTCAATTTGTACAAACTTATTTACCGAAGACGTATAATGCTGTATTGCAGTTTTTGCATTGATTCATACCTGGTTTGGTGGTGATGCGCAATTTGTGTATGACAGTTCAAATTTTGCTTATAAACTTGCTTCGCGATGTCAATATTCACTGTATATTTATGTCCATCTCATATTGTGTTCCACTTTTAGCACATTTGGCATACCACCAAACCATTCATTATTTCACACAATGTATCTTTTATATTATTTATACTAAGAGTGTAATATATTTTGCGCCGATAACCAGAGCACAATGTTACTTGTTATCTGTTTTTGGGTATATATTTGCGTGAAATCGAATGCCTATATAATACATGCGATATCCGATTGGATGTAATTTGCAGTTTTCAATTTACAAGTAGTTCATAAATATTTCTAAGGAAAGCACTGATCTTTTACATAATAAATGCTCCATGTATGTACCAAAAACAACAAAATATTTTTGGCATCACTGACAAAATGTAAACATGATTACCTGATTATATAATTTTTAAATGTTTACATTAATCAAAATATTATATGCTTGTTGTAATAAATTGGAGTAAAACAGGTTTTTAGGATGGTTTTGTGCGTCTACTAAAAAGCTGTAGCCATGTACACTATGTACTATAGTTAGGACATTACATGTATCCTTGTTAATCAAAGTTGCTGCAGATCCATATATGCTAATTATTGTACAGTACCATGAGTTCAAATATTTTGAAAGGCGTATTATTAAAAGGTTTATGACACCACAGCAAACTCAAGTCAACGATATAGTAATAGTACAGTTGTAATAAAATTTTTTAATCTTTTCGGTATTGCGCACAAACATAGAATGCAAACACATTTGTCACATGAGGGAGTGCATAGTAATTTTGTGCGGCTCCAGCAAACATACTGATACAAAAAGCCTGTTTTTGCTTACATTGAAATTGTCATGAGCTCCTTTTATAATATGTAGAGTACAGAAAATGGTGTGTTGCTCTATTTTTGCATAAAAGCAAGGAAACCTGTTGTGTTGGAATCAAAGCGATTTCATCAAGGCTTTGTAGTGCCAAAAGTGAAAGACAGTCTATCAGCTGGAATTTAAAAATCATTCTACACTATACTTTCAGGATTCTATTGATTGGCCATAATATGGATTAAATTCTGAGTTACCTATGGCGGAAGCATAGAAATCAAAGTATTATTACCAATCTCTACCAGTTTTGCTTTATGCAGATTAGCAAGCTTGGTGTATTCATTGTGTAAAAAGGAATCATAAAGGTGCAAATACAGAAACTGTAGATTGAATTTTTTTGCAAATAAATATAATTCAACCTTTGGTTTCAAACCTATTTTAGTTTCTAGAATGGCTAAGCCACTGATTTCCTGTTCCGACGAAGAATTCTACTATAAACTGGACAACATTTTACTTAGCTCTTGTGAATATCTCCGAAAGCACTTTCGAGAAAAATGGAAGTCAGAAACAGGTGAAGACTGGAAAGATGACAATGATTATAAAGCAAAGTTTTTAAACGAAGAAGGAAAAAATGTGCTCAAGAAAGCAAAATCATTTCAGAAAGATGCATTTAAAGAACGTACTTTGGACGATTGGGACTTGCCATTACTTACACTTCTAATACAGAACATTGGCGATGTAAAACCTTGCCATCAACAAAATCAAGCTATTTTTCAACTTAAAACATTGAGAAATGAGTTGGCTCACCACAGCACTAAGAAAGTTTCAAGTGACGTTTATTTTGAAAAAGTATGTGTTTTCAAAGAAAGCATGCTCAAGCTGGGTATGTCAAACCAAGATATTGAAATGATAATCAACCAGGCGGGTTCATCATCATCCAAAAAAGCCAAAAATGTAATGAACAAAAAATTTGCTAAAGCTAACGCATTTCTGGAAAGTAAGCAGTTTGACAAAGCAATGGAATACTTCAATGATGCAATTGCAATTCCAAGCTTGCTGCCAAAGCATTTAGGAAAGACATATGAAGAACGAACCAATTGCCTTCTCTCAATGGTAAAGGATCATAATTTGGATCAGCACAAAGTTAGTTCTGCTCTTTTGGATTCTCTAAAGGCACTGGATTTAAATGAGTATTCCTGGAATGCGCATTATCTTACCGCACAGTGCTATCACTGGCAAAGTAAGCTTTCAGAAGCTATCAAGCACTATGAAAAAGCTTTATCTATATGTCCTGGACAAACAAAAGTAAAAGAAGAAATGTATTCGTGCAAGAATTTATTTGTCATGTACCAAAGACAGGAACACCTTAATCCAACTTTGGTAATGAACTTCCAGGAGCGTGTAGCTCATTTTAATAACGAGACAGGATGGAACATGACTGACTGAAACATGAATTTTTCTTGAAATGTGTCAAAGCAAATTTGGAAATGCGTTTGCAAAGGGCCAACCAGATGTATTTCGTGGTCATCAGTACTATAGAGGATGGAATGTACCCCAAGATTTTAAAAAGGCTGCCAAATATTACTCCAAAGCTTCCAAAGTTGGCAATCTTGAAGGAAAGTATAACCTGGCAATGTGCTACCAACACGGAAATGGAGTAAGACAGGGTATTTCTAAAGCACTGGAAATGTTTAGAGAACTCGCCGAAATGGATAAAAACACACCTGGGCAGCGTACCCAGACAAATTGTAACGTAGGAGTAGCTGGAGCTCAGCATACGTTAGGATTAATGTACTACGATGGAATAGGCGTGGAGCAAAATCGGAAAGAAGCCGCAGTTTGGTATAAAAGGGCAATGAAAAATGGAGTTGGACATGCGGCAAACAATCTGGGAGTAATGTATGAAGAAGGAGATGGAGTAGAACATAACAGTAAAATGGCAGAAATGTGTTGGAAGCAGGCAATCAACTTGAAAGATGCTAATGCACCGAAATGGTTAATGGACTACTACATCAAACAACTTGAGCCTGACTTGGCGTTAGAAATGACAAAAACTGGACGTCAAATGCAGAACTCGGCTATGATCCTAATGACCGATACGCAGCTGAACAATACCTTGGGTTTGATAAGAAACATTAGAGCACGTCAAGAGCCCAGAGTGTTGAAGTTTGAAAAAGAGCATACTTTATCAACAGAAGGCCTCACTTTTCGTGAAAGGCTAACCAGAGTAAACGAGTATGTACATCCGGCAATGGAAACATGGTTCAGAGTTGCAAATAATTTATTAAATGACGTAGACAGTGGAGATTGGGGTGGTAAAGCGCATCCATTAAACTGGTTTACTATTTTATCAATTCAGGAACGAGCTATTGCTGGATCATGCCATGCGGCTAATATTTTAAAAATGCTAGTAGAAAATGACAATCTTATTGAACTTTTAGATGAGAATGAGAGTTACACGGAGCCACAGACGTTCGCTATCATAGACAGTTTATATGCTTGTGCAACGAAGGAATATCACCTTGTTATTTTGGGAAAGCGTTTTCGTCAAAAACTGGAAAGTATTGTTGCAAAATTGTTTGAAAAATATTGTAATAAGCAGAATGCTGCTGATGAAAAAATCCGATTTTGTTATGTAGCTTTTAATTTAAGAAATTCTGCCAGTTCCAATGACATGTACGGAGTAGAAATTTTAAAAGAGGGTGTTCGCAGATATCCGGATAATCTTTACTACTATGACCTTCTTTCGTGCTTTTTGGGACTTAAACAGCAAACTAAAGATGCTATTTTGTACACAGAAAAAGGATTGGAAAAATTTCCCGACAACGAAGACCTACAGTATTATTTGGCAGTCCATTTAAGGTTGGGGTTGGAAGAGTCAAATGAAAAAAGTGATGTTATGAAGGCAATATCAGAATACGAGAAGTTTCTTAGCATGGCTTCTATGGATCACAGAAAATACCCTGAAGCTTACTATCAAATAAGCAACTTGTATTTGTACTTGTATTGCATGGAAAGGAATTTTGATCAGAAATATATTGTTTTGGCAAGACAGTTTTTCATGCATGGAGAGGAAGTAGAAATATACCAACTTGATTGCTACCTACCATATGCAGAATCCGATGTAAAAAATCTCACAGAGGCAATGTTGGAAGCAATTTTGATAATAAATCCAATAGCTGCAACAGAGAGACCAGATTATGTAGAAGTTCCATTAGGTATTCTCGAGCAAAAACCTTATTTACAGTCCCCCGTGAGAAAAGCGATGATACGGCAACATCGCAAGTTTTTAGAAATGAAATTAGAAACGGAAAATACGTCAAATATGTTCTTAGCCACGAGAACTCCAAAGCTAGTCCAACAAACAGCTCTTAAAATGTCAGAATTAAGGCCAATTACCCTACAAGAAATGAACCCTACTCAGGACCATGTGTTTTATAACCGCTTTCTTGAACTTACCATCATAGAAGATCCAAATTCGAATTTTATGTCAAACCATTTAATTGCTGAAGATTCTAACGGAGATACGACCAGACTTTATCTGTACAACATTGAGAAAACCACAACAAACTTGAATAAGGTTAGAGCGGGCAGTCGATTAGCAATTTTGAATCCATACATGCGAATTGGAGCTCAGGATATTACTCCTGGAATTCGAAATGATGACCCAAAATGTTTAATATATTTGAACAAATTAGATAGCATGTGTAGGTTCTGTGGGAACGAAAATGCACAGCACAAGTGTTCTAAATGCAACCGCCCTTATTGTTCTAGAGAGTGCCAATTGCTTGATTGCAAGGAGTTCAAACATAAATTAATTTTTAAGATAAGTAGTTGAAAGTATAAAAAGTACGCTAACTTAGTATTTAAGTAGTATTAATATTAACATAAAAGCTTTAGAAGGACTTAAGCTATGTTTCTTGAGAAAATAACTTCATTTGACATAGAATATTAAAACTTAACGTAACAATAGTTTACTTTACATACGCGTTAAAAATTCGTCGGTTGAAGCTTCAGTAGCTAACAACAACTATGTTTTGACAGACCTTAAACCCTTTATTGTATTTGCGAAAATTATAGCATTAGATTAGAATAACATGCAATGTAGCTTACATACTTAATATAAAAGCAAAGTCTAACTAGAGACAATAAACGAATATGCCACTATTTTATATGCTTAGTAAGTCTTTATATTATTTGATATTATCATTATTCACCTGGTTTACAACACACCGGTAGTCAAATGCAAATGATCTACACATTTTCAAACAATCTCCAAAAACCTTAGTGTAATCTGCAGACACCTTTGTGCATAGGCTTGCTAATATAAAATCTATTAAGTTAAATTGTTAATTATATATTTTGAATGATTTGGGAGATTGCTCATTCTTTCCTGAATGCATAAAATTACAAATGGTGAGGTCATTAACTAATTTCACTCTTGCAATAATTGCTCGTTATCGCTTATCTTATCCAGATTGGATTCACTTTTTCATTGGTTTTTAACACGCATGCATATATAATTGGGAGATATTTATCCGACCGCATAGACAGAGACTATATCTTCCCCATTCCCTTATTTAGCAGACATTCCCATTTTTCTTGTCTGTTAAATCCGCCACCCAATTTACCCGCAAAAATCACTACTTTAGCAGACAAAATCTTCTAATTTTTTTCAAAGTGTTAAAAGTTGGTTTTTATACAAAGTAAATTCATGAAATCAACCTTATCTTACTAAAAAGCCAATAATGTCGATTTATTAAGTGTTGATGATGCAGATACAATGGAGAAAGTAAATTCTCTCCAACGAATCATTTCACGACCAGGATTAAAAAGATGAAATATTCATATGTGTAACAATAAAGTACAAAAGTAATTAGGAACAATTATCTTAATAATTACCGTGTTCCTATTCTTCCAATTTCCAAAATGGGTCTTAAGCATCTCACATGGTGTCCCGCTTCCGGTGGCGATATCCCCAAGGAAGCTATCCACGCTGGAGTAGACAGTGGAAACAAGTGCTATGTTGCCCGGTAAAGAATACATATTCGCAAATTTTTAAAACCGATTTGTGTAGCCATTCTGAAATCTGAATTCTGACCAAAAGGGCCCATCTTGAAGGTGGAATTATTCCCGGAAAGCTGTCCAAGACCCACAACACAGTCTACATTCTCTATAATATGAAGGAAGTTCTTTTTCTAATCCGCACTAATATTTGTATAAGAACGCCTCAGGTTATAATTGGAGAATTTGTAATACGTTTTGTTTGCTAAATATAAATCGGGATACGAAAAGTTGCGTACGTAATCCTCTACTTATTTTGCCAAGAATGAGTCCTCTTTTTTGAAGTTTCTTTAAGAGCTGTCTGCCTTAAAGTGGTGTATTCTATGTAAATAGATAGCTGGCTTGGTTTATGTCTCAACATAATTTTTAATCTTGAATTTTTGAGACTATGATCTTGCATTGTGCTTTACGCATAATTTAATTGTGTATTTGTCTTTTTACGACATAAATACTAACTCAGTACAATGAACCTAGTGATTTTGTGCACAGGGCACAGACGTAAGAAGTGTGTGTCATAATTATTAATCTATTATTAGACAATGCAAATAAACTAACTAATTCAAACAGGCTAGTATTTATAAACAAAAGTCCTATTAGTCAGTCGAAATCTATTTACCTCGAATGAACTGAACAAACTTGTTGATTTAATAACAAAGTAAATCCGGTCGTTGGTGGAATAATGCAATATGTTTATGCTATTATTAATAAATATCTTCAAATAAGTCTGCCGGTATGGTATGTCATTTTGTGAAAACTTTTTTCTTTCGATAAAACGTGCCATAACACTAATGCCAGAGCGCAATTAAAGAATGTGTTGGAAAAATCATTTTCCCGTCATTTTGAAAAAAGACAGGAATCTTGACAAGACGGCTGTAAACGTCCGGTGGGTTTAAAGATCCCTAACTTCAGAAATAAAATATAAATTAATCACTTTTACACACAGTTTAAAAGAATATTTGATTCATGTTACGCAGGGTGTAAGAGACTTTGAATGTCGGAAATTGAAGCCAAAAAAATGTGCGACTTGTGTAAAAAACGCTACACCAACAGGTTAACGTTGTTCAAGCACCTTAAGGAAAGTCACAAGGGGATAATTTCTCAGAGGTGTGAACACTGTGGAAATTGATTTGAAAGCAGGCTTAAGTTGAATCTGCAACTGGGAACGGTTCATGGGATAAAGTGGACTGTTGAAAGACGACAAATGTAACGAGGAAGGTTATGTAAATGTTTTTATCGGAGGGAGAGTCTGGAGTTACAAGTTTGAATAAAAAGGGGGAGCCAAAGTTTGAATGCAAGCAGTGTTCCATGATTTTTATGCACCGGTTACACGCTTTCAGTATGTACAATCGGTGCACAAAGTGTATAGATTTGTCAAGAAAAAGACAAACGCTGAGAACAAAAAGCTAAAAGTTAGAATTAATTTATTTAAACAAAAATATAAGTACGTTTTAAAACTGTTAACTTGTCCATTTGTAGTAAGTCAATAAGTACTAAAATTCACTACTTCTTCACGCTTTCTGTAAATGTTACAGTGTACACACAACATAACTTTTTAGAACTAAAACTTAAATGTTGTCATTTTTATCATCAATAGGCAGATTTTATATAAGTAAAGTATTGGCATTTTACACATTATACATTAAATGTATACACTTACATATTTTCCAATTAACTCAGTTTATTCCTAAATTAAGAACAAAGTGTTTGAATTCATACGTCAAAAATTGTACAAAACTTAATTTACAAAGAACCAGACATTTCAAATTGTGTATATTTTACTTGGTTGTAAAGGTATATTAGAAATCCTCAAAATATTAATAATAGTTTAAATAGTTTATATCAGAATATCGAAACTCAAAATAACATAAAACATCCATATGTAAACTTTTCGTAGTTATTAACCTAAAAGGGTTGACTCCGATCTAGTATAAGAAATTGGCACATTTTCCTTACACTCTGAGCTCTTTAATTTCTTGTAGGCCAGCAAAATCCCTAAGCTGATGCACAATGTTACAATACTTCCCACGAAAAACCAAATCCATCCTGCAGTTCCAGTATCGCTACAGTATGGCAAAGATTTGATGTCATTGTCTGAATCAATTATTCCTGAGTCATTGGCTGTTGAGTTATTTTCGAGTATCTCAGAATCTTCCGCGGAAAACTTCACTGGAAGCACCTCAATAATATTTATATCTGGTAGTCGAATTTCCTTACACTTATATCCGCAATGACTAACAAAGCTCACTAATCCCATCCCCCAACCATTCCTAATGTCCCCGTGTAACGGAGAGTCATTTCTTAGCTCAACGGTTTTGTCCAGATTGGAATATTTCTCCACAAAACACTTACTGTTTCTCCAAAGCTGTAGGCAATGTCCTGATCTATTCACAGAGCCAAAGTGAAAATCATACCAGTCTGGTACCTCAGTGCATCCATTAACTACTAAAGTGATTCCTCCTCCAGGATGACCTGGTGGTGGCAACTGAAAATTTTTCTCGGTATAAATGGTAATATCAAAAGGTTCGTCTGGTGTAGCTCCAGTGATTTCCGGGTCGCGCGAGTCCCTACAGGGTCCCAAGGAAACAGCTTTATCGTTGAAATCCCAGATGGTCAGATTGTTGTGACTGGGAGAGCGCGGTGTGATTTCCCTCCATTCGCCTGTGCAATTTACTCCTGTCCAGAATCGAACGCAGAGCCCCCGAGTATCAGTTGAGGATATGGTGTTAACCCAATCCGGTGGCAAGTTGGCACAATGTTTCATATCCATGTTGATTTTCATAGCTACGATGCTACGAATAAAATTCAAACGCCAATACTTACAAATTCACATGACAACACCAAATGTATACTTCCTGTATATTATAATTATGTTATGTGATTTTTAATTAATAGTTAAAATTTTCTTACGGGAAGGTTTAAGCTCAATTTCCCTGGCAACCAGTATAAAGTTTTCATTTTCTTTGGCAGAAACAAGTAACCATGAAATAGCTACTGCACAATATAACAGCAACACAATGCTACGAGTACTCATTTTTAAGAAGTAGCTTGCTTATTCCAATTTTCGAATTAAACTTTATAAGTATTTTATGTCAACCTGCAGTCTTCTCAAGTGAAACTGGATAGTGTTACTCATTTGCTGGCAGTCTTTTATATGAGTACCAGATTTCTTTTAAATTTCACAGAGCCCAATGTTTTCTCTGTTTATCGTGTTTTACATGTAGGTATACCGTGTATTTCATTTCTTAGTCATGAAAAAGTAATACAAAATATGATACAAAACACCAGACAGACTGCATATTGCGCGGTATACTTGTCATAAGCCAAGTCAGGAAAGAAAACAAGCGCATAACCTTCACCTTGGCCTATATGGCTTTCATAAGAATCTTTTTTTTTCTAAATCGGGTCAACACTCTTCCTGGTTCTGCTATCTGTTTACGTTCAATAACTAATACGTGTCAGGATTTCATGCTTGCGAACTTCGGCAGACCGCATGGAGCATTTTAGCTTACAAAGACCAGCATTGTCAATTGTGTACAGAAAAGGAAAGGGAATAATATATCTAACTTTTATAATATTATAAAGCTACGTGTTTTTATTCTATATGTTCTGTTGTTTTGGACTAACTGTTTTGTTCTGAAACGGACTTTGTGTTTTAGTTTTACTGTATTTTATCATGTGCTTTAAGAATCAGATCTGCATAGCAGTACAAGATCTTCATTAAAAAAGGAAAGTTTTCCGGGTTGGGTTCATAAAATAGTCTACGTATTATGTGCGACTGAAAGTAAAAAATAGGGTCACCGACAATTTATTTTTTTCTTTGGTTTTTTGTCAAAACAAAGTTGGTTTAACAAACCAGCGTTCTATGTATAACACGTTTAACGAAGCTTGTATTTTACTAAAGGATTATTGTTTATGTACGTACTTTTCATTGTAGCTTATTATTAAATGATTACAAAATATAATCCAGACAGCAACAAAGGAAAACTGCATGATTAGGTTTGCAGTAGCTACGTAGGCAGTACCTTTAATACGTAATAAATATGTTATAATTTCTAAACTTTAATGGTTACTATAATTAAGTATTTTAACATTTAAAAAATGCATTTACAAAAATTAAATTGATAGTTAGAATTAAAGCGATATACATATATAAATAGAACTTGGACCATCTTTGTTGAATGTTGAAAATCCACTTCACTTCAATATACAATTATTTTACACTTTAGTTCATTCCGTTCATTTGTTTGTAATATATTACTCAACTATTAGTGGGCCATAAAAATGATAAGATTAGCGGGAACAGGACCCCGTTCCCCTGGAAAACTCGCCCCCGGAAAATTTTCCCTGAACAAAATTTCCCTGGTTGTTTTTTCCTTCGGACATTTGTCCCCCGACACACTTTTCCTCAAAACGGACAAATTTACCCCGACAAAGTTTCCCCCAAACCGGAAATGTTTTCCTCGTTCTAATATTCCCCGACACTTTTTTCCTTAATAGCACATCCTGGAACAGCCTATTGATAAAAATTATGGAAATATACCGGATAGAAAAATTCTACGGCATGGTCAATATAAGAGTAAGCAAATACCACAGATTATTGGCAATGC
This sequence comes from Entomobrya proxima, assembly GCA_029691765.1. Lineage (NCBI taxonomy): Eukaryota > Metazoa > Arthropoda > Collembola > Entomobryomorpha > Entomobryidae > Entomobrya > Entomobrya proxima. Next base: position 36,839,836 of record CM056169.1, on the reverse strand, counting down.
AGCCTTAACATGTTTAAATTGAATGCTCATATAACAGATTCTATACTTCTAAGCACAAACATGGAAGCGTTTTTAGTGGATTGCTGACTTTGTAAATTTTACTTATTGTTTACGTTTGGTAAAACGTAATAATACGTTCATCGAGTACGTTTTCTAACGCGGGAAAACGGAAAATTCCGTTCCCGCAATTTGATTGGCTGAATGGGAAAACGTACTATTCCGTCTACTCAAAAACGTTTTGCATGCGGAAAAACGTGTTTATCCGTAGCCCCTATTTGATCAGCTGAGCGGTGAAACGGATTTATCCGTTCTCGCATGCCGTTATGTGCCGGTGGGATAACGTAATATTACGTTCGTATCCCTTGTATTACAAACAATTCCCACGTCAAGGGTTGAACCATATTTTTGGAATTCCCATTCCAGCTGATACCTGCTCCAAAAGAATTCCCACGTTCACTGCTTGGCTTCCCCAGTTTAATTACCATGCAGGCTCTGACAACACGATAATTTAAACGCCACTTTAACCTCAAAATAGTCCTACTTAATTGCCATGCAAAAAGGTTATTTTCAAAAAACAAAAAACACTATACGTATTAGTCATTGCAAATATTTTTTTAAATATGGAAAAAAGTGTCAGGGAAAAATGTGTCGGAGGAAATTTTTTAGTAAGGAAAATTTGTCCGAGGAAATTTTGCTGAATTGGCAAATAAAATCAGGGGAAAATTGTCCAAGGAAAATTTGTCTACGGAAAATAGTCCGGGGATGAGTTGTCCGGGGGAATTAAGTCACCAACCCAAGATTAGCTGCCATTGGCAATCATGCATTCTAAATGAAACGTAAGTGTTAAAGTAACTGGAGACCTATGTTGGTTTATTTGCATAAAAATTTCCTATTATATTCTTCGTTCTGATAGATACATCCGGCGTTTAACATTGTATTTAACCTTTTATAAGTTGGATTTGTAATTTATGTAATATCCAATTTTGAATCAGGATAATTGGCTTCTGATGCTATTAACAACTAATAGTACATAATAAATGAATTAACTGCTAGTCGACTTCCAATGTATAGCAATTGGCTATTTAAACATTATTCACCTTGTTTGCCATGCACTGACAATCGAATGTTCCATGTACATTCAAAGGACGGAATTTATTAGTTCATTCTGAAAACACTATTGCATACTCACACCTACCGGTATTTTACTTGGTAAAATAATGCCAAACTTTCCACCGCTTCCCTGTCTTGGTTTTGGTCTTCATTCGTATTCCTATTCAAATGGGTTGACCATTCCATCGGCATTTCCAACCAAGATAATTTTGACCCAACCTTAAAACCAAATATTTTAATATACTGCATGTATTTTCCCTGCATGTAATATGACAAAAGGTGAGGTCATCATCTATCGATTTACACTAATTGCCTATTATCTGCTATCTTAATCTCACCCAGATAAGATCCACTATTCCATCACTTTATATCCAACCATCCAGCATGCTACGTTTGGTATAAAACCTTTGCAAACTTTGTAACGTTCACTTTAAGTTTGTACGTGGAACTTTGGTGAAGGTAAATTCTCTTCAAAAATTCATTTTATGACCACTGTCTGAAGGGTAAAGCATTCATATGACATAAAAACAAAAAGTAGACTCAATAGTTTGGAACCATTCTCTAAAATAATTGACGTGTTTCTATAGCATATTCCGCCAAAATGGGTCTTAAGCATCTTACATGGTGTCCCGCATCCGGTGGCGATATCCCCAAGGAAGCTATTCACGCTGGAGTGGACAGTGGAAACAAGTGCTATGTTGCCAGGTAATAAATACATGTTTTCAAATTTTTAAAACTGACTTGTGTGGCTATTCTAAAATCTAAATTCTGACCAAGGGCCCATCACGAAGGTGGCATTATTCCCGGAAAGCTGCACAAGTCCCACAACACAGTCTACATTCCTTATAACATGAAGGAAGTTCCTGTTAAGAACTACGAAGTTTTGTGCGGTCCACCTGCTTGTGTTTCCTGGATTGAAGGATCCGGAGGAGTTATCCCGGTTAACGCTGTTCCCGGAGGTATCGACCCGAAAGGAGAGACCCTGTACATTGGCCGTGTGATCCACAACGGAACCGTGACAGTTGGTAAGGTTCACCCAAGCCATGGAACCTGCTATGTTGCATACGGTAAGGAAAGATTTTACGGATATATGTATCGTATTCGATTAGTGAATACGATGTAGTCATATTTTACGTTTTTATAAATTAATTGCAGACGGGAATGAACTTGGATTTCCAGATTACGAAATTTTGGTAAAAAACAAGCTTGGACAAGTGCTACACGTATAACAACTTAGCAGTTGTTGAATTGGACTAAAAATTTAGAAGTCTGATGACAATATCCTGGCGACAAAATGATAAATGTGTTATGTTGTAGTATGAAAATGTTGAAAAATTATTTTTTGAACCTGGCATTAGTTTTTTGAATATAAAATAGTTTGGTATATATATAGTTTGGTGCATCTTGTGTTCACCATATACAAATGTGACTGTGGTCATGATGTGATACACAAAAGCATGGGAATAAGAATTGAAATAAAATCGCCATATTAATCAATGTAAACATGATATTCATACAAATTTAAATGGCTTTCGTTCATAAAATGTTTATCGATTTGTATTTTTTGTAAAAACCGTGAGAGTTTTGTAGTTACGCCCATACCTTATTTAATGTTGTTTATATGTACTAAAAATCCAACTGGGATTATTGGGTAAACTTGTTAGCAATATTAACTGGCCAAATTCAAGCTGTATTTCAATCTTTGTTCCTTCCGTACATACATACATAACAAACATGAACATGGAAGTAAAGTTAATGCTTTCAGTAATGTTTATTACCAGATCAGTAATCGTAATCATGGTTTAGTCACTTTGTATGCTTCACTTTATTAGAGCCACACTACACAGATAAAAGCAGTTTTAAAAATTGAGCTTTTTGTTATCTGTAATACCATTAAAATATAAACGATCTTGTTGTCGGTTTCAGTCTCAATCTTACTTTGAAAAAATAAACCCTTAAACTTGTAGTTTAAAGGCAGGTTTATACTACAGCTGAAATACAATAAGAGTAGGAAACTTTTGCATATCAACTTCTACTTTTGGGTTCAGACTACATAATGATATTTGTATTTCGACCCCGATTGTCGTATTTACGACTGTAAACTTCAATTCATATTCCTACTTTTGGGTTTTGACTTCCACATGTGGATTTTTTTCATAATCATACTTTGACTTTGGCTATAGAACCTCATAGTGAGGATTTTATGAGTTGTAAGTATAAACCGAGATAAAGTACAATCGAAAGTGATATATGATTTTGAGCATAGTTTTCTGTTTTTAAATTCTTGCTTTTATACTTTTGTAAACTTCAATTAAATTTAAAATATGAAACCGTTGAATTGGTTGAAGTGTGAAAGAAATCATATTTCAACTCTAGTGTAAATCCACACTAACGTTATTATTAGTTTAGGGTGAAAGCTAAAAACTAGTTTCAGATTGCCGAAAAACAAACAATTCTTATGAAGGAAACTCATCAACATACATTATTCTATTTATCAAAGAAATTTGCAAAAAATAATTTATTGTACACGGGCTCAAGAGTTATGGATAAAAGGTATCAATTTAGAATTGACTTTTATATCTAGCTGCCTCAAATTGAAAGGTAAGTTGATTATGGATTTTAGGCAAGCTATGATTTCAAGATTTATTTGCTTTAAAATGGCTTTTTAGATGAAGCATTTAGTGATGTGTTATGAAGTTAGCTCAGCTTAGCTTAACTTTGGTAATTTATTTACTATTTACTGATAATTGTTTTTGATGATTTGTTTTTATTTCATCTTATATAGTTATATTGCATTATGACAAGAAAATCAAATCAATACTCCAAAACGTTTACAGTTTTTTAAATATCTAGTTGACAGTTTAGTTTTCACAGGTTGGTATTTATATGTAAAATTTCCAATTGGCCTTTCAGATTCCCTAAGCTCCCATCTACTACGTTGTGGCTTCACATAGCGTCTCACCCAATATGCTGCTAATATCATCTGCTTAAAGATATACCATTTGCTTTTTATGTCAATCTTAAGAAACAATCTAAGTACACTTTACAACCTTATGTGAAGTAGGTTTTGGTTTTTAACCATAATAGGGCCACAAATAACCAATAGTTCTTTTTCTTACGTGGCATTTTCCCTGGTAGAATTTTCAAACCCAAACGAATTTTTTGATTTACACACTTTAACACGTCTACCAGTATGGTCTCCCAGATAAAGCATAATATAGCCACTACATTTCCAATAAGATACACTACAAACAGCACTATAATATTTCCAGTCATAGATGTTTTGTTGATGTTAAGATTAGCTGCCGCGCCTATCCGACGAAGATTATTTAGTTCTGAAATAATTTGGTTTGCCCAATTCCAGAGTCCAGCTTGATCTACACTTTTCAAACTAATTATTATAGAGGGCGGAATTCTTCCTGCAAATAAAAATAAAACTTTGTTTTCCAAAATAGGTTTACTAACAACGGAAACATATTCAGGTTTAACTGGTATCCGCTTTAGTTCGGAGATTCTTCTTTTTTGCAGAATGAATGCCGATTTGTTACATTTTTGAAATCGCTCCGATATTACTGCAATTTGAAGTTCTTCAAGTTTTGTATTTACTGTGCTTACGATACCTGATCGAATCATTGTTTGAAGTGATCTTACTATACGAAACGATTCCGGCAATATATGAGTTTTTTCGAATAAAAGCTTTATATTGCTCGATACATGTTTTCGTGATTCTTCTTGTTCAAAAATTTTCTGATATTGTGCACGTACATATGTATTCAAATATGTGTAAACTGGAATTCCTCCACCAGGTAGTGGTTTCATTTTCCCGGTTAAATTGTGTTTGTATTCAGTTATTCTCGCTTCATTGAGATTATTTTCCTTGATTGTCCAATCGCGAATATTAATATATCGAGTATACGCAATAGAATAAATGTAAAGATTGGAGGTGACTACACTTTCTAGATTTTTGTATGACACCCGTTCCCGCGGAGACACTAAGTTGTCTATATTTTTGCTTTTGTATCCATTGCTCAGGACAAGTGCCACCAACAGGTATGCACCCAAAAAAAATTTATGATTCTGTGTAACTTTCTTCATATAACCTTGTTCCATGTGTACTTGTACAAATGCAAATAAACTATCTAGTGTACTTGTCTTGGTTGCTTGTGTCGTCCAAAATAAAAACAATATACCCGACATTAAAATACTCAACCAACAAAACCTATCGTAAATGTCATACAACAGAAAAAATGCAAGAGGAGAAACATCAGGAACTGCACGCACAATAATATTATACTCTCCAATTGAACTTGATATTCCAGCTCCAAACAAGCCAAACTGGCTTGCCTCCTCATTGGCAATTTGAATTAAAAGTGGGTACACTCCAACTCGTTTTCTATTTAGATTGGAAATGGTTTGAGTACTAAAAGTGATGTGTGCAATCGCACGAAGGTTGGGAGTTTTTATGATGGTAAAAATGGAGCAGGTGAGCTTTAGACAATGTGGAAGCGGTGATACGTCCAATTAGGAAAGATGCGGTGACTTCGGGTAAAAGAGATGAAATTCGGTGATCAGGTAAATCTGTGCAGCTAGGTATGCACGATGAATGTGTAAAAACGAGAAGAAAATGCCAAGCAAGCCCGACTACTCAAAGATAAAGAATGCTGCCACTCGAGTGGGGCAAAATGAATCAACAAAGGAAAACGGATAGAGCTGCTTGGTCAATAGTGTACTTTTTATTTCTCTACGAGAGCATTTTTGGCGTGCCCAAGTAGTTCAGAGTCGTGGTGAGTAGTGAAGGTTAAAGAGGTGGTCACAGACCAAGAAAGTTACAATAAGTTCAATGCTTTGTGCATTGACGTCAAGAAATCTTTACACTTTTTAACATTCAGGTGGCTTCATTACCATAAACTATCGAAGAGATGAATGACCATAAGTCACGTAGGCATAATCTCACATTCACAAAAAGGTAGCATAAAAGTACGCAAAGGAATTTTACAAAAGGTTGATTTTATGTTTTAAGCTTCAAACAAAAAGGTGATACATAAATGTAGGAAACGTTGCTTAAAACGGATAGAAGAATAATTAGGTACACAAGGCTTAAATCATCTTTGATATTTTGAACAAACATTCTTTTGTGTGGCACTTTACACTTAAATAAATACTTCCAAATAAAAGCTCATTTTCAGAATTATCAGTAATTTTCCAGTGAGTCAGCGGCGCTTTAAACCCTAGAATATATATACTCCCAGTTAAAATAACTCCGCGTTGATAAGTTAAAGCAAGTTTGTTCATTGTTAATGTATTTGTCGATGCATATACGTTCCAAACTTGCACTACTAAAAGTATGCAATTTTGCCAGCACTACTACGATGACAAAATTCATATGTAAACCACCTCTTGGCAGATAATATCCTGTACAATTTACGGTATGCACACATATTCTCCAGGTAGAAATTACTTTCATGTTATCAACTATATTAATTAAGTAAACTGGCGACGAAGGAGAAAGTGACTTGTCAAACCATGATAAATAAAATTTGTGTTTGTGGTGGTTAATGTATTTGTAAGGATCAATTTGATTGAACCATATATTATGCTGATACTCATATTTTATATAAGCATTTGTGGGATCTTTTGGATATAAGTAATTGTATGGAAACACACTGATCCGGATTTCACAGTTCCATGGTTTTTAGTTGGCTGTGAAATAAGATTTTAAGCCAACAATTAAGAGAGATAACGATTGTTGTTTTCGATGACGGACGCAGGACGAAAAAATGAAAAGTCCGGTATATTAAACTGGTGGAATAATTTCGTTTCCCTATATAATGTTCATTCTAATTCAGGAAGAGGCTTCAGGCAAAATGAACTTTTAACTAACCTCTGTTTCGTTAAACGTTTTAATTAAGGCTAAATATTTTAAGAAATTTTAATAAGTTTGCTAATTGTCGGCTTTCTTGTTTTTCGTCTATTACTGTCACAAGAAAATTCTAAGCCTCTCAAGCAAGATCTTCAGAACTACTATGGTCACAACTTCAACAGAAAGATCTTTGAATGTAGCTTTGCCTCAATCATGCATAATGCCGATGGTTAATGCTATTAAATATGTTTACTTCTAATGACTTGCAAATCCGGATGCTCACTAAATTATCACCAGGTAAGATGTGGCTATCTATATCGCCCACAAAATTACAGATAAAAGTTTTTTATTATCTTCTGTTCGCCATATGGTACGCAACAAACAACATTTCCGATTTTAACATCAATATAGAAATAATTTTATTAAAATATCCCCATACACGATAGGAAGATGTACAACATATTTGAATTATGGAATACTTAAATTTTTCTTCAAAATAATTGTTTTAAACGCGGTTTTAATTCTATTGAATCACACTTTTCAAACATTTAGAAATAACAAGGGCTAAGTCTCGCATAACGTGCCAATGGTTTCATGACAATATCTAAAACTTGCAGTTGAAGGTTGAATTGAGCTGGGCCAGCTTTGGTAATAAACGCAAGTCTGATATTCTTTATCTGTTCTAATATAAAACGGTGGATAATCGTTAGAAACTACGACTTTAGAGCTATCCCATACAAATTGTTGTTGTTTCTGGATATCACGTCCGGCTGTCCAATAAGCTGAAAATATATTAGTTCAATTTCAACGTGAGTTCATTATAATTTGCATATTAGGAAATGCTGTTAATGCTTACCTCCATCAAAATCAGTTGGATGGTAAGCAGCTTGGAGTGCATCAGTTTGAGCTTTCGACGTGATTTCACCCAGCTTCATACCAAACTCTGCGCAATATTGCTTAGCACCTTTCCAGTTCTAAACCAATAATTTACACTTGGTTACCTAAACTCTGCCTGCCTGTTTTATGCACTTATTTTTACTTACCCTATTCACCGTCCTGTCAGCAAAAAAGGATTTCCCATCCACTGTGGCTATTAACTTCATATTGGTAGAGATTGGGTTGCCTAAAAGTAAACGAAAGTATTTCTAAGTGATACAATTAAAGCTCACTCAGTGAAATAGCACAAAATCTAAACCCGTTACCTTTTGTCCCGATTTGGTTGATGTCAGTTGCCCCAACATTGGCTACGTGGAATAATGCGCAGAGTAGAAAAATAGTGGTAGCTGCCATTATGTAGGTTTATGCTTCAACTGTGTAATCGAGGATAAGTACTGCACATTGATTGTACAATGTTTGACTGACTTTTATATAATGTGATTTTTGTTCTGTAAATTTGACATGATTGATACTCTTTTTGCGAAAATTCCCAGTTACCTAACTGAAGTTGTGTACCTAGAATACTGTTTTGTATAGTGACTAGACTACTGGTGCTTTGTTTGCTTTGATTGATTGATTTGTTTTTGTGTAATTTTTGAGTACGCATTTGTCAAAACATCCATGTATATTTAAAATGTTCTTCAATCTGCCAGTATTTTGGCACCTTGTTTATCTGCCAGACTAACTAACTTCTACACTAAGGCGATATGCATCAACTTGGGTTTTTATCAACGCTCGTGCCGAGTTGAATAAGCATCTGATATAAAAAGCAATAATTTATAAATATGAGGAGCTACTTAGTATTGCTAGGAGTTAATTAGGTTATTTACGCCTAAAAATGTTTCCGAATTTGTAAAAACCTTTAGCCTGACTTTCTGACCATGAAACAAACTGATTGATTTGACAAAATCTTGTTTATTGATAGTGCTAATACATCAAAATAAATTTTCCCTAGACTAAATGAATACAACGTGCGACAACAACGTGAATATAACCAATTTTGCTAATCAAATCAATCATTGAAACCAACCACCAGTAAGCAACCACCTGCTTGCTTAGTGACCCACTCTTATCAACGAGCCAACATTGTTCTGTGAACAACATTTAAAATGACAACCAAGTTTGTCATAGATTAAAAACATTTGGGTATTAACCTTGAATATTGATATTAGCATAAGTGTTTGTGTGGATTATTATCATCGCACGTGCCTAACAAGCAAAATAGCATTTTGGCAATAAACACTTGAATTGACAGATTGACTATGTCAACATGATTGTTGACAAATGGTTTGTAAAAGATTCTGCAATTTCAAGTTCATTGAATAACTCTACTGTGATTCATCAATACGCGATATGGTTTTTCGATACATATATGTATGTTTGACTTGCTAGATGATTATGATATAATCAAAAATGTCTAAAACAGTTTGCGATACGTTATGTGAGCTTCTTTTAAACATAGTGCTTCTGCTTTTTTGGACTTGTCAGGATAAAGTAATTAGATGTTTAAACATAAAATATTCAAAAAGTGACAGACATTCAAACACCAGCACAATCTGTCAATATTAATTACAACCTGTTTTATGTAAGACGAGCTACATTAATCCATAAGATATCCTGTTGTTATCTTTAGTATAGCTGGCACTTGCCTAGCTATAACTAGCACAAAGTTCAAAAAAGACTATCCCAGTAAACATTTAATAAAACGGGATTTTGTCCGCCATCTCTGCAAGCAAACCAACAACAAATGTACGCAATTGATCAATTTTAGTTTGTTTCTTTTGATTGTTGTGGCTTTCTGTGAAATCCATTCTTTAAGTGAAAATCGAACTTATCTAGTTACGGCCAAAACAGTACAAAACAACCAAAACGGGAAACGGTAAATAATCAGCATATCAAACCGGTACATATCGGGTTTTCTGATAGCCTGAATAATCTCCATTGCAATGCGTCGTTATCTAATTTTGGCAACGCACGTATCAAGTTGCAATCAAAGTGCACAGAAAACTCTGGCAGTAAACACTTCGAATTGTTGACCGGGTTGATCCTGTAGAGCGCAAACAATTTCTATATTATTTTACTCATGTTGCTTTACCATGATGCTACGCTGTTTCATATTAAATTTTGGTGTTAATAAAGATATAATCGTTTGTATGGTTTTTACTTAACTTTATCAATAGATAGTACCTATAACACTCTAATCCAAGAAAACCTATAGAAATGCAATTATCATATGATGAGATGACTTGTAGTCATGTCAGGTAATATTCAGACCGTACAATCGGATACGTTTTTAAGATTTTTTATTTTCTGATGCTACACTCCGTTAATGTTTTATAGCTTTAGTATTTTAGCCTTAAATTGGCTTGATTTATTTGCGTTTTTTCTTTTAGCGTATGTCTAAGCAAAACGCAACAACAACGATAAATATCATGAGATTATTGGGTTATGTTCTTTCAATACAAACTTTATATTTAGCATGTGATATTTTTAACATTAGCCATTTTACTGTTGTTTGTTATACTAAAATAAGTCTAGTTATTAGGTTTAAAAACACGTGTTCGTGTTTTAGCCCTCCTTTTATAAAAACGCGTACACTTTGATCTGCATTTAACATGGATACTTTTGTACACGTAACGAACTTTTGCTAAACATAGACGAATCCAGCTTAATAAAACCAATCTTGCCTCCACAATGAAGAGAACAATTGAAATAGCTATTCCCACCAATAAAACTACAAATACGACTGTTATATTGCCATTCATTTTTGCTGCTTGTGGTTTTTCGGATACAATAAACATATCGGTCTTGTATTCTAAATGTGGTAGCCATTGTGCAATTCCGGACTCCTTTAATCTGACAAATTCTTGTATATATTCCTTAGATCCTTGTCCTATAAGATTAATTTCCAGTTTGGTGGCTTCGTAAATTTCTGTCCCAATGGATATATACCGGCTACCTGTGTCACGCATTGTTTTTGCAAGCATGTGAATAATGTAAAATGGCAAAATAAAAGCGTTTTTTCTGCAAACTAACAAATCCTGGGTAAACCACTCTACTTGGTATTTCTTTAGAACTTTTGCTATTAGTCTTAGTTTCTTACTGAACGAGAAAGAAAAACGAAACAACTTAGCGCGAATATTATTTAAATTTTTGGAAAGATCGTCCAACCATCGGACAGCCTCAGGATGCAGGGACGATTGTTTAAAAAGCTTGTTTGATTTCTTGTCGTTTTTGTTTATTGATAGATATTGTCGTATATTGTTGATTTTGCGCAAAACTTCGGATCGGATTTCAAAATCATTTTCAGAATCAAACCAATCCTTGTCTCTGTAGAAGTTATTGTAATAAATATGATTTGTACTGCTATCATTTTTAAAGGTTTTCAGCGCAGCATCATAAGAAAATGCTCTGGTGTAGATTTTGAAACCCTTTTGGATGATTTGCTCAAGTGTTTCGTAGTACAACGTGGGTCGAGGCCTGGCTAAATTATAAACGTTTGTGCTCTTGTAACCGTTACTAAGAACTAGTGCACTTAGGAAACAAACAGATAGTATCCACCGCATGCAATGATTATTCACCATTCTTGAAGGAAACGGGTCACCTTGTTCCAGTCCGAGTTTAAATACAAAGGTGATATTGTTAGTTAACATCAAAGCTTTTGTACAAAATGGTTTTGAGAGTTTGCCAGATTGAGCTAGCAGAACGCAAGCAGGAACTATTAAAACAAATGCTATACAGGTCCAAATTTTTGAGTCGTATATGTTTGTCAGTTCACCAAATGGTATTGAACTTACACCTTTTTTACCGCAAGCAATAAATTGAAGACGGTTGGCGGTGTTGTTTAATGATAACATACTCAGTGGGCGAAGAGGACTTGATGCTAGTGCCGAAATAACCCAGGTGAAGGGAAACCCATTAAGACTCCTCCTAGACTTATGCGCTTTACCTTTGTAACAAATCATAGTTTGGTGGTCTTCGTAGATAATTTTAAAAGGATTTGTAAATACGTAAGTAGCATTCCTCATTACGTAATTCATTAAGGAAGCAACTCTGTGATAAAAACGTTGCTGATGGTTATTTAATTTAAAAGCTGCAGACAATCTGTCCCGTTCACTTTTATACAGTTTGCACTGAGCATGGATTTTTATAATTTCGCTATTTTCTACTTCTTGAAAGCCTCCCCACCTTTGCGTATCTCCACCGAGCCATAGACCCTTGATAAACGTATAGTCACTCGAAAATACTATTTTTTTGAGGTCCTCTATCACTGTCTCCCCATCAGGAATTTTAATGTTTTTAACACCATACACTTTCCCATTGAGACAGGGGTAACAGCGTTTCAATGAAATGACATTCTTTGTCGATAGGCGAAATGAATTTCTTTTCATACGTACATAGATTAGGAGATGAATGAAATGAATTATTTTTGCAGTTTTATAAGGTGATCCAGCGCCTTCAAAACTAGTATCAAGCGAATTTGTTATTTGTGAGTGGGTCCATTTCTTATTTGCTTTGACAATAAACAGGCTTAAATATTCACTTATAGGGTACCGAATGGTTTCGTAGGTAAAAATGTTTTGCATACTGCTTACTCTAACAAACAATTGTACATGTATTAAGTAGTTCCAGGGTTTGATTTTAGATGATATATTGAAAAAATTTAGTCTACATTCGCGTTGGATTTTTGAGCTTGTTGAACTTTGCCAAGAGTTCCAATTACTGCATTTACAATTCCCATTTACTCTTCTATGGACAACCGGGAAAATAAACTGCGGAAGGTTTACATTTTTATAGTTGTCTATGACGCTTAATGAGCGTGTTCCAGCTAGCTTGTTTAACATGTTGGTTAGGTCATGTCCACAATTACATCTCAAAACACAAAATACAAGTACTGTAAGAAGAAATACTAAAACATTTGTTTTACATAAATTCACAACTGTTAAAATACAATTGCTTGGTTTTCCTTTCTCAACCATTTTAAAAAGGAATTTGTGCTAAATCGGTAGAACGGGTTAACAGTTTAAAAACAAAAACAGTTCCCTTTTCAATTTGTTTTTTTTAAACAAATGTCTCCTTAAGAAGAATAGGGCAAGTATTTGGAAGCTTGAGGTTTTCAGTAAACTAGCAACCTTTAAAGCCAAAAACTAGATGCCTAGTGTTTTTAACGTCTTAAACCGTTTAGAAGTAGATCTCTGATTCAGCGACCAAGCTTTGTTTTAATTATTAAAAAGGACTTTAAACAATTGTAGCTGGGCTTCTTGGTTGGTTAATAAAAATTCAACTTCAATAGAAATATACCACAATTTAGTTGACATTTAAAGGGCTTCGTAGAAAATTTGAAAGTGGTTACGGTATGTATTAGTTTTCATATGTTGTAACGTTAGAGTTTGGTTTAGTAGCTTGTTGATTTTGGTGTAGAAAAGACTTTCTAATCATTTCCAAAGATGCTGCACTGATTTGTGTTAACAGCGAATTTTTTCTATACAAATTTTAAGACTTAGAGACAATATAAGTATCAATTGTTTATTTCCAACTTTAAAAAATCAACACTATAATACGTGCAATTTACGCAGCAGCAAAACTTTGTCAGAGTTATGGGCAGGCTTGACCGAAAATGACGAATGATGTGATACTTTCTGGTATGCTTTTAAGATATTAAAATAATTTAAATATATCCTGAATAATTTAGTTGTAAGTAGAAATATTACTTTCTTGGCTAAGCAGTTGGATATTCAACTTGTAGAAAACAATAGACTTCAAAGCATAAACAGTATTTCTAATTACATTTAAAGCAAGGTATATTGGTTTAAGAACTGTGCCACGCAGCTTTATTTTATTCACTTCTATTCCTCGGTGTGCGGCAGTGACTCACAATATGCATATTGCTTGCACCACGGCCGTGAGCTTTGCTATGCATATTTGCTATAGCTGAGGGCCTGCACAAGGGCCCAAAATATGCTTGCCTCATAACATGCATTTAACCAAAGTGAGCTCGGCCGTGGTGCGAGCAATATACATATTGTGAGTCACTGCCGCACACCGAGGAATAGAAGTGAATAAAATAAAGCTGGTGCCACGTGCTAAAATCCTATCGTTTTTGGGGTTGCGTTTTTAACGTTTTGTGCCCGTGAAAAAAAGTTAATTTGCAATATTTTTTGTACAACTCAATGGACGACGGCAAAAACCTACTTGTATTTAAAAAGTATCAAAGTAAAATCTGGAATTGTGGTTTCTAGTGGCAGGACACGCTTTGTAGGGATTTTAATTTTTCCTCTCTACTTTTTGGAATGAACGGTTCTAATTTTGAATTAACTTATGATTTGTTCAATTCGATTCAAAAATATGCTAAAATGTTGCAATAAGCTTTTTAAGTGGCACAAGAAATTTGTTAGCTTCAACCATATTTCACGTCACGCAGGTAGTTTTTAGAAAGAAATTCGTCCAGAAATACGACTTTTTATAAATTTTAATTATGCCAATTGTCCATTGACGCCAGAGAGCTTGCGTTGAGTACTTCTGCCAAACTTTAATTTGATTGGCTTCAGGTACTAGTAGCAAAATAATTCTATCTCAGCACGCGTTTGGAAACAAAATATGTTTAGTTGGAAACCTTTGTTAAAATGCTTAAGAATAAATAAAAAGCTCCAAAATTAAAACACGATTGATTATGTTTTGATCAAAGGTTTTGAGATTTTACAAAACTATTTAGCATTGGGGTAGTTGTAGTAAACAGTTTTTTACATTATGAACTTTAGCTGGTAAGGTTCACTAATCTAAAGCTTGAAAGTAAAAAAAAAATCCTACGCTGTTTTCTTTGCAAACGACATATATACCCACTGGTAAAAACAAAGTATGCAGAAAATGTGGCTATACAATAAAGTCATACAAAAGTTAGTTGGAGTTAGCTATAATCCACATGGTGTTTTAACATAGACAAACGTCAAAACGGCAATTACATTTGTAGCCTCAACGGACAACAACCAAGTTGTACAGCAATTTCTGTCATATTAACTGAGGTTCCGTTTTTCCTTTATTTGACTAAAAATAACCTAACCGCTACTTGAACTGCTGGCCATTAAGTTGTTACCTGTAATCATGTTCCGCATATTTGAAACAGAGGAAGCTTTTCTCATTGATAATTATCTTAATATCAATAATTATGTTAACAATTAAGGGCAAGCAAAAAACATTCGGAGGCAAACTGTAAACGCTTCTAAATATGCGGCAGCGCACTTCTTGCATTTTCGTGGTACGAAAATTTCTCATACATCTTTACATTAATTAATTAATTTCTCACTTCATTAGTTTTATGGTTTTCCGAATGCTGTCCAAAAAATCCGGAAATACGCTGATATAATGTAGTTAATTCATAAAGTCAATTGCTGCTCATAATTTGATTACCTGAAGTTGTAGTGTAATTAAAAGAGTGAAAATATGTTTAAGTTTACAAGCAATACTTTATATTTACCAAGCCTACGCATACCTGTAAATACATACTATTCAGGCATTAAGTATATAGTTATGCTGATGCAGTAAAATGTAATAAAATTTTAATTGAGTACAACCTTTCGGGAAACCGCCATATTTAGAAAGTTTCATTTCCTGAAGTTTTGAGCAGTCGATTAAAGCTCTATGGGATTTGTGAAAGTTTAGATTTACTACAAAGTTTTTATATACCCAAACACACGCACCTTTAGCGAGTTTAGAAAAGTTATTTGCCATCATAAACCCTAACAATGGCACGCGGCTAATGCTGGACGTATAAAAATTCTGGTCTTGAATTATGTTGATAAAATGAAAGTTGGTAATATGTACAAAACAACTTACATGCTGGAATGGAGCAAGAATATTGCTGATATAAATATCGAAAGCCTTTGTTTTGATGCGTTTGCTGTGGTCTTTGGATTCACTTAGAAACGTCTGGCTGTCTTTGGGAAGGCCTAACTTAGCAAAGTGTCCTATGGTATTTGCAGAGTGGAATCGGTAATGATTTTGACACAACACAAGATGTTCGTTTAGTAATACTACGTAAATGAGAAAAATACCTACAGCAGTTGGTGTAGTATTCAGCATTTTTATTGTTAATCAAACCTGCTAAAGAAACAAATGTGTTCTGAAATCCTAAAAATATTAACGTGTTATGGAAATAATTTGGTTTATGTTGAAGAACCCTAACTTTAATGACACAAAATAGATACCATGTTAAAATTCAGATGTATCAAATGCATGCTGCAAAATGCTCTATCAAGTGGTTTGTAGTGAAAGTGTGTTAGAGCTTTAACGATTTCAATACTAGAATATTTGAGAACAGAAGTTTTAAGTGCGTGTCGGGAACATTTTTTTTCATTTTGATCTATATTTTTCGTATCTGTAATAAGCCGGAAATACAAATGTTTGGTTTGCCTGGGTTAATAAGGTGTCATTATTGTTTAAAATTCAGGGCTAAATACATGTTTTACGAAAAAATCATTTTTAAACAGCTACTTTTTTACTTAGTTTATTTTTAATTGAGGACAAGATACAAACTTCAGATAGTCAATAATTAAGGATCTCTGAACTAAAAATATTTGGTTGCACAACTAATTTCTAGTTGTCTGATGATATTACAATAGGTAGTCAGTCAACCTTAAATAGCAGAGTACCTCGGATTCACAACAAAGTTATGTATCTGTCTGGTAGGGCAAGTTTTAAATCCTATAGAAATACATCGTGTAAGCAATAAACTTTTCTTTCTGCTGTATTAACACTGAGCACACACAATGTTTCATTTATACTTATGCTAGCTCTTACATCACCGGTTACTAATTATAGCCTAAACAGTAGTTGCAAAACTCGTTTCTGCAAATACTACTACGATAAAATATTAGAACAGTATGTCCAAGTCGAATTATTGAAAGTAGTAACTATCAGTAACTAGTAACCTATGTTTAACTTTCCAGCAATACAATAAGGTGTGTAGTAATTTTACCTATAATGCATAATAATACTGGACGAAATTGGTTAGGTGTGTAATAACAATCAAATATTAATTTTTTCATGTTACGTTGTACAAGTATATTGATTGTGTATATGGTGGAATAACCATATATGTTGGTTGGGGTGAGTATGTGTATTCTTGGTGACTAGTCGCAACTTATTTATGATTAAACTGCACAGATTTGATAAAAACCAACAAAATTATTCGATCAATTCTTACTCCACCTTGCTAAACTCTTTTTAACAGAAATTGCACATGAAACTTTTCTGGAAGTTATATGCACGTCGATTTACTTTCTTGGAACATTGTCATGAATAAAATGTTTCAAATAGTGTGTTAATGAGTGCCTTTTATTGTATTGATCTACCGCTGATAGGTTAAAGAATTATAATCTGTGTAGAGGCATATTTATCAGCACATCTGCAAATGTGTTTTGTGGCTTTTGTAAATCTTTTCCCAATTTTGATAGCTCTTTTGCAATAAAATACAAGCTTCGTTGTTTTAAAAATTTCAACCAAGAAGCATAAAACTGCTACTAAAAGCCCAGTTGTAAAAACAATGAATATAAGCACTATATTTCCTTTCAAATTAGACGCTTGAACATAATTTCTATCGTTCTCGTTGTAAAACGGCAATTACTTTCCCAGGTTTGGCAACCACTTTACAATTCCTGAAACTTTCAACGAAGACATTGTTCTTTTAAGCCTTGATGTCACATAACCTCCAAAGCTAACTAAAATATTGGGTTGTGCAAAAACCTCGGATCCAATAGAAACAAGTTTATGTTTTAGTTTCTTTGCGTACGCGTTACATAAATATTCTGGCAAAATAAACGCTGTCTTCTGACATCTCATTAATTCTTTTAAATATAACTGTTCTTCTTGTTCCCAAAGCAACCGCTTAAGGACAAATGCAAAATTCTCTTTGCCAGCTTGTCCTGTTTCTTGTCAGCTCCATTGAGGTAAGATTTCTAGTTGTAATAGTGGTTCAAAGGAACTTGTTAAGTTTTTAAGTTTGCTAAGTACCGCAGTATGCATCTTGGATTTAGAATATAAATTGTAGTACAAGCCATAATACAGTCTGTGTTCTTTATGCATTAACATATATTCACTCATTTCTGTGCCTAAAACGACGTCTATAAGTTTTCCTTTTTCGCTAAGTAGCATGGTATGATTGTTTATCCAGGGTTGAATAGTTTGCTTGTGCCGATTATAAAATTCAATTATTAGAATAGACACTCTAGAATAAACGCTAAACTGATCGGTAACCAATTGTTTCAGTTCCTTGTAAACTACTGGGGTTCTTGGCATAATCATGTCATAAACGTTGTCATTTTTATAAGCGTTGCTTAATACAAGACCAGCTAAAAACAAACCTGATAGCAACATTCTAAAGGTAGGGTTCTTTTCCATATAACTTTGAAAAGGGTCGCCTTGCTCCAGCAAAATTTTTGTCAGCCGAAATAAGTTTTCCATAACTGTGTGGCAATATTTGCTTCCGCTAAAAGTTCCTCTGATAACTAAAGCAAAAATGAAGATCACAATAGTTAAGTACCACCAAACGTACTGGTCAAAAACGTTGATAAAATCCTCAAAAGGAAATGCTTTTACACCGCGCTGACCACAAGTCAATATTTTTAACTTACTCAAATAATTTTCAATGACAATGTGACTTACTGATTGTTGATTGTAAAAGTCGTATTTTAGAACAATGCTGGGAAGTAAATTATTGCCATGTGCAAGTTTTAAAGTTTCACTAGTGACTCTAAAGCTTCTCAAGATACCTTTATTATTGTGACAAATATAGTTAGTCGTTTCTTGTGTAAAATAAAAAGTATGATTTGTCATTAAAAGAATGATTAGCCTTGCTAATCCCAAATGAAAATTTGCTAGCCTGTTCTTTGAAAAAGATTTTGCAGCACTGTCAGTTATACAAAGTGTGCCAATCAAATCTACTACAACCTGCTCAACATGCGAATAAAGATTGCCTGGAGTATCAAAGCGTGCAATTGGGTATGCATGAGCATCCAACAATTTGTGTAAGTATTTAGTTCCTACAATTGAAAATTCTCTAATTGAAACCTTGCTTGTCTTCATCCTTATAGTACCACAGTCACATGGTCTTATTAGCAAAAGGTGAGAAACTTTTCGATTTTGTATAGAGACGTTGGCATATAGAAACATTAAGTCGGTCTTAGAAACAAGATCAGCCAAATCCCGGCTGCGAGTTTGTATCATGCTTTCCATAAAGTGTTTATAGTCAGTTGGACCGGTTTCCATTGTGGAAGTTTGCAGAGGAATAAGCATATGATACACTGGCAACGACATCGCTTTTACTTCTACTTGTTTAGGTAGAAACTTGATGAAACTATCTAAGTACAATCGTGTTAGGTCTGGTTTAATAATATATGGTGGAAAGAATTGATGAATTTGTACACCGCTCATCCAGGCTTTTGAACGAAGCAGTATTTTATCTACATTGATTCCATACGTAAGGAAGGCTTTGATTCTTTTTTCGAAATCCAGCAACTCGTTTTTCGACATGTTTTTCTTTTCACGATTAAACCAACTTTTAAACTTCACTGTGATGGGTATCGAAGTTTCAGGAATATCTGCATTGACGTAGTTTACGATAGACACGAACGGATTCCCAGTTAAAGCAAATGGTCCTAGCAGCTGGTTTAAATTTTCTATGCGATAGGTAATAGTTTTATACGACCCATTGAACTGGATCAGTGGAAAACAATTATAATCCACGTATTGAGGCCAAGCACACAATGATGTTTGCTGTAATGATTTAATACATAAGTTCTGCGTTAATACATAGTTGCCTAAATTAAACAAACATGCAGAAAATGTTAATAAATCAATAATTTATTATGCATAACTATACCTAAAGAATTGGTAGCAAAATTTTAGTTTAAATAAAGCGGATATCTATAGCCTCTCAAAACAAAACTAGAAAAAGAGTCTTTTTAAAAGACCACAAAAACAATAATAATTTAGTTGATCAATATCACTGACGGTGGCTACGCCATTCTAAACTTTAAAATAAAACTTGCTACTTGCTAAAATAATAAGTTTGCTACTTTAAAATTTGAATTGTTGCTGGCTTAATCTGGAATTCGTGGTTGGTTGCTAAATATTTTAGTATTTGTTATCTTGAATTAAATTTAAACTGCTTGTGAACCGAAAATGTTGCAATCGTGCCTAAACCAATCTAGACTATAAGCTACTGGCTTTAAAAACAAGTCTACACAACATCATAACAAATTCTTAGATCGATTTTAGATTATATTTTGATACCAGTCATGCCTGCGAAAACAGACATTGACCAGCTTTCTATATCAAAATTAAACAGTCGTGTGGGGAATTCGGCATCATAAAGAATTAAATTCCATTTGCTTCAGCTGCTTTTCAAACTTTATAAAAAACTAAGCTCATTCCTCAAAAACTCAGAAATGTTAACAACACAGATCAAAAACGATGTTGCCAAAAGACTGGGTGTTTATGTAAAATACACAGCGTCTGGCGGTTTCTACTGGGATGAAAACAGACATAAATTTGTTGTTACCCAAACTTGGTCCTACTGGACGTGGATGGCAACATACTACGTTGGAAACGGTTTTCAACTAGCGCTTCTTGCATTCCTATACAACCTAAACAACAGTTCACACCACATTCCCGAAGATGAAGACAAAGTAAACCAGAACAATCGATCAAAAAATACAGCTCTTCTAACATTTGCTGGTCTTGTGTTCTGGATTCTCATGGCAGGCATTCTTAATGTTGGATCCGTATGTATTGCATATCAAGAAGACATGGCAGAAAATCTCAACCAGGTTTACAAACTGGACGAATTTATGAACAGTCGTTTTGCAAACCATGGACAAAACAACAATGCATCCTCAAAGCTGGACCTGCTTATAAGACTTGTTTGCGTTCTGCCGCTGACATTGCCAATAATCTTTTGTGGCTCCTTGTTTCATCCATCAGATCCAGTTCACAACATTATGCAAGATATGTTTGAAATCGAAATTTCACCAAAGTCATTGTTCACCTGGGCATGGCTATTGACAGAGGCATGGGGTGTGATCTGCTTCACAGGAATTGTCCTTAGCGTTGCATTGATAGTAGTAGTAACCGTACTAAATGCAGAACAATGGCTATCTTACGGAATGCCTGGAATGGCTCCTGCGAACATGAAAAACCTTGATTCCACTACATTCTACACAGAGCATCTTGGAGAAATGTCAGAAGAGACGTTGATTTGGATATACCGAACACTTCAGCTAACAACAGGAATCACAAACTTCTGGATGCAAAATTTAAGATTTGCTGCGGTAGTGGCAACATTGCTGGGAATAGCAGCTATTGCTAGCTATGCACTCATATCAAACACTGCAATGTTTCAAGATGGGTCCCTTATGGCGTATTCGTTGGCAGCGGTACTTGTATTTGCTTTGGTTACTGCAGTGTTCATATTCTATATGGAGTGCTACTTTCTTGATTCAATAGAAGGAAAAGGCTTGATGTTCAGAAGTAACATAATGAACTCTGTCTCAAGAAGGAGTTCAGCGTACAAAGCTGCCAAATCCTTTAGATCAGTCGCATTAATGGCAGCTTTTCCATTTTGCAATGTAAATATGACTACCTTCCCTGAGTGGTGTAGCATTGTAATAGATAGACTGGTTGACCTATTAGTTATGTAGTTTGTGTGGATTTAGTAGTAGAAAACTTAAACACTATTATTTTGAAGCAACATAAAGATAGCATTATGATGACAGTATTGCACACACATATAGTTAATATTTATATAAAATAGCATTAATTGTATCAGAGCCTAATGACAATTCTAAACGTACGAACTAGTCTATGATTTACATGTTATTGCCAACCGATTTTACTTAAATGTTCTGTATAGCTTATAGTGACATAAGAAACATTATAAATTATAAAATCATTAATTTATAATAAGTTGGCTAAAAATCATTCAATTTTAGTGAAACCGTTTTGAGGCTTAACGACATCAGGAAGTAGAAAATGCTTGAGTACAGAAGCTATAAGTGCGTGACTGAAAACATTTTTTCATTTTGGTTTAAGTTTTTCCTTATCTGCATTATACCGTTAATTCCGACGTTTATGGTGTCGTTATCGTTTCAAGTTTAGGGTTAAATACATGTTCTATAGAAAATTCATTTTGAAAGTTTAGCTTGATTAAATTTATTTGTAATTGGATACAAGAGACAAACTTCAGATACGCAATAATGAATGCTCTCTAAACTAATAATTCTTGGCTGCAAAACTAACTTTTAGTTGCCTGGTTACATTACAATAAGTAGTTAGTCAATTTTAAAGAGCAGAGTACCTCGGATTAACGAAAAAATTATGCGTCTGTCTGTTAAAGTAAGTTTAAAATTCTATAGAAATACAGCTTGGAAGAAATAAATTTTATCTTCTGCTGTTATAACCAGTAAACGCACACAATTTTTCGGATTGTTTATACTTATACAAGTTTTTACATCACCGGTTACTAGTTATAGTCTGCAGAGTAGTTACAAAACTCGTTTTTGCAAATATTGTTACGATAAAATATTAGAACGGTACTTCCTACTCAAGTTATTAAAATTAGTAACTATCAGTAACCTATGTTTAATCTTCCAACAATACGATAAACTGTTTAATAATTTTACCGATAATGCATGATAATAATTGGACCAAACTGGTTAGATGCTTATTAACAATCCAATATCAATTATATTCTCCAAGTAACGGTAAAAGTGGGTGGAT
Source organism: Entomobrya proxima (assembly GCA_029691765.1). NCBI lineage: Eukaryota > Metazoa > Arthropoda > Collembola > Entomobryomorpha > Entomobryidae > Entomobrya > Entomobrya proxima. The sequence continues at coordinate 36,817,161 of CM056169.1, read as the reverse complement.
ATGGTTGAATTGGATACATGTAATCTTGGTGAATGGTTGCACCTTATGATGAAACTGCACAGATTTTATAAAATCCAGCAAAATGATTCGATGAATTAATATTCAATGCTAAACCCTTTTTAACAGATATTAAACATGAAAGTTCTTACTTGTATGCACGTCGATTTACTTTCTCGGAAGTTTGCCATAAATAAAATGTTTCCAGTAGCGGGTGAACGAGTGCATTTTATATACCTAGTATTGTTGAAACAATAAAACCGTTTGTGTGCTTAAGTATTACTAGCGGCACCGTTTTGAGTCGGTATGCTGACTAAACAGCATTTTTATACCAACCATGTGTTCGATTAATTTAAGCTGATCTACCGCCTACAGTTTTAAGAATTATAATCTATGTAGAATACGACCTCCTTCTACACCAGCTACTGATCTCCCCGGGTGTATTTTAACTGCATCATAGTCATGCTTTTAATTGTATATTGGGTTTTAAGGGTTGAGGAACAAGCCAATTTATCAGTGGTCGGTTGCTTTTGGGTACTTTTCATTGTTATCCTTCATTTGTATTCATGATTCCAGAATAATCCTGTACGCATACCGTAACCAGGCTTGTCTAATCACCTCATTTTGTCAAATGATTAGTGATTGAGATTAAATGATGACGCTTTTTTAAATAGTGATTAGTGATTGGTGATTAATATCAATCCCAATCACTGGTGATTAGGTGATTAAATGCTAAACAAAAATGCAAGTTGGATTAGGATTAGTGATTAAGTTTACTCCAGATTTTTTACTTGGAGAATGCAAAATAAGAACAAAAAATACAATTTATTAAAAAATATCACAGCTATATATTCTAGCAGCATACCACAGCTAATTATTTTAATGCTATATTGCGAGGGGCTACATTAATTAAAAGCTAATCGTAAAAGACAAGCAGATACATGAAGGTAGGACCTCAGTGATTAAGTAGTGATTAAAGGACGTCGGTTTCGGGATTAGTGATTGTGATAATACAGCATGTGCAAGAAGTAGGATGACAAAATGTATACATTTGTAATAACTTACAGAAGAGCAATTCCAAGCAGACAAAGTTATGCTTGGGTAGAGCCAACTTTGTAGATTTTTTTGATATATAAGTTATTTCAAAAAACTTTACGATATCGCAGTAGCTTGATGTTGTACACATCAATGTTGATTTTCATTTTACCGGATTTTTCTAAGAATGATAATATTTAATCACTTGCCTACTCTGTATCGTAGCAGTAATTGTACAGTTATGAATCATGGAAGAGTCTTCATGAAGTGGGCATTCAAATGAGCTATAAAACTAACTTCGAATTTACGTATCAAGAAAGTTATGCAAAATTCAATTTTTAGCCATTTTTGAAAGAACGCTAAATTTTTTAAAAAAATTCGTCCAAATGTTTGAAGTGCTCAAAATTGGCATACAAGCTCTGAAATTTTATATGTTTATACATTGTTTGTAGCCAATTTTTTTAGCTTTCAGATTGTGCAAAGCAAAGTAATTGTAGTGATTGCATTGTAGAAAAAATCTTACTTATAAGCAAAAGCTCGTAATTTAAGATCATTTGATCAAAAATCGTCTCTGTACAAAATAGCAAGGAAAATAAAACATACGTTCTGACCTGTAGTTGTAGACAAATAAACTGTGAATACATTGCAGAAATCGATTTGTAGCTATACGTTACTTGGAAACCACAGTATAAGAATTAGTATACGCAGTACCCTAAAATTTTAGTACCAGGAAAACTCGTAGATTGCGTCACATAATGTAAAATGGTATTGTGGAAAAACGGAAAGTCACCAGATTGAGACTTTTTGTACACTTATACTCTAGGGATAGCTTAATCATAATGTACTAAAAGTGGTTCATAAAAACGTGTTTGTGAATTTTTATAGCAAATCGAATTTTGTCATCCTACTTCTTGCACATGCTGTATACAAAAAATGTAAAGTGGGATTGGTGATTAAGTGATTAACTTAATCACCAATCCCGGATTAAGGATTGGTGATTCTAATCCGTGATTAGACAAGCCTGACCGTAACATAGTGCAACTCATTGTTGAGGAGTACTTGAGTACGCCGGTGAGGATTTGAATACTAGCATTGTAACATGAAATCTTCCTCTTAGTCAGCTTTCCTAAGTTTACTGAAGCTTATTTGTTTATACATTTTTGAGTTCTTAGCTATCCTGTCAACCAACTATACGTTTTCTAGAACGTTAGTAACTAAATAACTGTGCTTGGTAGAAACCTCAGCTGCAATGGAACCAACCAAATTTCCTATGTCTTGAGTTCAAACTTTAAACTGATCTTCTTGAGAATAATCCAAAAGTCAAGTCAAAAAGTTTCCATTGCATTGACCGGTAAAAAGTAAACCTATTTGCAAAAAAGCACTCTTCTGTTTATATTTTTACGAAAACAAATACTTAAAAGGTTAGACTAGAAATATCCAGATTTCAAAATAAGTATAGATAACCATCTCCAATACTGCCCATATGATTGGTTTCAGCAACCGTTAAAAGATTCTGATTTTCAAATAAGCAAATACGAAAACAGATACAATTTACAATTTAACTAATAGGATTTTCCTTAAAACCTTTGATAAAGACACTCAAAATTTATTCATGTATTAGTGTGCACAATGCAAATATCCAAAGAATCGATGGCATTATTTTACTTTAAATATAACGAGTATTAAGAAACTATCAAAACAATCCCAAAACGACTAAAAAACATCATTGATTTGAATGATCCATATCATCCACGTGGGCAACGCTTTCCTGAATTTTAAGATATGACTTTTATTAGATATGTTACTATTAAGCTTGTCTTATTTTTTGTCCATTCTGGAACCCCTGGTTGGTCGCTAAATATTTTAGTATTTGTAAAATTCAAAGCATCTTTAAAATATATGCAAGCCCAAAATATTCTAATCCTGTCTGAACCAACTTAGACTATAAGCTACTGTTTTTAAAAACAAGCCTGAAGTCTGAATAACATCATAACAAATGCACAGATCAATTGTAGATTATATTATGTTACTACTCGTGCCTGCAAAGGCAGACATCGACCAGTTTTGCATATTAAAGCTAATTCTAAAGTAAGCAGTCGTCTATGGAATTTCACGTCACAAAGAACTAAATACTATTTTCGTTTACTGCTTTGAAGCCTTATCAAGAAAACTAAACTAATTCCCCGCAAACTCATGAAATCTCCCAGAAATGTTAACAACACAGATCAAAAACGATGTTGCCAAAAGACTTGGTATTTTTGTAAAATACACGGCGTCTGGCGGTTTCTACTGGGATGAAAACAAAAGTAAATTTGTTGTTACCCAAACTTGGTCATACTGGACGTGGGTGGCAACATACTACGTGGGCAACGCTTTTCAGCTAGCGCTTCTTGCGTTTCTATACAACCTAAATAACAGCTCTGAAAACATTCCCGAAGATGTAGACAAAACAAATCAGAGCAATAAATCCAACAACACAATACTTTTAACATTTGCTGGTCTTGTGTTTTGGATTATAGTGGCAGGCATTCTTAATGTTGGATCCTTGAATATTGCATATCAGGACGACATGGCAGAAAATATCAACCAGGTTTACAAATTGGACGAATGTTTAAACAATCGTTTTGCAAACCATGGACCAAACAACAATGAATCCTCCAGGCTGGACCTGCTTGTTAGACTTGTTTGCATTCTGCCGCTGACAGTGCCAATAATCTTTTGTGGCTCTTTATTTCATCCATCTGATCCAGTTCATAACATCATGGAAGATATGTTTGAAATCCAAATTTCACCAAAGTCATTATTCACCTGGGCATTGCTGTTGATAGAGGCATGGGGTGTGATCTGCTGCACAGGAATTGTTATAAGTACAGTATTAACGGCAGTGCTCGCCATAGTAAATGCTGAACAATGGCTATCTTACGGAATGCCTGGAATGGCTACTGCAAAAATGAAAACAATCGATTCTACTACATTCTACACAGAGCATCTTGGCGAAATTCCAGAAGACACGCTGATTTGGATCTACCGAACACTTCAACTAACAACAGGAATGACAAATTTCTGGATGCAAAATGCAAGGTTTGCTGCTGTAGTGGCAACATTGCTGGGAATGGCAGCTATTGCTAGCTATGCACTCATTTCAAACAGCACTGCAATGTTTCAAGATGGGTCTCTTATGGCGTATTCGTTGGCAGCGGTACTTGCATTTGCCTTGTTTGTTGCAGTGCTTATATTCTACATGGAGTGCTACTTTCTTGATTCAGTAGAAGGAAAAGGTTTGATGTTCAGAAGTAACATAATGAACTCTGTCTCAAGAAGGAGTTCAGCGTACAAAGCTGCCAAATCCTTTAGATCAGTCACATTAATGGCAGCTTATCCATTTTGTAATGTAAATATGACTACTTTCCCAGAGTGGTGCAGCATTGTAATAGATAGATTGGTTGACCTATTAGTTATGTAAGTTGTGTGGATTTAGTAGTAGAGAACTTAAACACTACTTTTCCAAAGCAACATATACATAGCATAGCATTATGATGACAACATTGCACACACATATCGTTAATATTTATATTAAATAACATTAATCGAATCAGAGCCTAATGACAATTCTAAACGTACATACTAGTCTCTGATTTACATGTTGTTGCCAACCAATTTTGCTTAACTCTTTTATATAGGTTATAGTGACATAAGAAACATTATAAATATTCAATCCTTAATTTATAATGAGTTGGCTAAAAATCATTCAATTTTACATAACCGTCTCATGAAAACTGAATGTTTTGGGGATGAAAGGGTGACTTTGTTTTAAAATGCTGTATAAAGTGGTTTTTAGTGAAACCGTTTTGAGCCTTAACGACATCAGGAAGTAGAAAATGCTTGAGTACAGAAGCTAAAAGTGCGTGGCTGAAAACACTTTTTTATTTTGGTATAAGTTTTTCCTTATCTGCAATAAACCGTTAATTCCGACATTTAAAGTGTCATTATCGTTTCAGGTTTAGGGTTAAATACATGTTCTATGAAAAATTCATTTTGAAAATTTTGCTTGATTAAATTTATTTGTAATTGGATACAAGAGACTAACTTCAGATACGCAATAATGAATGCTCTCTAAACTAATAATTCTTGGCTGCAAAACTAACTTTTAGTTGTCTGGTTACATTACAATAAGTAGTTAGTCAATTTTAAAGAGCAGAGTACCTCGGATTAACGAAAAAATTATGCGTCTGTCTGTTAAAGTAAGTTTGAAATTCTATAGAAATACATCTTAGAAAAAATAAATTTTATCTTCTGCTGTAATATCCAGTAAACGCACACAACTTTTCGTTTTGTTTATACTTATACAAGCTCTTACATCACCGGTTACTAATTATAATTAGTAACTGGTGTAACCATTATAATTATAATTAGGAATAAGGATTATTATTGCAGAGTAGTTACAAAACTCGTTTTTGCAAATACTATTACGATAAAATATTAGAAACTATTAAAATTAGTAACTATCAGTAACCTATGTTTAATCTTCCAACAATACGATAAACTGTTTAATAATTTTACCGATTATGCATGTTAATAATTGGACCAAACTGGTTAGATGGTTATTAACAATCCAATATCAATAATATTCTCCAAGTAACGGTACAAGTGGGTGAATATGTTGGTTGGATTGGATACATGTAATCTTGGTGAATGGTCGCACCTTATGATGAAACTGCACAGATTTGATAAAAACCAACAAAATGATTCGATGAATTAATATTCGATGCTAAACCCTTTTTAACAGATATTAAACAGGAAAATTCTTAGTTGTATGCACGTCGATTTACTTTCTCGGAAGTTTGCCATAAATAAAATGTTTCCAGTAGCGGGTGAACGAGTGCATTTTATATACCTAGTATTGTTGAAACAATAAAACCGTTTGTGTGCTTAAGTAATACCAGCGGCCCCGTTCTGAGTCGTTATGCTGAGTAAATAGCATTTTTATACCAACCATGTGTTCGATTAATTTAAGCTGATCTATCGCCGACAGTTTTAAGAATTATAATATGTGTAGAGGCGTTTATAAATACGATCTCCTTATGCTACTGATCTCCCCAGGTGCTCCGCACTGTATTTAACTGCATCATAGTCATGCTTTTAATTGTATATTGGGTTTTAGGGGTTGAGGAACAAGCCAATTTATCAGTGGTCGGTTGCTTTTGGGTACTTTTTATTGTTATCCTTCATTTTCTTTCATAACCCAAGAATATTCTGAACGCATACCGTATTATAGTGCAAATCATTTTTGAGGAGTAGGTTAGTACGTTGGTGAGGATTTTGGTATTAGTATTGTAAGATTAAAGCTTCCTCTTCGTCAGCTTTCCTAAGTTTACGGAAGCTTATTTGTTTATGCGTATAGCCATCCTGTCAACCAACATAACGTTTTCTAGAAAGCTAGTAACTGTATAGCTGTGCTTGGTAGAAACCTAAGCTTCAATGGAACCAACCGGATATCCCATGTCTTGAGTTCAAACTTTAAGCTGATCTTCTTGAGAATAATCCAAAAGTCAAGACAAAAAATTTCTATTGCATTGACCCGTAAAAAGTAAACCTATTTGCAAAAAAGCACTCCTCTGTTTATATTTATACGAAACCAAATACTTAAAAGGTTAGACAAGAAATATCCAAATTTCAAAATAAGTAAAGATGTCTATCTATATGATTGGTTTCAGCAACCGTTCAAATAAGCAAATACAAAAACAGATACAATTTACAATTGACTAAGGGGATTTTCCTGAAAACCTTTGATAACAAAATACTAAAAATTTATTCATGTATTAGAGTTCACAATGCAAATATATAAAGAATCGATTGCATTATTTTAGTTTAAATATAACGAATATTAAGAAACTATCAAAACAATCCCAAAACGACTCAAGAAAAACACCATTGATTTGATTGATCCATATCATCCACGTGGGTAACGCTATCCTGAATTTTAAGATATGACTTTTATTTGATATGCTACTTTTAAGCTTGTATTAATTTTTGTCTATTCTGGAACCCCTGGTTGGTTGCTGAATATTTTAGTATTTGTAATATATGAATGTTTAAAATATATGCAATGCCAAAATATTCTAATGCTGTCTGAACCAACTTTCAACATAGTATATAAGCTGCTGTTTTTAAAAACAAGTCTGAAGTATGAATAACATCATAACAAATGCACAGATCAATTGTAGATTAAATTATGTTACTACTCGTGCTTGCAATAGCAGACATCGACCAGTTTTGCATATTAAAGTTAATTCTAAAGTAAGCAGTCGTCTGAGGAATTTCACAAAGAACTAAACATCATTTTCTTTTACTGATTTTAAAGCATTATCAAAAAACTAAATTAATTTCGCGCAAACTCAAAAAACCTCTTAGAAATGTTAACAACACAGATCAAAAACGATGTTGCCAAAAGACTTGGCATTTTTGTAAAATACACAGCGTCTGGCGGTTTCTACTGGGATGAAAACAAACGTAAGTTTGTTGTTACACAAACTTGGTCCTACTGGACATGGAAGGGAACATACTACGTTGGCAACGGTTTTCAGCTAGCGCTTCTTGCATTTCTATATAATCTAAACAACAGCTCCAAAAATATTCCCGAAGATGTAGACAAAACAAATCAGAACAATAAATCAAACAACACAATACTTCTATTATTTGCTGGTCTTGAGTTTTGGATTATAGTGGCAGGCATTCTTAATGTTGGATCCTTGAATATTGCATATCAAGACGACATGGCAGAAAATCTCAACCAGGTTTACAAATTGGACGAATGTTTGAACAAACGTTTTGCAAACCATGGACAAAATAACAATGAATCCTCCAGGCTGGACCTGCTTGTTAGACTTGTTTGCATACTGCCGCTGACATTTCCAATAATCTTCTGTGGCTCGTTATTTCATCCATCAGATCCAGTTCACAACATTATGGAAGATATGTTTGAAATCGAAATTTCACCAAAGTCATTATTCACCTGGGCTTTGCTGTTAATAGAGGCATGGGGTGTGATCTGCTGCACAGGAATTGTTATAAGTACAGTACTAACGGCAGTGCTAGCCATAGTAAATGCTGAACAATGGCTATCTTACGGAATGCCTGGAATGGCTACTGCAAACATGAAAACAATCGATTCTACTACATTCTACACAGAGCATCTTGGAGAAATTTCAGAAGTCACGTTGATTTGGCTCTACCGAACACTTCAATTAACAACAGGAATAACGAATTTCTGGATGAAAAATGTACGGTATGCTGCTGTAGCTGCATCGCTGATGGGAATGGCGGCTGTTGCTAGCTACGCACTCATTTCAAACAGCACTGCAATGTTTCAAGATGGGTCCGTTATGGCATATTCGTTGGCGGCAATACTTGCAATGTCCCTGATTATTGCAGTGTTCATATTCTATATGGAGTGCTACTTTCTTGATTCACTAGAAGGATACGGCTTGATGTCCAGAAGTAGAATAATGAGCTCTGTTTCAAGACGAAGTTCAGCGTACAAAGCGGCCAAATCCTTCAGATCGGTCACATTAATGGCAGCTTATCCATTTTGTAATGTAAATATGAGTACTTTCCCAGAGTGGTGTAGCATTGTAGTAGATAGACTTGTGGATTTATTGGTTATGTAATACGTGTGAATTTAGTAGTAAAGAACTTCAATACAACTTTCCCGAAGCACCATAGCATTAAGATGACAGTATTGCACACATTTTTGCTAATATTTATATAAAATAGCATAAACGGTATCTGAGTCTAATGACAATGTTAAGCGTACGAACTTGTCTGTGATTTACATGTTATTGACAACAGATTTTACTTAACTGTTTTATAAAGGTTATAGTGACATAAGAAACATTATAAGTAGATTTTAAATATCCAATCAATAATTTGTGATAATTGGCTAGGAATGGGAATTGTCACTGCTGCTATTCACCAACAGATGTTTTAAAATGCTAAGTCACAATAAACCAAATTCTTTGGAATTTAATTTTAAAAATTCGCATTTACGTATGTATGTTGTATGTACTTAGCTCTCTTCGTAGTGACAAAAAAGACTCCGGCCAACCTAGTTTATTCTTCTCTTTACCACTGGCTTTTAAATTTAATTCGCATGAATGAAAAGTCATAGTTTGTTCTTCTTGTGTTTTCACTCCTTCAATCAACCCCAGCCTCATCTTTGTTATTGCTATTCCTTGTTAATTTTGGTCATCACGAGAAGAAATAGCTACAGTTGCTTTTTCATCAAAGCAGCTTAATCTGAGTGATTTCTCAAGCAGTTGTAACCTGCTGGTCCGGGTGGTACAACTGGTACTGGCAGGGGAAAGTAAAATGAATCGGGACATGTGCAAGTCCAAAGTGGACTGGTAATCCAAATGGGAATTATTGGGTTGATGATCATACGCCTGGCAACATACTCCAATTTGCGAACAGGCTGGAGGTACTACACGGATTTATTTGGAACCTGGGACCACATCCCGGTTTAATAATTTTTATAATAAAATGCATACTTTATTTTGAAGCGGCAAACAACAATTGTAAAGTTTACATTGCTAATTTTTAACCGCAATTTTGGCTTCTTTATAATATTTTTACTATTATCATCGTTGTTAGCCTTTCAATTTCACATTACCGTCTCATCAAAGCGGAATGTTTTGGGGATGAAGGGGTGACTTTAAAACTGAACGAAGGACCCTGTAGCTTACGGCTACGAATGGGAGTCTAAATAATAAGAAGGCGTTGTGGCAAGGCCGACCAAATGGTCTAACTGGAAGGTCGGTATCTTACACAGAATCGTCACGTCATAAAGCTGTGAAGTGGAGGGATTAAATTTCAATTCAGAATTTAATGAAAAACAAAACACTTCATTTAAAACGAAAATACGAAGTATATTGACACGTGAGCGCGCTTTGGACTATGTATTGGAGTATTTTTTATATTGCATACAACTGTTTTTATAGACTGATGTAATATTTCGTGGAAGTCGTGGTCACGGTATTTTTTATTTTAGCATTACATATACCGTCCACACAACTCATTTGTGTTCTTTTGGTTATCTAAAAGCTTATCTTGTTGTATCGGTTGATTGGTTTATCACAATTTTCCACTTTTTAAGTACCGAAAGTAATCAAGTTTTGCGAGTGAAATTTAGAAAGGACACATTGCATGCTGCACTCATTTTTATCAGAAATCATCAGTTAGAAAGCTGATTACGGAATGAAAATCCGTGTATTATTAAATCGAGCATCATACAGTTTTGTTTTACTCAGAATATATTCAGACCATACTATTTTAGTCCAAATATGAGCCCCATTCTTAGACCAATAGTTTTAGTTTTGTCATTTTTTATGACAATAGCAGTTTTTACAGCTTTGGTATCCTCAAAAAATCGAATGAAAGAACAGGGTAAGTTAATTGTTCGTCGTGTGACTTTAAACCAAATTTATATTATTTTTAAAATACTTTATATATTTATCCAGGTAAAAACATCGCAGAAAGCATGTTGTTGGTGGGATCTATTGAAGGAAAGACCTTTTTTGTGGAGTATGAACCATTTAAGGTAATCGGTATATTAACATATTACGATACTTCACCTAAATATAATCAAAGTCGATAATACATTGTCATATTTTTACAGAACTGGACTGAAGCTAAGCAGTACTGCATAAATACAGGAATGCGTCTTGCAAGCATTACATCATTAGAGCAAGCTAACTTCTTACAATCAAGGAGAAACTGCACTAACGGACCTATCGATTTTTGCGGTGGTAAGCCTAGGCATAATAATATATATATTTAGACAATCAAATGAATACTAAATTATTATATTATTTTATTTCAGGTTACTGGATAGGAGGAAGAATTACGAAAGCTGATATAAACATATCAGACTTTGTATGGGACCACAATAATGAAACAGTAAAGAACCCTGGTATACGGTACATCAAAGCAGGCACTTTGAATCAGTGCTTATATTATGGTACAGGAAATGGAGGACTTATTAGGCCTTTAGATTGTTCCTTACGTTTTGGAACTCTCTGTGAAATTTCACAATAAGCTTAATTGGATATTCTTGAAATAGGTTTAAACTTCTGGCACTGCCAATATTTTAATTAATAAATGTGTGGAAGCTGAATAAGCCGTAAACATTCAACTTTTAGTAGTGGTTTGTTGATTGTCTGTACATTAGAAATGCGCTCACGTAATCGCATGCGAGCATAAATATGTGTAAATAACAGCTATTTTGTTAAAAAGTTGATACTGAAAAAGAATGTTTACTAAAATATTATTAAAATTGCATATAAGCATAAAGTTTACTCTACGCTTAGTGTAGGCTAATGCTCAATTTTGTGGGAGATTACTCCAAGAAATATGATCACTGAAATGCTTAAAATCTAGAAAATTATAGAAATGATTGTCAGTCACTTATGGTATATTTTTTTGAGACATCTAAATACGGCATTAATGATTTACCAAAAAGGTGGAACTGGGAGTAATAGTAACTACTGCTTTTCCTCTTATGCGGAGCATTTCTAATTCGTACCAATGAAGAACAAGCCGTGCTTCCTTTGGTTTTAAATGGGTTCCTGAGCTCATAGTATGTGCTACATAAGTGACTCTTGACATCTGCGATTTTATACATATCATAACGTACATGTGGTTTTATTGTATATTTTTAGTTTTTGAAACCTTTGGTGAGAAAAGTAAACCACAGTACACAAGTGACACAGTTGTGAGAAAATGAATAAAAAATACAATTCCAAGACCCACATTCTCCGCAAAAACTACTAGCAAAGCATACAAAGTTTCATACCCGACTAACGTGCAAACGTTTAGACAAAGGGCTATTCCAAACACTTTGTCAAATCTTTGTAATAATCTGATCAACACCTTCAGCTTTACTAAAAGAATTTTATACTTAGCTAACTGATTGACAGGCTGAGCTTCTAATATTTGCACTTCTAACTCAAATCTTCCGGCAAGCTTGTCAAGTTGCAGGAATATACTCAAAATCAAAGCAGCGCTATAGATTTCTCTTAAAAATATAATTCCACCTGTTTTGTTTTTGAGTTGGGAAAACAGCGGCTCAGCAGGTCAAAGTCGCATCCCCGTTGAAATGAGCCTGTCAATGCAAATGTAAAAAGCACTATGTTCCAAATCCAACCACTTGCGTGTTTCTTTAAAATCATGAAATTATTTAAACTAAAATATAAAATGATAAGTATGGAAGAAAAATATAAATAGCTAGCCAATTTAGATTTTAAAATCATTTCTAAGTTTATATCGCATTTTTAGCTTGTCTCTGTAAATACTTAAAACAAAGCAAGCAACATGCATGCGCGTCAATTTAAAGCGCTTTTAATAATCGTGAAAAGCAAGAGCTTCAAAGATAACATAAAAGCTATCAGTGTCAATATTTTAAATAAGACAAATAATTTGCAAACTGGTAGACATCAAGAGTGACATAAATAATATGCTGTTTTAGAAGCGAGCATTTTTAATGATTTCCTATGGAAGTTTATTGTGTGATGAAACGTGAATGCTTTAGAGCAGGTGAAAGCAAAAAAATGACTGAGACATAGGCGCTGAAAATTTGTAAAATTCGGAATTTATAATTTTATGGTCTAACAAAAAAACGCATAAGTGAATCACAATAAGACAAGATACGATAGACAGCTTCAAAATTTATTTTAATTTTGTACAGTTTCCTTTCAAGAAATTTCAAAAAATGAGCAAGGCCATTATGAAATAAGTTTCAAATAGAATTTTGATTTTGTTGCTGAGATTTCAAATACTTTAGGTGATCCTTCCGGGAGTATAACTGCTTAAAATGACTTATTCTCGGCTTTCCTTTTCCACTTGCATCAACATGAGTACTATTAACCTCCACCACAAGTACCTTCAATTTACCACAAAGTTCCCAAATATTACTGCTATCCATTTTAACCCAATAGTTTCCCAGAAACTGGATCTGTCGATTTTTCCTCATTTCCCCTAATTGCTTATTACGAGTAGTACCCTCCACAATTTTCACATTGACAATCACATGAAGCCACTCCAAAGTGTCTTTAACTGGCAAGATAATGTCCAGAGGTAACATATTCCACAAAACCAACTTTAATTTCCGGAGTTTTGGAAAGTTCAATTTTAAATTTGGATACTCATTATAACTTTCCAGTAAAAGGTCATCAGTTGGTGGCGGAGGTAAATTTAGTGACAGATCGGTTAACGAGTCTGACCACTTTGTTTCAATGATTTTCAGCACTTCAGAAAATCTCACATAACCACAAGTTTCCTCCAAATAATCAACATGCAACTTTTTCAATTGCCCATTAATCTTTGACTCTCTCAGATTCATAATTTCCTTGCTGCAGCAAAAACTCATGGCCAGATGGGTTAGATTTGACAACTCCACAGAATAGTCGTTATGGGCTTGCACATCAGGCCAATGATAGTAGCTACTTACTTCAATAATTTTCACGTGGTTATTGTGTTTTAACACTTTGTTAAAAATTGGAGCAGGTAAATTGAATGTCTTAAACAATATCAAGTTTTCAAACTTAGGAAATGTTTTCCTGTCAATTTCCTGTTCCAACTCAGCAATCAGCTTACAAACTGGTACTTCCACACGGTTCTCCCAAGGGCCCTCCATACACACTAAGCCGTAGTGGTCGAAAATTATGTTCAGCACTTTCAAATTCGGCATTAATTTCACTAAATCTCTAAAGTGCTTGTAACTGTCAGCCAGTCGGGTGTAGATGTCTCCCACAGTTATGTCGCAATACCAAATGTGATGCCCGTATTTGGTCAACATGGTCTTCAGTTCGGTTATGTAGTACTTAATGGAACTAAGGCCCACTGAGCGAGAAATAAACGGGTTTTGGGTGCAGTCATGACTGGTCTCAAAATGTGCAAGAAAGTTGGGACAGTTGATGTTGTATACATACGTGGTCTGCATTTGTGTGGCACTACATATTACGGAATACCAGAGCTTCTTTCCACAGAAACTTATAAAGTGACTTTGATGGTTTTGGAGATAATGGTCAATAGCATTGCGCCAGGTCATAGAAACTAGCCGGCTGCTTAAGTAGGGAATGTCGCACTGATAATATTTTACAACGTGATTGCGAACTTTTTTGCTATGTTCCGGATTTAATGGAGGTTCTGATTTGTGGGCGATGATGGGGAATACGAAAGGAAATAGAAACTCCACGCGTTGATCCAGTAAAATGCGACGGAAGTAGGGGGAGGCATTGCTAACGTGTTGAAGAGTGGTGGCACTGCTGACGGTTGACAGCTTGTTGAGAATCATTGCCCAAATCTGAAAATGTAAATTTTGAAAAGGTTAATCATCATTTATTTAATAAATCACGATTGTGGTAACAGTTTTATTGCTCACCTCGTCAGGAAATATTGATCTTAGATGAACCATATCGTCTGTAATTTTTTTATCGGCTTTTGCGTCATTTTGCGCTAAGTTGTCCATGATTAGTAAGCAATTGAATCAGATAACCTACTTTACTATTTGAAACCTTGAATTGAAGATTTGTACTGGTTTTCAAAATATACTAATATTTGCTTTCACTTTTCCACAGAAAATGGGTCAAAATTCCGGTTTCTATTTCTGACAGTAGAGATAAGAAACTAAACATACAAAATATGCACTAGTCTTCAGTATTCTCAATCTATTGTATTGCCAATATTGTGATCAATACGGAGATTCAAACTATCCTTAAAACAAAAATTAATCGACTTTGGAATTCATTAAAAATATTTTTGACAGCGGCTTGTTTTGCTGACAGAAACGAAGGAACAAACAAAACATCTGACAGATATAAGCAATATAAAAAGGGAAGTTGTCTCTAGCCGGCATACGTGTTCACGGTAAAATTGAGGGCTCGGCAATGCACACTGTTATATATTTTGTTTATGTTTGGAGTACATAAAGCCAGCTAACAGAAATGCCATGATATTTGTTCGCAAAATAAACTTATCTATATAATTCTAGATATTCATCATTATGATTCATTATTGCATAATGCATAATCCATATGACCGTCATCTTTTCGAGAATTAAATGTAGTTTTAAAAATTGATTGCTTTGTCCCCGAATGAATATAAAAACTTTTTGGATTTTTTGCAAAGGAATTAGACGAAGAATCGAATGAAGTCGAAAGAACAGATCAGCCAGAGTTCTGAAAGTCATTGAAACAAAGTGACTGATCTGTCACTAAATTTACCTCCGCCGCCAACGGATAACATTTTACTGGAAAGTTATAATGAGTATCCAAATTTAAAATTGAACTTTCCAAAACTCCGAAAATTAAAGTTGGTTTTATTGAATATGTTACCACTGGATATTACCTTGCCGGCTTAAGACAATTTGGAATTGCTTCATGTGATTGTCAACGTGAAAATTGTGGAGGGTACTGCTCGTGCTAAGCAATTAGGTTAACCGAGAAAAAATGAACGGATCCAGTTTCTGAGAAACTACTGGGTTAAAATGAGTAGTAGTAATATTTGGGAACTTGTGGTAAACTGAGGTTACTTTTGGTGGAGGTTAATAGTACTCATGTTTATGCAAGTGGAAATGAAAAGCCGAGATTAAGTCATTTTAGGCAGTTGTACTCCTGGAAGGATCACCTAAAGTATTAGAAATCCAAGCAGCAAAATTAAAATTCTATCTGAAAAATAAAATTTATATTTCATAACGGTCTTTCTCATTTAAAAATATCTTGAATGAAAACTATAAAAATTCAAATAAATTTTGTAACTGTCTATGATTGACTGATTATGTTTGCCTTATAATTCTTTTATCGTGCATTTTTATGTTACATCATAAAATTGTAACTTCCGAATTTTACAATTTTTAACGCGCCTATGGCTCAGCTATTTTTTGTTTCCACCTGCGCCAAAGCAACCACGTTTCATCACACAATAAACTCTCATAGTTAATCAGTTATAAAAATGCTTGTTTTGTCCCCAAATGAATATGAAAACAATTTTGACTATTTTGCAAGGGAATTACATGTAAAATCAAATGATGCCAAAAGAACAAACCCGCCGCGTTTATTTAGACAACTGGAATTTACGATAATTATATTTTATACGAAGCTTTGCAGAAATCTGAGGAAATTAAAGTTCCTTTTAAGAAATTGCTTTCCTTTTAAGAAATTTTATTGATGCGCGCATAATATTTGTAGCCAACCGTACTTTTTTGGGAAATTGTCCTAATCGAATCCATCATTTTCCTTGTGATTGAGACAGCAACAGATTTGTAATTTAATGAGTCAAATAAACAATTATGAATAAAGTGTTTCTTTAAAAATATTATCAGTCTAGTACCAGGGGTGAAATTTCACCCCCTGGTACTAGACTGATTATGCTATTTGTATTTTCCACAAAGGCACTTGCACATGAGCAGCAATAGTATTTTTTCACGGCTTTTCACTGTTTTGTACGGCTGCCATGAAGAATCCGAAAAAAATGCACAACTGTTTACATAAAGTCGTTTTATTTATATTTTATAACAAAAACGAAATCGAATGTTTTGTTTTTGAATGTTATTCTGCTTGTAAAATATCTCATATTACAAAGGCATTAAAATGGTAAAAATGTGTATTAAAGCGGATAAGAACCACGGTCTGAAAAACAATATTTGATACTTCTAGAATACTGCGTCGTCTTAAATATTAATGATAATGTTAGAAGCGTGACACTACTATTGGTATTATTACATTGAATGAAGTTTTAAGTTACAAAACCCAAATATTGCACTTAACCAACAAACCTAAGGGCTTAGTAAATAGTCAAACACAAGGAACCTGTTACTAGTTTAATAAACAAAATCATACTGTATAATACTTTTACAAACTGATATACCTAGGGTACTAGTTACAACAGGAAATGGTTACACCATATAAAACCAGCGTGGAATTAAAATTTTAGCGTAGCTTTGCTTCATTTACTTCATTTCATTTATGAAAGAACACAAAAACATATATTACACAGCCAGGTTACACGTTAACACAAACTGAAAATGATTAGTTTGACAGATAGTTTGAAGAAAAAATTAAGTTATAAAGAAGAAATACCAATTACAAATTAAATCAAAACTATTATTTTTATTTCATAAATATTAAGTTGGGCCCAATGGTCTATTGGTATGATTCCTACCCCGGGAGTAGGAAAATTTGGAACAATTCCCAATAGGGCCAAATATATTTTTTATATCTAGCAAGTTAAAAATTAATAAAAGAAATCAATAAAAACTATGAATTATAAAGTTACCTATTTATTTCTTTATTTGCTTCATATTTTCGCAGCCAGTCTGTTCTGGTCTCACGAAAACACCTGCAAGTTTGTCCGTCAAATGTTTCGAACGTAACCTTGTACACGCTCAATTTGGGCAACAACTCCCAAATATTTGTTTGGTTCTGTCCATCCCTACTTATCAAAAGGTCAAAAATTGTAAGCTTATGATTGTCTACAGATTTTTGCAATTCCACATTTAGCAATGCGTTTTTGTGACGAATCGTAACATCCAAAATTTCCAAACTCTTTCCCAACGGCAAAATGATATCCATACTGCTATGGTTACTGTTACAAATTACCAAGACTAACCGTCTCACCTTCTCCATTTTTAGTTTATACGTGGTGCAATTTCTCTTTATCGTTTGATTATTTATTTCCCTTTGTGGCAAGTTGATCATCAAGTCAGTCAACGTGTGCCCCCATTTGTTTTCCAGCATGCGAAATATTTCATTCCATTCAAAATATGGACAGCCGTCAAAATCCAAGTAAAGCGATGTTAAAGGCCAGTTCACTTTTGTACTTTTCATCTTCTCAAAATCCAATCTGGTATGATACTGTATGTACAACTTTTTAAGGTTGGGCATTGGCACGCTGTAAATGTTGTATTTTTCATGATCAATCTTTCTTTCAATCTGCAGCATACTCACGTGTGCATTTTTTCGAATAAGCTCATTAAAAATGGCCACCGGTAGATTCCAAGTTCGTAAAAGTTCCAGATTCTCAAATGTAGGTAAGCCATTTGTTACTACCTCTTTACGTAGTTGTTGATGTTCCTCGGACGTAGGATAGTATTCGGTGAAGTATTTTATTCCATTTACGTGGTACACTATTGCTTTTGGTTGATATATAATGTAAAGCACACGCAACTTTGGCATTCGTAAGAGCACATATCTGAGCCGGTTATAGTACTTTAGCTTGTCCAAATGCTTTTCCCGGATATACAAAGTGCAATACCAAATGTGATGTCCGTATATATACAAAAGCCAATCAACATCCTGAACTCCATCTGTGCCCTTAATTTCAATAGAAATGTCTCTGGCAAAAAATGGATTTTGTCCACGTCTCAATGGACAATTGGAGAGACTAAAGTGATCCACGAGACTCCCAAACATATTCGGAGATCTCTCACTATAAACCACTTTTTGCATAGCCCAGTTTCCTGGTAAATTATCACTGCCTACCTGGTCCAGATGATGCCAAGCCTTCATGGGATTTTTGGATGGACGTTTTTTCATTTCGTATTGCTGAGGCAAATTTTGGTAGAACTGATCAATGCCTTTCCACCATGCTCGGCATACTGTACGAAGCTCAAGAATTCTTTCAGGAAGCTTAGATCCCTTCTCGACGTGTGAAACAAGTACTTTGTTCCAAACTTTACCCGATAAAAACTGCACACATCTTGCCAACAAACGGTTTCTAAAATAGAGGGACGCATTGCATAAATTTTCCAAGTCATCGGATGACTTTACACATTCCAGGATTTGAACCCAAATCTGTTAAACAAATATGTATGTTTTAAGTGTCAGTTTTATTCAATTAGTCTTAAAACAAGCAGATCAACTTACCTCTTCAGGAAATATTTGCAACAAATACCACGAATCGTTTTGGAATTTAGCCTCCAAGTCTGGTAAAACAGATATTTTAGCAATATTTTGCGGTTTAGATGATTGGCCTTCATTTTCAACTTTGTCCATTATTTTTTTCAGTTAAATGCAGCGTGGAAAAGGATTTTTTCTTACTATCTGAGCACAGTTTAAAATGCAAATAAACCACAAATTTAGCCGTTGTGAATTTTTTTTACCATATCATACGGTTATTTTCCACTTGATATTTCTCTGACTGACTGACTCGGGCTAATTTCCTTTGACTTTCACAAGTAGGGTAATAATATGCTTTGCATGCTCACAACACTAATGACAAGTGGAAGCTAAGTGCATAGCCCATCCCAATCAACTTATGAGGACAGGAACATGGAGTTCATTGTGTTTGTCATGGAGTTGTCATGGAGTTGTGCGAGCTCGAGCAGTGAAATGAAATATCCAAGGTGTGTTCTGATGAGCACAGTATTGAGGACGGTCAGCACAAAAAACGAGTCTAAACTTAAGGCATAAGAACTGCTTAAACTGGAATAGGTGAAATTGTTCACATTTTCCCATAGGTACCACAGTAGAGCTATAGAAATACTACAGTATACTTGAAAATGACCGCATAAAAAAAGTAAGAATAGCATAATAAGTTTTCACTTTGCATTGTTTTTCTCTTGTATCTAGGTAACGTTAATTTAAACCACTTGCAAAGTCCAAATCCAAATTGTATTAGTAAGCTTGTCTTAATACATTTTGTGTCAGTCGTTTTTGTTGCAATATTCCGAACACGAAATTGAGTTTTTTGAAATCTGTTTTCGCCAAAGAATTAATATAGAGTAGGTCTACAAAATTGGTGAGCAGATTTTTTAAATTCGAATTCTAAGGTTGAAAGGTCACGGGAATTTTGAAATTGTAACAAGGAACATGTGGCACTTGACATATTATTATAGGTGAGTTTTTGACCAAAACTACGAATCCAATGTAGATTTTAAAAATTCGGGATTGCCTTACCGTTATTCGTATTTTAATTCTTGTAAACAAGATTTCTCAAACAGAAAAGCAAATTTTGGAATTCTGATTTCACAAAAAAACTTTTTATCATTAGGGTTTAAAAATGTCGAGAGGTATTTTTGAAATATGAATAGGTCAGTGCAATTTAGATGTTTTAATGGCAAACATGCTTTCGAGCGAATTCAGTCTGTTTCACAAAGTATTTTGGAATCGAATTATAGTCTGCACTAATCATGGGAATGTTGAAAGTTGAAAGCTGGGAAAATCGATATCTACTAGTATAATTCCAAAAATACAAGCTTTGATAAATGCTGAGGATGCTACCTTTGGAATGTCATATAGTTCACTAATTACGCTGACAAGCTGAAACAAGCTTAAAAGTCTATAATATCAGACATTCTGTGGTGTATTGGATTTCAAACCACATTCCAGGAAGAGCTTTATAGTCACCATCTAAATTTGATTCTCTTTGTGAACCTAAGTTAATTATAATGAAGTATTGCAGCATATGAATTGCATATTAAGATATACTGCTGTGATTGAATTAACACGATGAAGCAATGCCTTTTTTTCTTTACACATTCAAAACACTTTACAATATAGGCTTTATGCATAATTTCTAACCAATTGATTTCATGAGTAGAACTTCTTTCTGACTTCTTTAAAGCCAACAAGATTTTCACCAAGAGTTATATTTGCTAAGTATTTTAAGCTTTACAAATTTATGCACTGTTATAAAGTAAGTTAAAGCAACTTATTTTCTTTCATCTCATTAGAATTTAATCACTATAGAACTTTCTCGCTTACATGAACATGTAATTTTTCAATTGTGAGTCCTTCTCTGGTGGGTCAGTTTTCACTAAAATATCTTTTTAATTCAATCACGCGAACTGATTTCGATACGGAACTGAAAACGATTAAAAACAGGTATACCATAGAACCAACAACATGCCAACCTAAGCAATTAGCAACTTTTATCATTCACAGTACAAGCCACAGGATTGCATGAAGGTGCTCCACTAATATCATTTCACCTTGTGTTCTTTTATCAAAGCTTAACAAATGGGAGATGTACTAAGTATGTTTGCTGGTTCCTTCCATTGTTTATTTACCTTAGCGGATTAACGTGGCCACGTACTCACTATACAAATGCATATAATGTGATAGTCAAATTTGCATGCATACTTTTATCCCTAATTCTGCGGAAATATTAATGTAAATATGTGCCAAACAAATGCCCTATCTGATTCCACTCGAATTTTGGACCAGATTTCTTGTAAGCAACAAAATCTATAAGGCTCTCGTCTTTAAATAAACAAAATCTGGCAGTGCATTGACAGAATTCATGTTGATGCATTGATATATATTATTTTATTTTAAGAAATTAAATGTATTTCTCTTTGACAAGTTTTATGCATTTTGATGCGCACATTATATTCACAGCCAACCATATTTCAATTTAATCGCCACTGTGTTTTGGGAAATTGTACTAATCGAATCCATCCTTTCACTTGTGCTTGGAACAGCAACAGCTTTCCAATTAAGGAAGATCAAATAAAAAATAAAATATGCATAAAGTTTTTCCTTAAAATACGGTACAATTTGTATTTTCCACAAAGAAACTTACGCATAAGCAGCAAGGTATTTTTTTGCACGACTTGTCACTTTTTATATGGTTGCTATGAAGAATTCAATCCCCGAAAATACATAATTACTCAAATAAGTCCTATTATTTATAAATCATCATCATTACATAATCCATACTTAATATTTTGCTTTCTAAATATTATGTTGCTTTTAAAATACCTTATATTTTACAAAAGTTTTAAATTGGTAAAAATCTGCGTTAAATATAATAAGAAACACTTTCTGAAAAATAATTTTAGAATTCTAGAATATTTAGTTGTCTTAACTAGATGATAACATTACAAGCGTTACACTAATACACATTGAATTCGGTTTTCGGTTATAAAACCCAAAGTTTGAATTTCGAACTTAACTACCAATAGTCACACAAGATGAACTATTTGGAGTCTTTCTTTACTAGTTTTATAAACAAAATAATATTTTATATTTTTTGCAAACTGATATACAGTTCTCATAACAGCAGAAACTGGTTTCATAATCAAACAAGCATGGAAACAAAATTTTGTATTTTATTTATTCTTCCTCTTGGCTCCATTGTTTCGCAGCCAATCTGTTCTGGTCTCACAAAAGCACCTGCAAGTTTGCCCATCAAATGTTTCCAACGTAACCTTGTACACGCTCAGTTTGGGCATTAACTTCCAAATAATTGTTTTCTTATGTCCATCCCTACTTATCAGCAGGTCAGAAATAGTCAGCTTCTGATTATCGTTTACTGGATTTAGCAAATCCATATTTAACAATCCGTCTTCGTTACGAATCGTAACATCCAAAGTTTCCAAGCTATTTCTCAACGGCAAAATGATATCCAGATTGGTATGGTTACTAATCACTAATGGCAAAATTAATCGCCCCACTTTCTTCATTTTCAGTTCATACGTGGAACCATTTCTATTTACCTTTTGGTCTTTCATGTCCTGTTGTGGCAAGTTGATCATCAAGTCAGTCAAGGTGTTGCCCCATTTTTCCTCCAGCATGCAAAATATTTCACTCCATTCAAAAAATGGACAGCCGTCAAAATCCAAGTAAAGCGATGTTAAAGGCCAGTTCACTTCCGAATTCTTCAACTTCCAAAAATCCAATTGGTTATAGCACTGTATGTACAACTTGCTCAAGTTGGGCATTGGCACGCTGTAAATGTCATATTTTTCGTGATCAATTTTTCTCTCAATCTGCAGCATACTCACATGTGCATTTTTCCGAATAAGTTCATTAAAAATGGCCACTGGTAGATTCCAAGTCCGTAAAAGCTTCAGATTCTCAAATGTTGGCAAGTCATTTGCTACTACTTCTTTATCCAGCTGTTGATGTTCTGCGAATGTGGGATAGTCTTCGGTAAAGCATCTTATTCCATTTGCAAAATAGACTTTTGCCTTTGATCGATATTTAATGTAAAGCACACGCAAATTCGGCATCCGTAAGAGCGAATTTCGAAGCGCGCCATAGTACAACAGTTTGTCTGAATGCGTTTCATGAATATTCAAAGTGCAATACCAAATGTGATGTCCGTATTTAAATAAAAGTTCATTCACATGCAAATCTCCATATGGGCCTGTGTTCTTAATTTCAATAGAAATGTCTCTGGCAAAAAAAGGATTTCTTCCACGTCCCCCGGGAGGATGAGAAAGATCAAAGTGCTCCAAAAAATTCCGAACCATTGTCGGAGAATTCTCACTATGTGTCAGTTTTTGCATAGCCCAGTTTCCTGGTAAATTATCATTGCCTATCTGGTCCAAATGATGCCAAGCCTTCATGGGATTTTTGGATGGCCGTGTTTTCATTTCGTATTGCTGAGGCAAGTTTTGGTAGAACTGGTCAATGCCATCACACCATGCTCGGCATACTGTACGAAGGTCCAGAATTCTTCCAGGAAGCTCAGAATCAGAACAGCCATTCTCCACGTGCGAAACAAGTTGTTTGTTCCAAATTTTACCCGATAAAAACTGCACACATTTTGCCAACAATCGATTTCGAAAAAAGAGTGATGCATTGCATAAATTTCCCAAGTCATCGGAAGAGTTTACATTTTCCAGGATTTGAACCCAAATCTGTTAAACAAATTTGCATGTTTAAAGCCTCAGTTATATTCAATAATTTAAAAATAAACAAAACAACCTACCTCTTCAGGAAATATTTGCAATATATTACACGAGTCTTTTGATAACTTAGCGTCCAGGTCTGGTAAAATAGATAGTTTGGCAATCTTTGGCGGTTTAGATGACTGGCGCTCATTTTGGGCTTTCTTCATTATTATTTATTTGTCTAATTGATTATAGGTGGGAAATGGATTTTTTGTTACTACCTAACCACAGTGTAAAATGCAAATGAGCCACAAAATGTAGTCGTTGGGAATTTATTCAGCATACCGTATGGGTTTTTTCCACTTCATATTTTCCTTCAGGTTCCGAGTTCCGACTGAGCTTTTGTTTGTCACGATTAAAATAAATATAACAAATATGCCTTGCATGCTCACAACACTAACAAGTTGAAGATTGCCAAGTTTCCTATGCACTGGTAAAGGAAGTGACGTGGAGTTCATTGTGTTAGCTTAATTGTATCCTGTATGTGTACAAGCTTGAGCAGTGAAATGTAACAGCCGACGTGTTTTTAGTGAGCATTGTATTGAAAAAGGTTAGCACAAAAACGCGTGTGAAGGCCAACTGCAGTAACTGGGAATGATAAAATTGTTCACATTTTAATATACGTGCAGAGCTTGACAAATGCCAAAGCATACTTGAAACGTGAACACATAAAAGAAGTAAAAATAGCAAAAGAAGGGTTCACTTTGCATTTTTTTTCTCATTTTTCTACGCAACGTAAATGTACCATTGGCAAGGTGCAAAGCAAAGGCCAACGCGTTTTGTAAATGAGGTAAAATATAAATCGGAATTTTATTTTTACATTGGCATTTTAATTAGGAGTTTTTATAAATTGAAACCTGGTTTTATTTTGAAACCTTCAATTTTTAAAATAAATTTTAGATTTGCTCTAATGTATGCATAAATGATAAGTTCAATCAGATTAAATGATATTTTGTTTTGCAAACAGAATGTTGTAAATCTGAAAATTATTGTTAAATATTGTACATGGAAGATTTTCTTAAAATATTTATGTTGCTGTTGCCTTAAGCTGTGAATCTTTCATTACTTTCATATTTATTGATTGTGGTCCACACAAACAAAATGAATTTTTTTATACTGAACTGAAAAAATAGGTTGGGTCAATATGTCTCAACTAGCTCCCTTAAGGTGCTCTTGATCACTTATTACTTATGTTAGGTTATTTTCATTCATTTTCATCCAAAAACAGCAATATTATATTAGATAATATATTAATGTCTTGATTCACGAATAATGCAAAGTATATAAACTACCAATATATAAAATATTTAACCGTCCACTCATGCATAAAAAAATAGTTGCGGTCGACTTAATATTACGTCACTATAAAAAGGTCTCCTGGAACCAGACGCTGTGCTCTGTAATTTTACAATTTTAATAATACCTAATTGTTTCAGTGCATTGCAATCCAGGGATCATTATAAGTACACAAGCTCGACTAAATAAAGACAACAAGGTAAACATATTTGTGTCGTGTCATTCGACGGAACTTGCGATAATTGTCGCCAAAAAAGTCAATTCCATTTTAGGATTTAAACGTCAACTCGTGGCCACTTATGATGACCAAGTTGAATGGCCGATTATCAAGCGTGCGTATTCAATTTGCTGTTTACTCAAAACAATAGTGACTCTTCTTTACATTTCACTCACGCTAATAACCTTTCACTCACGTAAAACGTTTACCGTAAGAGTGCTATATAACTATATATATGTAAAGAGAACGCTTTCCCTTTCACTTGATCACATGTCACGCTAATTGGATTGACACTGACAAGTATTTGCCCACTGCGTCGACAACATTTCACTTTCCAAAATAGCAGAGTAGCACGCACCTCAAGCAAAACAGATCAATGACCACTCATTTCCCCGACTTGATCAGTTCGCTTGCTAAAGTTTTTTTTCATGTCTACTTGAATCTAAGACAGTCTTAAATTTACTCTGTTGAGAAGTGCACATAATATTTCTTTTGGAAAATATTTCATATTTCCACAGTTTCCATATCATCATAATGGCAATAGTCTTTCCTGTGCCCGGTTTTGTAGACTTTGTCAACCTAACTACAAGCTTTCCCAACATTTTCCCTATAAACGTTATTTCTGAACCCATGGAGTCTTTTTTCTCTCCAAGTACAGGCCGCACTACGCTTCCCTTGAATCGCACAACTATCCACAAAAACGTCACTAAAATTTCCCATTATAACACCTCCAAATCAAAACGTCCCTACCCAACAAAAATCCATCGAACAAAAACAGCATCAAAGCATCGTGTCACTACTAAAAAGCCTCTCAAGCCCAAACCCAAGCCAACCACCCACAAACCACGTCATACCACCCATAAGCCTACACCTTCTACCACCCAACCTCCAAAGTCCACTGCCACCAAAATCCAGGAGTGGTGGTGGGTTTTACTAGTAAGCTTGATAACCCATTTTTGTCATTTTTTCTCTACAGCCGGATAGCAAATGTTTTAGTGCGTTTTATGGGTAGGTGGATAAAAATCAAAACGTATGCTGAAATACGCCAATAGTTGAAAATATTTAAATTGCTTTCGTTTTTATTGGTTTCAAAACGTGCAAAGTGCCACAATTATTATATAAAGCAGTTTTGCACCTTCTTTAGTAAATAATGAATGGACTAAGCACAGTTTTCTTCATCAAAGAAAGTGGACAACAGATTAACTTCTGCATTATAAATGCCATTTCCCATCAAAGTGAATCGTTCCGCTTTTGCCGTTAAAATTGCAACTGTTCAATAGCGAAGTGTTGTGGTTATCTGTTTACTTTAAATGGGGGATCCGTTTTACGTTTTACCATCCATACCAGAATCTCAATTTTACATTTTGGACATCCTGGAATGAGGCACCTTGGATTTTAATCAATTCATTTTTGTTATGCAAGTTGGTAAATTACAAAAATTATACCAATCTCAGGTTTTCTTTAAAATAATACGATTTTTTGCAAGGTTTGGACTTCTGGAGGAAAAGAACTCTGATGGCATTGCAATAATTATTTTGTGGACATTGTGCTGAACGGCTTTAATAGGTAGATATTTGGCTTCTTTCTGAATATGGAGCTTCTCCCGGGATCAAACGTTTTTGCTGGTGTGGGAATACGTTGTTGATGCGGACTACCCGTGGTGGTTCAATATTACGGCGATCACGGCAAGGTAAGACTTATAATATATTTCTAGTATAGTTTACAGAAAAACTGAAGAGATTGGTTTAATTTTTACATTGTTTTAGATTAGCAGAACGACATCCTGCGTAAGCGATTTAGGTGCATACATGTTGTGCAGTTTGGGGAATGG
This sequence comes from Entomobrya proxima, assembly GCA_029691765.1. Lineage (NCBI taxonomy): Eukaryota > Metazoa > Arthropoda > Collembola > Entomobryomorpha > Entomobryidae > Entomobrya > Entomobrya proxima. The sequence continues at coordinate 36,790,113 of CM056169.1, read as the reverse complement.
TATCAGTTGGCAAAATGTGATTGGTGTTCGGGTTTTTACAATAAGCATGTGAGTGTCTTTAGATTAGCAACGCTGTATCTGGAGTAATGTGCATCTGCAAGATATTGTGAGGTAGACCGTGGTGTTTGATAATATTAATCTTGGTGTAATTTTGTAAACAATGTGGTTAAGTTTAGTGGTTTCATGTAAATCTAAAACGTAGTAGTTTTCTTTAACACATTAAAACATTTAATGGTATTTAATGAAATCAATGGAAAGAACATGTCCACATATTAAATATATAGAAGAATTTTCTGTGTCTCTTTCAAAACGAGTATTTTTTCTTTTATTTCTTTAAGATCAACAACCCTTTTACAGGTGCATGCGTTTGCATAGAGTATGGCCCTAGTGCATTCAACAACCAAAGTTCCTGTATTGTGATTTTACGCGTTATGTAAACTTATTGGTACATAAGACAGATATAAAAAGTTTTGATTATTGTTGCAATTAACCTAATTTGTAACTTAATTTTAAAAATAAACTTGATAATGGAACAAAAGATTATAATTTATAACAAACTTTGTTGATTCAATGATAACATATTGAAAAAAGCCCTTTTGCCTTAAATTTTTGAAATTATAGCAACATAAGAGTTTTACACTAATTTGTGGAATTTTGTTATAAAATGGATTGAAAAGTTTGTAGTACAGAAATAAGCTGTGGCTCAACATAAGGGCTAATAAAACCTTTTAATGAATCAATGATACCTTTTATACCTATAATTCCTAACACAAATCCAATTCCAAGCCTAGCATACCAGATCACGTAATCCAACTTTGTCGATACCAATTTGATTTCAGCAATGTTGAATTGGCGTTGCTCTAAGCCAATAATGTAACGGTAGACTGTGTATATAAATATCAAATTACAAATCGCAATTGCTGAAATATGGTTGTACACAATTTGCCAATTCAAGAGCCTATGAAAACTCAAAAACATTAGATCTAAAGGCACAAATCCAAACAACGTTACGTTGAACCAAAATTGAGCTCGAATTTTCCTGTCTGTCAACCCGAGATTCTAGACCAAATGCAAAAGAAAAATAGTTTGTAAAACTTTCATTTGTTTCAAATTCAGGTTATAAATTTTAATAAAAAATACAATTTAGAATACCTTGTTTGTAGAGGTAAACAGCCAAATAGCTGACCAGAGTTTTACAAAAAACATCATCACAAACACTGCATACACAGGCATGTTTATCCTGGCCTTGTCCCCATCAATATCAATAAGATATTCTCCCACTACATGTCGATCAACGATACTCTGAAAATCTGAACTTTTAAATGTTATGTCAAAATAGTATGTGAATGCACCACATATCAAAGAAGCAGGACAAATGATTCCAGCATCTATCTGCAAATTTTCAAAAATTCTGTTAAAACATTGTATAACACATCATAATACATTGTAGTTTTTTTAAAATTATTATAAATTATTGAAAATTTATGTAAAACAATTTTTAAAATTACCAGTTCCAAATAGACAATGCACCACACTTTGTCTTCTGTTGTGACTTGAGGTAGTAGAATATATGCTACAGCAAGTCGCGAAAGATTTACCCGTATTTGAACCATTAGTGGAATATATTTGAGTGGAATTGCAAGAAACCAAATTCCCAGAAGAAAAAGGGATATACCTTCGCATAGTATGTCTGAGAAAAATTCTCTGATCATGATGACAATTTTATGCATTTTGTTAGCAGTAGGTTTTTTTATTTTGGAATTTCTTTACACAAAAACGCAACAAACCTACTCGACTCAGAAGGGAAAACGTACTGAACTGTTTTATGTGCATCTGAAAACCTGGATTTTCTTTTGTCTTTAAAGCGCTTTTTTCTTACTCTTGTATTCAATATTATATATACTCGACAAAGGGTGAACTATTCAGGTGAACTGCACAGCTTCTTTCTCATATATTATAAGCAGGTCCGTTGGTGACTTTATGCTACATTCAGAGTTTTTCAGCTTTTTGTGGCCTTGAACTTGCATCTCGGTTTGCTAGTGTATGTACGTACGACCAATTTAAAATGCTTTATACTTGAAAACTTTCTATAAACCCAGGGACATCTGTATTTAATACGTGATTTCAATATAGACTCTGGTTGTATAAAGGCTCCTTTTTGCTTTGGGTACTGACATATCTATAGAAAACACAGGTATGTCCAATCAAACGAAGTGTTTTTGTTTACAAAATAATCTGTATTGAGCCAGTACTCGTAAAAAAGTATGAAGATTGCATTTGTCTAAAATTTTGTAACAGTTGCATTCAGATGGAATTGTATACATAATCTACCAAGACAAGCAATGTAACATGGCCATTATTTGGAATTTTTAATTTTAAAGAAATAAAATTTTATGTATAAAATGATTAACGCCCAAATTAGTTACTTACATGAAAGTTGATGATGTATTACAATAAAAAGTAGAAACAAAGTTGTGATATTTTATTTAATCTTTATTATATTTTACATAATATGCCTAAATATGCATTATGCATACTAACTATAGAAAATGGTAGTAAGTATTTCTACCACAAAGATTATAGGTTCAATTTAAAGTATAATTACAATTTAGCTTCTAATATACAGAATAGATCATTATACAGGTTATTCAAAATGACAAACTGCGCTTTTTTGTACTGCGTAATATGTATGGTGAAAATAATTTAACATTTTTGTAGTTGCTGAGCAAAGTTAAGCTAGTATTGACTATGTCATCCTTGTCTGCGTGTGTGTCTGAGTGTCGGTAAGCACGATACAGGCCAAATGTTTTGCCAGAATCAAGCCAAATTTAGCACAAGGATTTATTTTGTCATAAGAAATAACTACATTAATTTCGCTTCAATTAATAATTAATCAACTACAACAAATTCTCTCATCCACCTGGCTTTAATATGGAAAGGTAATTCCACACGGTCAAACCTAAATTTTCAATATGATTCTTTATATTGGAAGAAACATGGTGATAGATGTAAGAATCAATCACCAAAATTCTAAATTTTGTTGATACCTATATGGAATATGGACTAACTAAATGTGTAGTGAGCCGGGCTCACTGAGCCCTACAACATTGCAAAGACAACGTAGCCAAAACGTCACTGTTTTGTAGGAACATGTTCCATATTATGGAAATTATAGTATATTTTTTTCCTTCTCCAAGTTGCTATAAAAGCACCAAATTTTGCTGATACCTCACCTTTAATATTGATATAGATAAGTCTATACATGAAACTGTTCCTCAAAAGTTTCGACATGCAAATAAATTCCTAACACGTTTGTGCTTCCTAGCAAATGTTTACACAATTGCTATGCTGAACCCACACCATGTTCGATGAAAATTATCTTAAGCATTCAAATATACCACACTGTATTACTTATTCTTTTTAGTAAGAAAATAGCAAGAAACTTAGTAGTTTGCGGAATCGGGTTGCTCTTTTGTACGGTTTGGACTACTCTAACCATGAAGGAAGCAATTAGTTATCAAGATTTGCTGCGTTTGCTTCAAGTGTTTACAAATGAAAAAATTGTACAAATCATGCCCCGTGACTCTATTCATTACCGTGGTCTTAGTCATGAAAAGGCTAACAAAATGACTTATGTGTTTAATATTTTGTGAGCTATTTGTGTAAGCTATTTGGGAAACATTGGTAAAATGTTTTTTTTAAATACGGACTAAACGACACGAGGTTGAAACAATAAAACGAAAGATTTTATTTTTTCTTCATTACAACATTTTATAAGATCTGAACTTTTTCTCAAGCTGGTTCCACTCCTCTGTGCCTACGTTTGCCAATGACCAAGTGTAAAACGGGAATTTCTGAATAGAATTCGCAAATCTTGATCCAACCAGCGACCTAACTCCCGCGGGAGTAACCTAAATAAGCAATTTGATTTATATGAAAGGTCAGGGCATTTTAAATTATCAACAGCAGACAAACTGTAAAGCTTACAGTAAGAACCGGACCATCAGACGTAACAATGCTCAAGTGTCTAATCACCAAGTAGAATAAGTTGTCCCTGTCCTTGGGCATTTGGTCAAGTCCATTTAGCGACAGCTTCTTCAAGTCTGTAATCATTTCAACAAACTAATAAACTTCGACACAATTTTTCTACAAATAAACTTTAAGAAAGCAGAGTTAAGTATCGCTTAATACAAAAATCAGAACCTTAAAATCCGGGTTTTAACACACCGGCTCTAACTTTGTAATCCTGGTTATAAACTGGTCTAAAATCATGTGTCGCATGCTAAAGGTCCCTTATACATTTTTTGAAATCGCTGTGACCTCTGACCTAAAGTGGATCTTTTGACCTGAAATTCAATAGGATTTTGCATGAGGTGATGTATTATCTGTGTGCCAAGTTTGAATGTAATCGGTGCATATATTGCTGAGAAAAACGCATAGCGCCGTACGGCCGGAATAGAAAATCATCAAGTATCTAATGAGCGATACTTAATAAATCGATAACATTTCGCTACATATTTCTTACTTTGCAATTACAAATATGCTTACATGAGAATATGTTGTACGGAGGGTATAAGTTGAAAAAAATGAACGTAGACCAAAAATGTACGCATGTTTTTCTACTGTTTGGATGTGGGTGCACTTTATTGCTTCAGTTTGTTACGAATGGATTTAAACTTTTAATCAGTTTACATGCTGATTCATACAACGCATTCTATCGAATGTGTAGTTCAGTCAGTGTTATATTGTTTGAATTCAACTAACTAATATCTACTAAACCACTACCAAACTAATTTTATTTATATTAAATCTTTAAAACACGTAATTTTTACGTGAGACATTGCTTTAATTTTAATATTCTAATGCTCTTTAAATGTTTAAAGCTAAAATGTTGCTTAAATATTTTAAACCCGTGAATGCACTTGTCTGTACACAGTTTAATATAAAGAAAAACTGTAGTGTAGGCTCGTTTTAATATGCTTTTAATTTCAAAAGTATAAATCACAAGCGCTAATAAGACTCCGACGATTAATAATGCAAAAATTACTACAACATTGCCATGCATATTTGGTTTTTTTGGAAGGGCTGAAGCTCCCCAAATTCTGTCATCTTTACCAACATGCCTCGTCCAGAAACCAAATAGTCCAGATTCTGATAAAACAGACAGTTTTCTCAACACGTGAGAGGGTACCAAACCTATAAATTCAATGGCCAATGTCGTTACTTTAAAAAATTCTTTTCCAATATCAGCATGAAGTCCCAATTTTTGCAAAACTTGTACCCGTTTAACACCCAAGTACTCGGGCAGTAACCATGCAGTTTTGTTGCAACTTCTAAGATCTTTGGTTATTATTTTCTCCTGGTCGTCAGCGAACAACTTTTGAAATGCAATATTATCCATATTTTCACGGACGGTCAATTCAAAGTAGGAATGTCGTACTATTTTGTGCTGTATTTCTTTCAATTGGCGTATGACTGTGCCTAACGTAGACGGGTGCATATTAAGTTGACTTTTAATTTGTTGGCGAATTTGATAGTGTTTTATAAAGAGCCATTCATAGATACTCTCTAGCATTGCATACATTTCTGTATGAAACTTAATCCAGTGAGTGGTGCTGTTAGAAATGCAAAACGCGAAGTCACTGAATCTCCTTGTACAAGGATCAAAATTTAGGCTTGAGTTAACCAGCTCGTGCAAATTAAAATTCGATAGGTGAAGCCGTGAATAAATTATGTGTACTTGTTTTCCACTAACTGGGTCAGTGATTCATAGGTCAAGTTTCTTCTTGGTGTGACTAGATTGTACACATTGGTGTTTTTGTAAGCATTACTTAGCACAATTCCAGCAACAAGATATCCCACAATAATATATTTGAGCCTTGGCGTATTAATTGCTACTCGAGGAAACGGATCGCCTTGTTCTAACAAAACCTTCAAGCACGAGAGTTGAAGACTTGCTGCAAATTTACGGTGTACCGAAGACAGTGTGCGTGCAAGCACGTGATTTATAATTAGAATTGACAAAAGTATGCAAAGCCATACTTGCTTGTCATATGCATTTACAAACTCACTAAACAAAAAGTTGGAAGAGCCACGGTGTCCGCAACTAATAAGGCGTAAAGCACTGAGCTGATTTTTAATGTATATTGGTAAATGTAGCCAGCCGCTGCGCGTAGCTATGTCCAGATGTATTCTAAATAGATTATCCGGATCTATACTGTAAGACTTAAATGACATAATGTCATATCGGCGTACAAAGCATAGTGGTAGTTTATCAGTTCTCCAAGCTGTTACATTCCCTAAAACTGAACGCAGTACCAAGGCGTACAAAAAATTGAGTCTTTCCTGCTGGTCCTGAATGTGCAATGCTTGATTTGAAAAAGTTTTATTAGAGCAAAAAATCGCATACAAATTCATAGTCACTTCGTTGCTTAGTTCACGAATTTTTAACGGACCCCAATCTATATTGCGTCCAAACCAGTACAACGGTGAGTTTAGTTGCTGAGATCCCAGCGAAATAATATTTGACAGCGTTAATTTGTTCTGAAATGTATCAGATGCTAAGGTAGTAACTGTGGTTCCATTTGTGCACACTGAACAAGGACGAAATATGTACAGCCGAACGACCATACAACTATACAAGCTTGTACAGGAAAGCTCACCAACTATGCCAATGTCCAGAAGTATTGAATAGTCAGGCAAACGATTCCAATATAACGGTTTTCTGCGTATCCAGCGTGCAAGTGGTTTTGGAGGAAACTTGTTACTGCCTAATAAAAAATTGATTTGTGGAATCTGAGATGGAATATAGCTGATGGACTGAAAATGTCTAAATATATGTGTAAACTTTCCTATATGAAACAGATAATCAGGAACAAACAAATCTAGTTGTACGCGACATTGTATACCTTTGGTTGCCTTGGAAAACACCAACGGATCCAAACTTACACAGTAGCAGGGGCTCTCTCTTACTTTAAACTCAATTCCCTCAACTCAACTCAAAATACTTTGAGACTTGACAAGGGTATTCACTAGTAGTAAACGTTTTAGGTACCGAATAATTTAGTTTCATCGATTTGAGTTCATTTGGGACCCATATTATTTCCATTTTTATTTTATCCGAGTCAAGTAGCGTACCAGATGTTGCATCAAACCGATTGGTCTGTGTTGACAAAATAGCGGGTTTAATTTTACGCACAATTGTAGGCTGGATACCAATCGAACCAAAGCGTACGTCTCTTAAACTGTTAATTACAAGCAAGCAATGTTCACTTGTAAATGGGGCAAACAAGGATTCCAAATTTTTGACTGTAATAGACTCTAGCTTAGTGCGTCATTTTCTGTACAGTTTTTCAAAGTCATCTCTAAATGGTAACATGGGCCTGTATTCCTTTAAAACTGCATCATCTGCTACACTCTCTAAAGGAAGTATTTCAATATGATGCTTCGGAACTTTGTTTAAATTATAGCTGTTCCCATATTCCATAAAAAAGACTTGTATCAGGTACACAAGTGCATTAACGAACCAAAAATGCATTTTAAATTGATAACGGATTGTTAGTGTTTTCATAGAGTTGGACTTTGGAAAATGTGGAATTTTAAAAGAAAAATTTAAAAATATGTATTTCACTAGGTCTACAAAACACCTTTCTTTGAAATATCTTTCTGTGGTCAAGTTAATATGCTTCACTTACACAGCGTAAGCCCAACTTTACCAATATCGTTGATTAATGTTTTCGTTATAATCGATCTTGACGCTTAGCTACAGTGCCACTCAAAGAACGCGTTTTCCCGCGTTAGAATGACTCATCATCATCAAAAAACAAGATGGAAGTCATTCTAACGCGGGAAAACGCGATCTTTGAGTGGCACTGTAAAATCAATTTTGAAATTTATGTTGTATGTGATAGAAGCAAAAGCAATTTTGGACATCCGTGAAAAACAATGGTTTTATTTATCTTAACAAATATAAGAAAAAAACTTTCTGTAAATAATTGCTTTCAGTATTTAATTAAAATTCATCACTATCAAGTAAGGTTTATCAAATTAACTCGTGCTCGTGCTTTCAATTTGTGTTTCCAACTTGCTAATGCTAAAAAAAGAATGTTAGTAATGTCTGTTGGCTTTATGATAAGCTAACTGTTCTGATAATGTTGGTTCTTATTCTATATTTATTTAATTAAAACTAACATTTACTAATATTTATAAAACCAAAAACAGATAAGATTGCACTAAAAATTATTTTTAAAATTAATTATTAAGGATGGTTTTTTAAAAACTTTTCTTTGTTTTTTAATTACAAGCCGAACTTTTCTTTGAGGTTGATGTAAACTTGTGCTTAAACTGCCTTTTATCACTACTACATAATAAATGTTGAAATTAGCAACTGTGGTACACATTATTAGGTTCCTTTTCATGTCGAAATAGGTATTTGTTTCCGTTGCGGGATTGATTCCGGAACAACAACACCTTTGTGTTTCTTTTACTGACTGTTTTAATTACAACTTAAAATGCACTTAAAAACCACAAAACTTTTGTGACAAGAGGTAGACGACATGCCTTGGACCTTTTGGTGCCCCAATTGACACCGCAGCGCTATAGCTCAACATTCATCATTCAATCTGTTTGTTTTTGTTTGGTAGAGATATGGGTTGCTTGAATTCACTGCATCAATTTTGGGGCAACACGCAACAAAAGGCTTCAATAACTTCTTTAAAGAAGGACTCTTCAACTTTCCATTAAAATACACCTAGCTTTACTGAGCATTCCCTAGGAAGTGGTAAGATTTGGCAAATGTGGCAATAGTACCATCCTTCAAATCTAAAAATTTCAAGAGGAGTTTGGTGTACCGTAGAATTTAACTTTGGAATACATTACCCAAAGATCTATATGTATTTAATATAAGTATGAGCTCCTTTGAATCATTTAGATGTTAAGAATCATCTTTGTTGTTAAATTTTAATTAAATAATTAAAAAATATTATTGAAACATAGTATTTACCTTAGCTAGTATATTATATATTGATGTACATGCCACCTTATGGAGACCAGAACGATTGTACTGTTTACTTATGCTTTGTTATGCTTGGTGTTTATATTAGTGCTTAGTACTGAAAAGGTTAGACAATAAAGATCAAATTCAAATTCAATTTGTTGGATTTTAATTTAGCTGTTTTGAAGGTTCAGCTGTGGACCGTAGCTTGACTGAAGTTAATAAAGCCTTTTTTTTATTGAGTCTTTGTAGCCTCGTAATCGTTTTTTGTAAAGTTTTCTATTAAAATGTTTTAAAAACATATTTCAAGGAAATTTGTTTGATGCCACTTGGCAACCTAAAAAGTTGTTCTTTATTGAGAATGGGATATTAAACCATTTATTATCTTTGCTTTCATTTCTATTTTAATCTAGAAATATATAAGTCATGTATATTGCGTTTTTTTATTTTAGTCGCTATATTCTACTATTTCAGCAGAATGTTATTTTATGGATTTATTGCAGAATGTGTAAAAGCATGTTTATTGAAAACTATTCATTGGCAATTAAAATTCTAAATGGCAAATAACATATTTTTTAATAAATCAAGTGCGAAAGAACTTGAATCAATCATGTAAACAGGAACTACCCCAAACAAATTGTAGGTTACTCAATGAGACTTTTAATTTTATACAATAAACTACGAGCTGATCAACGGTTTATGTTTAAAACTGGTTTAGTTTAGTAGCAGGGATATATATTTTGCAAATAAAAGATTTCTCTATTAACTTACTAGGAGATTCAAACAGCTTTGTCGTGTGCTTAAAATAATGCCGTGTAAATAAACCACCAAAAATCCAGGCAATAAACATTAAATATTCTTCTATAATGTCTTATCTCATCAGAGCCAAAAGTGTGCCTTATTTTTGGCACGTTGCTCTGAAAATATCTCGGTAGCGGCCAAAATTACCTTATTTAAAAAGCTGTTGGCCATCATATTTTGATTGAAACATAAATTTAGCTAAAGTTTCTAAAGAAGAAAAGGCCGGCGAACCGGTAATAAAAGAAACAATCTTACAATATAAGTAACTTTGGATATTTGAAAATCAATACTAATATAACGAATTTGGCGCCAACAGTTTCGGTTAGAAGTTGTACATAAATTGAGGATATTATTTTGTAAAACAATGCAATGTTATAAGTTATTAGTTATTTAGTCACGCTCCGTAAAACATTCATATGGTGCAACAAAAACATTTTGATTTCAAAGTTCTTATTGCATATCTTTGATACTTATTGTTAGACTTAAAAGAATGACATCATGATAACATAAACAAAACTTATCCCTACCAAAAGTAAGCATTTGAAAAGTTTTGATAAACAAGCAACAAGTTTTTGCAAACATAGAATATACAATGAAAATGGTTTTGTTTGGCGCTGTCGCTGTTTATGTACTCTTTCTTCCTGTAGAAATAATAAAAGGTAGCGCAGAATCACAATCTTGGTATTTGTTTTCGCAGTATCGAAGCGCCAGCAGAACAAATAGTAAATCTAAAGAAAACGTAACTCCAACAGATTTTAATCAACATTTGCTGCCTTTCAAGCACTGTTTATTGAACACAATAAATTTTAAAGGCGTCGATTTCCATTCTTCCCCAAGCATTCCGCTACTACTTCGGCGACTGGATATTGTGCTTGCTTTCTCCGGTGACCAAATGGTTGAAGAAATCTTACTTCCATATGAAAAAGTGCAAGTTAATAACTTTACCATGAAAAAAGACAAAAAGAAACATTTTGCTAAAACATTGGAGCTCAAAAGGGTGATGAGAATTAAGCCATGGCTTTGTGAAACACACATTTACTTGTATCCTCCTGCTATAGAAGACAAAGTCAAATTACCCTATAATTCTTATTTCAAAAATCAAACATGCATCCACTGTAAGTTACCAAATACAAAGTATAAAAATTCTAGGTTTCTTATCACATCGCATTTCTACTGGAAGTACTTTGAGCAACCGTTTTCTCATTGGCAAGTGAAAGTGCACTATTTTGGAAGTACGTTCCAAATGCATTGAAAAGTATGGAATTGATTCAAACTCGATGGCAATTCGATATTTTAGTTACTGACACACACTTCAAAAAAGTGAACGTCTTGGTTAGAAGTATTCGTGCATTTCAACATAGTATAGCAGCACAAAAAATTGGAACGGCATCGTATCCCTGGTTACACTGGAAAGTGGAAAATCAAAAGATTCAAATCGTCAAATATTTCTGCTTCTTTTGTAAACCTGACAAAATTATTCAGAAAATACCGTTGGAGTGGGTATTCGTTTCTGATTATCATTGGTTAAACCAAACTATTAACCATGCAGAAAAAGATACTGACTACGCAATTTGGAAATTAGGACGCATGGTCCATCCAGGAAAGCAAGGTCGGTTTGGAATAGAATCTGATAAAAAAATTTATTTGTACTTTGAGTCCACTGAAGACATTAAGCTGAGAACGCAACTTCTATTTTATCATGTATTTGGTAATGCATCTTATGAACACGCTCAGCTTGGACAGAATGTATGAAAAGTAACTCGTGCAAACTTGAACGATTGTCGCTACCTACCATAAGTAGACGAATGTCCAAATACGCAGATGGACGTTTTCGCCATTACACTGCATATTTGGTATTTGTAGCATGTGGTCAACGAAAAGGAAATAGTCCATTTATGGAACTAACAACTTCATATGATTTCTACTCATGGATTTGCATTGTAACAGTTGTTATTTTTGCTACAAGTTTGTCAAGAGTTGTACTACTGTATGCTACCAAATATGTTTATCTTAAAAATTATCAGATACGTACCAAACCGTGTAAGCTTGTAGTTTGATATTTTCTACCTGCATTTGAAAACTTGGTTGAACGTAGCCTTCTTAGAAACTGCGATATAAAGCTTGTGACAAAACACTTGTCGCAGAAGTCAGTTGTTGTGTCAGTACTTTTAGTAACTGGAGTGTTAAGCAATGGCTAAAAGGGAAAAATCTGACAAAACTAATTAGTCCGCTACCACCAATTCATTACTCTTCAGTTGAACAATTAATTCAAGACTCGTACACTATATACTTGTATCCAGCACATTATCATAATCTTCAGGATAAAGTTGAAAAAATAGAAAAGTGGAAGTTTCTAAATGATTCGGAGAAATTTTTTAGTGCTAAAGAAGTCCACTGTCACAACATCAAACTCAACGGCAGTGCTTGGAATCGCTTGTCGTATTCTTCCAGATTGATATTCCAGTTATGTTGGTTTGTCAAATAAAGAGGGCAAAAAGTGCACTGCTTCAAAGCTTAGTAAGGAGGAAAAATATTTGCTGGAAAATACGCGAACTCTTCCATCCTTTAATGACTACAATACCTATTTGGAATGGATTAATATGACTGTATTTATGCATTGCACAAAACATTATCGACATGCAGTAATTCTTGAACGAGATAAATACAATGACTATAAAATGTATATAACTTTTAAAGTACAAGCATTTTTGGATGCCACTGTCATTTGGAGAAACGTCCATTGCAAAACAGCACATCAATATTTTCTGGACTGGGTTTTTTAAAATGAATACCTTTTTCAGAATGGAAGCACTATACACTTCCGGATTAATGGACTGGCATATGAAATGGAGAACCAAATTTTTGCAAAGTTCAGGAATGCTGGAAGACTTTCCGGAAAAAAGAATGTTTCATCCATCAAGTTTACAAGGAAGTATCAACGTTGTGTTTGCAATACTGCCAGTAGGTTTGGTGCCAGCAATAGTGGCTTTGGTTCTTGAACTAGTAGTTGCACGCTGTAATGTTAAAAAGCTTTTCTATTTGATTTTGGAACTGTACGCGAAAACTTATAATTATATTAAGAACAAACTATACTCCAACAAAACAATTGTTCAAATATATATTGTTTTTGTACAATAGCCAACGTCAGATGCAAATTCCAAAATTAACGAGCTTGTTGACTAAAACGGCAATTTAACCTATTTAAATTTTTGATGTAATACAAACGGCATCCATCCTATTCCTCAAGGAAATTTTAAACATTCTTTTCCGCATAAATTGTCATTGACACTTAAAGCATATTTTTCAACTTCTGTTGTATGGCTAAAACTTTTATCATGAATTATATTATGCTGGCAATGGAAAAATAGCAATATACTACTTATTATAAAGACGTATTTAAAGATGCAGATTGGCTACGCCAGAAATTATCATGCCATTTAAAGTTGTTTTTGTTGCTACACTATATAATTGGTATGTAGAACCAATAAATTAGTAAATATTAAATGGCTTGAAACCCCGCATCTTCTATAAGTACAGTTATATAACCATATATTATGAAACTGTATTTTGCAACGCTGCAGAACTTTACCATAACGTTTGTAACTGCAGCGTAAACCAAAATAAAATTGTAGAAAGCTAATTGTAAGAATGTATTTGTTTAATCTGTGTTATACTACATACCTAGGTAAATACGTAAAGAAAGAATGCTCTAGCCTATTGTGGTCAGCAGCATACATATTTATATGTATATGTACTTATATGCAATTTAAATGCCGGTTATGGTTTTAAGAAAGTTCAATAAATGGTTTAACGGGGAAGTGGATTTTGTTTGTCTTATGGATTATAGTAGTTATTTTCAGTGCCACCAATAAACCGTTTTTTTATATTTTAGTGATGATTTAAACGCATATATGGTAAAATATGCCTTTGAGATTATTTAATATTTTGGTGGTACGTGGCAGTAATGTAGTGTTTTATCTCGGAAAAACTATTCACTTGCCACCTTTTTTCTTAACTCGTTGGTTCCATCAATCTTTTAACTCACTCACCTTGAATTCCTACTTAGAACAAAATTGCCGGATTGAAGATCCATTTCTCAGCATGGCATGCCTCGAAATCTATATGCAAACGAATAGCACTACCACATAACTTTAATTAGGTTTTAATAAATTATAAACCAGTTGCATGTGCAAGACAAAGTAGAAAAGTAGAGAACATCACGAAAGGATTTAAGGTGGCTAAAAACTGATGTTCTTAATTAAACTGCAGTATTAGCTATCCACTTCCGCGCGCATGGTTTCTTAGTTCATATAGTTGCCAAGGCTACCGAATGGATAACTCAATTTGTTACCAAGAAACACCAACTCAAGATAATAATTATTTTTCTGATAAAATATGTTTTTACCTTTGCTACGGTTTTCAGAAGACTTTTGTATAATTTTAACTCCATTGACACATCAAAATACCAATGAGAGTATTTCTATTAGAAATGTTGACATAAAATAAAATGCCTAAATGCTGTTTATCTTTGTTGCATTGCTACAACAATCAATATCATTTATATTGTAAGATCTGAATATTTTTGTATAAATAATCTTTTGGAATATGGTATCAAATTCTTTAGCTAGGCGGAAAATTTGCAATTATTTTCTGAATTTTCATGTTATGTACTTTTTATCTTAATATAAAAGATCGTAATTGCAATTATAGTATACAACAAACTGAATGATTCTATAGGTTGTATAGGTTCATACTATTAACTACCAATAAACATTTATCAGCAATAGTACCTTAATCGAAATTTTATTTCCTTGCTAAAATTGTCTGCTTGTCGTTGGTTTATTCAACAGCACACAAACTCAAAGCCTAACTTTTATTGAAACTAAAATATGAAAAATGGAAATTTTGTCGGAAAGAAAAGTTTGCAAAACCAGAGCTCGTAATTTTGTAGAAACTAAAAATTCCGATGACTGCAAAGCTAATAGGGCAGAATACAAGCGATACGCATCCATATCAGCAGCAAATTTTCTTAAGGTTTATTTTGACATAGGTTTTATACTATGCATTTCTCCGTTTTGGTTAAAGCGGCATTACCAAGATCAGAATCAGGAGTTGAAACCAAATTTTTTTGTTCTAAAGAAAAATATTTTACAAAAAATAATTTGCGCTATCGCTAGTGGTTTAGTAATTTATTCGATGTTAAGAGACATTCCTGTGATACTTGCAAAACTATCAAATGCAGATTCTAGTACAACTAGATATTTGATTGAAATTTGGAATATGTTTTCTATTGTGTTTCAAGTAATTGCTATGAAGAAATTTTGGTTTGATCAGCAAAAGTTCCTTGCAATTGTCAACTATGTTGAAAGGCGTGAACCACATGTAGTGCCGCCGTCCACAAACTTAAAGGTATTACAAACATTTTTTGTTTATTAATTAAACATCCATAGTAAATCATTAAAAGAAGCTCGCCCCTGCGTTCCCATATCATTTACATATATAATAATATATTCAAGTATCAATTTGTTTATTTGGTCTACAAATTTATTGACTTGATGTAGAAAATAAAGTATACGGATGGAAATACAGACGCACTACATCATAAGTAGTTCTTCCGCAGAAGCAGCGTGCTAATAATACTAAAACATGGTTTCAATTTATCGTTTAACTGATTACAGATTCGACTTCCCCTTCTGAGCTATGTCATTTGTGCAATATTTTCAAGTATAGGAATATATAAAGTGATTTGGAAACGATATTTTGCATCATCAGAATGGAACAAAACCATTTGGAATCGGAGTTTGGTGTCATACGGCAGATATTTATTTTTTCTAGTGGATTATAAGGGTGCTTCAAAGAATTTGGAACTTGAAGAAATTTCTAATTTGGATTATATCATGACTATTATAGCGGCTGTTACTCGATGGCAAAAGTAAGTATTACTATATAACCATAAAAATTTGATTGGTTATCATTAGAGGGTTTATTGTATTTGAAATCAGCATTTAAATATACTTGATTTTGTTTTACAGTACCGCTTTTGCATATTACCCAGATGCTCTTTTGCTTTTAACCATACTAACAATTTGGGTGTGTGCATACGAGTTAGTCAAATGGATTTGCACTGAACTAAAAAATGTTCAAGTGGAATCAGAACACGGTTCTTGCTCTCTCCAATCAAATCTGGAGACAGGATATGACAAAAGGTCATGGATGGAAATATATAATGCTTATCAATTTATTCGTGAACTTTGCCAACTGACGAATAATTTATTTGGTTCTTTATTTACGTCATACTTGGGAAATCTTCTTCTTTTTCAAGCCATTGCTTTGGATGATATTTTGACAATAACAAGCATAGAGCTAAAGATTCAACATTTGTTTTTTATTATTGTTTCATGTGTCGTATTTTTACTGGCCGCAGATATACCTAATCAAGTAAGATATACAGTAAATTACTAGTGTTTACATTTATTGCACAAAACACTAAAGATATTTATTACTTAACAGCTTGACACAATAAAACTCTGGCTTCAAAAGGACCAAAATTATATGAGTGTAGCAAGTGATCAATTGTGCATTGTACTGGCGGAGCTTAACAATAACGAAGTTGGCATTAGAGGGAGCAACGTTTTCACAATTACATACTGGCTTCTGTGGAACGTAATTTGTTAAATAATAAACTTTGATGTTACTTTTTTGCATTATCATTTCAAATCTTCTTTGATTCATTACATTAGATGCTGATTACTGCAGCTACGTATTTTCTCGTGTGTTTGCAAACCCGTTTGCAGGAGACAATTAAAAGTACTTGCTAAAAAAGTCCATTACTTGAAAATACGCAACACTATTATATTGATTCGCTTTAATGATTACTTAAAGAGTTTATTAATTGAAAGTAAAACAACACTAACTAGATGTAGTTAAAGGTGTTTGTTTATTCAATTATGATGTAGAGAATAAATTGTAAAATATTTGATATTGTGATCCAATGATGAAATTTGTATCAACAATATGTTGTTGAAACAAGCAAAATTATAATGTACTGATATTTTTGCAAAAAGTACGTCACGTGTATGCCAGTCCATATGACAAAATGGTATTTTGTAAATTACTTATCAACGGGCACAGGCTTTACTGCAATTATATTGCTGACGGTATGCATCCTATGTTTCAGTATTTTTGACTGAAGACTCGACAAATGCGTTTTTATATAAGCCAGATTCAAATTATATTCCGAGCAACTAATTGGCGACATCTTCAGCTTTGCTCTAAGTTCGGCTAGAAAAACAAATATTGCAGTTATTTCAACTAACACCAATCCAACTAGTGGGGCAAGAACGCGTTTAAAATCGATCAAGTCTGGGCTGCGGGGTTCATCCAAATGATACGTTTTCCGATCCATGTTAGCAGTGGCGTATTGGGCTATGTTGTTCCACCAAGGCATTAAACCTGCTTCATGGATATACCCAACCGTTTGTAGCATCCATGGACCATTTTTAGTATAAATTAAAAGAAACCACGGTTTCTCATCTACCTTTTCAGCTACATGAAAGCACTCAAACTCAATTGCTTTTTCTTGTCGCAAACTTCTTTCCCATTTTCTAATACGTGGTAAATGCCAGTAATCCCATCTTGTGAATTGCGTCCAAGTTAGCTTCTTGTTTAGCGCAGTTTGTAATCCGTTTTTGCGATATTTTGCCTTTTTTGCTTTTCTGTACCCGTTTTTCCAGAGTTCTTCTATTAATTGGAATTCTTGCATTTTTTCTTTAACGGCCACTAACCCAGTGATCTCCGTTTCATACAAATTCCAGACATAAAGTATGCCTACTAGAAATACAAGATGTAGCTTATATTTCCATAATGATCTCATTGTGACTTGGTTGTCAGCCATGAGAACCCAAAGCTTTAAAAACGTGCAGACATATTCGTGTCCGTTTAGAAGTGTAAAACATAAAACACAGAAACTCCAGCAGCCCAAAAGAAATAGCCAGGCTGAAAATGTAATTGGAGCAATCCAAACCCAGTAGTCAATTGTGTAATTCCCACCTTTCTCATAAGCACAATAGTAATAGTGATTGCCAGAATAATATTGCAGATACAAACTTAGAGCGTAGTCCTGTCTGGTAGTTTCAACACCTCTAAAATCCTGCCATAAAGTATTTTCTGCTTTTGCTTCTGCCATTTGAAATGACACATTGTGAACCTTGCTCAATTCTAATGCAAGCATTTGTTTGGCAAAACAATGTAAAGCGTATTTCAAATACTTGTAATTTCGTTTAGAGTAAATCCAGTCGCAGGAAAAGTTTCTTGAAATTGTTTCGTTATAAAATCCCTTTTTTACCCATTCAATACTTGCCGAAATCCTTTTGTTATTTCCATTCCAGAAGGTTGCTTTGTGGATGTTCCGAATCATAAATGGTTTTCTATTTAGCAAATGCCAGCTAATTATATCGTTAACACTACTTTCATTTTCAGAACAGTAGTTGTTGCAGATTATGAACTCGCCATTACTAGATGACAAGCTGCTACAATATTGTATAAGAAACTTTAGTGCAGGAGAGTTTTCAAAAAAATATGTTCCAATTATATCTTGCGTAAACTCCTCTTCGGGACAATCATTGTCAAGTAAAATCAGTAACGTATCTGGGATTGTTAATAAATTTTGAAAGGTGGAATACACTCCAAACGATGTTGTCTTGATTCGTCTGTCAATTGTTAACGACGTTATGAGAATATACTGCTTTTGCTGTTGAAATCGGCACACAACAAGATCGACTGGAGAAATGTATTCTTCTGAAAATATCTGCATCTGAACCCCATGTAGATGCAGTAAAGTTAGATTATGATCCAATATGGGTGTACCATGAATGTTGACAACAAAATTATCTGGATACCTATAAATGATTTCAGATATATTTTGAAGTGTATTTGAATGATCGTATTGTGTACAGTAAAAGCAGTCTAGAAATAAAACCCAGGTACAAAATTGGAAATACTGAGGGACTGCCATAGTGGCTGCAAAGAAGATTTGTTGTTGAGTTTTAGTATGAACGACTTCTTAACACTATCTTCTAGCTATTGATTTTGCATGGAGTGCTAACGTTAAATATTTATTTTCAAGTTTCTGCTAAGGTGTCTACTAGAACTTGAACAACTGTGTCTACTTTCTGAATGACCGAACGCCGGAAATAAAATAAATGACATGTTAGCGTGCAAAAGCAATTGGTTGCTTAAAATCGATTCCACGTGTAGAATGATTGAGTTTCTCTAATTAAATATCACCTAAGTTCAAGGTGTTCAGCTTATTAATAACCCTATTGATTGATTTAACCATATCACTGGTGCCAACTTTTATCATTTAACCCAACAAAAAAAGCAAATGCAGGTGCAACAACCTTTCCAGAGAAAATATCTACCCTTTCTACTTTCTTTCATTCCTGTGATGATCGCGCTGTTTTTGTCAGTTTTCAATTTTACTAAACTTTGCTCACAACAGAACAGTATTTCCATTCCATTGTGCACTTATTGATTTTTTGCATGTAGCTTGTACCCCCCTTTGTAGTTACCGGATGGCCTTAGTTACGGCCACCGAGAAAAGTGAAGGGCTACCGAAGCTACTGGTATGCATTTCGTCTCCCTCGGTAGACGTAACGTCAACTATATCTCAGAACCCTTACAACTTTTTAATATGGTTCCAATGTAAAATCGGCGATTTTTGACGCCTAGTGGCTTGCTTTAATCAGAAAATTTAAGAAAGTCAAAATTTTTAATTTTCACTTCATAAAGGAGATGTTTTACGTTACTAAAATGGCAATAGGCGGATTCTCCGCACTAAAATATCCTAATCCACATTAACATCTTATCATCATTAATAATAATACTCTGTATAAACGCCTGTGAATAACGCCACCGTAATCTTGAAGGATTTTGATACACCAAAGAAACTTACATGCATTTTAATGCACCTTCATGCACCTATGGATATCATTCGCATTGGTTCTCTAACAACCAGAATTCATTTGATGATTTTTCATGAGTACTCTGAAAGTGATGCAGAAATAACTTTCAACTTCTGCTGTCAAAAGATATAATCGCATATCCTTGCCCGATTTATGCAAAATAAACATGTTTCATTCATCAAGCGTGGTTAAACTTAACATAAAGTAAATAAGTACAAGTAATAGGTAAATAAACAATACAACATATAAGTTACGGTAATTTAATTACCAAAGGACCATATTCCCAACCTTATCTAAGGTGGGCCCACGACGCTCCGCAATGAGACTTATACCGTTCGAAAGCTCTTGACGAGCTGAATAAAAGTGTTGCTGGTCACAAGTTCCGAATATGTGATCGATGGTTTTGCCCAGCTGAAAATTTGAGTTTCACATGTAAAACCTATAATACAGCTTCTGAGAAAACAAACCCTTAATATGTGCAGAAATTGCAGAAAATAGATTTTGCCTTAATGAACAGTGTTTTCAATTCTGAGGACTAGATTTGTAACTGTAACTGCTTTTGAACCAACGCTGCGGAAAATGTATAAAATAAAACAGAATAAAAAAAAATTTAAAGCCTGCATGTAGCTTCGTGCGCATGGAAAAGTAAAAAATAAATGGAATTTGCTTCCGATTTCTAGTAACAGTAGGCGTACAAGCGGTCAGTGGCCCTTGATAACGCCAAGTTACTTGAGACAGAGAGACAAAGGAAACTCGGATGCAGACGAATAGACAAAAAATTATCTTTATTTGCCTTTAACTCTCTTCTTAAAGCAACCATTCCATGAAATCACATTGGTTGTGTGTATTATTAGAAACTCTAATTTAGAATGGCATCTACAGTTTAAAAGATGGTAGTATTTCACCATTTTCCAATACAATCACTGCATGTTTCCTAACATTGGTGCTGATACATTTGCACTCACCTGTTTAACTATGCAATGTACATTTACTTGCTGTTAAAATGTAATTTCGAGTGTAGAAACTCGTATACAATATTACAGCAGAAGATTTTGCATATCGAATCAGTCGATCCCATATGAGCTGACCACATCATTAAGGTCGTTGTAATCAAGGTCTTAATTCAAAACACATTTTCTTAAAATACGTATTTAAAATTTGGTGATTCATGGTAATATTTTTTATTCTTAATGCCTTCCAACAAATCTTTGGTTTTCAGATTTGATGGGCGTACTTATGACTTCGCTTAAAATAAATTTTCAAAAGAGTCAACTTTAAATTCGTTTTGCCTTTTTTGAACGTTGACACCAAGTGACCCAAGATAACTTGGCCTTATCATGGGCCACTGACCGCTTGTACGCCTACTGTTACTAGAAATCGGAAGCAAATTCCATTTATTTTTTACTTTTCCATGCGCACGAAGCTACATGCAGGCTTTAAAATTTTTTTTATTCTGTTTTATTAATTAGTGGGGTAATTGTTACAATCATTGTCTTAAATTATATCGCTTTGTCAGGTAGTGGAATAAATGCATACGCTTCGATTAATGCATTGCTTACGTTAGACACTTATGGTGAGTTCGGCATATCCAAATCTGTTTTATTCCAGAAAAATTTCATCGAGAATAGAGTGCACAAGAACAAGTGTAAATGTAAATGTTTTTTATGTGTAAACTGTATTTTAAAATTGACCCTTACAACTTGCTAGAATTCCTAAAAAAGGCGTACAATTGCATTGACGCTATTGGACTACTAATGGTTAGCATAGTTATCAGTTCCTTTGTGCTTGGTATGCTTACAGGTGTTGTAGCAATTGCTGCAAATATTGATTCTTTCTATTACGTAGCAGAAATCCGAGGAAATAAAATTTGTGTCAAATTGTTGGTATTACTTATAAGGTATATTGTGATACAATGGGCTAACATTGAATCTTGCAGAAGTTTTTGCATAATTTGTCTAACTGCCATTGCCATACTTGCTCTAAAACAGTATTTAGTTTACTTACATGAAATTTTTATAATGGATCCTGGAATGCCTGCAGTAACAAGGTATCAACTTATAAGATGCATTTGTAATATTGGACAGGATGGGTACAGACAAATGAGTGGAATGTTTATGTCTACCGGATTTATAATTTATACAATTGGAGCTTGGTTGATTCTTCAGGATTAGAGATTCCTGCCAGTAGCATTATATACTAATTATAGTATTCCTTACAATTGCAGTTTATGGTGGAATGATTAGCATGCTGCCTGAGATATGTGCCATAAATGAGTATAGCCAAAGTATACTCAAACGACGATGGAAAGGAGCTTTTGTTAACAATACGAAAGAATGAAAACGTTTGTTATGTGCTCAAATGCCTATCTCGTTTTACTATGGACCAGCAAAATTTGATAAGGAGATAAAAACAAATTTTTATTTCAATATCGTCGACTATACAGTCAACATTATTCTTTTATTCTAAACCTGAACAAACATTGACAAAATGCATATGGCTGGCGTAAGAATTCTTGTGATGTCATCTAGTATTGTTTTAGTATGAAGTAAATATTTAAGCTCTTGATAATAACTTTGCTTGTAATGCCATATAAATAAAAATTGCGCATTCAAACTTCCATTATTTACTTTATTCAAGTAGTCAGGTAACACACACAGGTATTTACTAAGTTTCTTATATGGAACGATTTTTATACATAATAAAGATGTATGTTAGTCACCATGAAGTTTGGGCGATAGAGGCCAGAGAATATTTTGTTAAAAATCAAGCCTTAGTTCACTTTTCGTAAGCTTTGTCAAGACTAATTGTAGAAACTACAACCAGAAACTATGGTGTACAATTATTGAGGTAGAAAGGAAGTAGATGCATGTATTTGAAACGTCAAAGTCACTTAAAAATTTTGAGTTTACAATTAAAATGATATTTTGACGCTTATGTTGCTAGGTTTATTTAATTTCCAACTCAAATGAGTGTTGCTTACATAATTTAATCGAATTGAGCATAATATATATAAACCGAAAAGTGTTACTGTACGCATAATGTATAATGTTTAGGAAACATTGTTTTGTTTTACGGTGGGACAAGTCAAATCAAATTCAGTAACACAATTTATTTGTCCTTTTGACTAGCACAAAAAATTACCTGATTTCTAAGTAATAGCTCTATGAAATAACACACGAAAATAATTATAAAGCAAATCTTTGGCGGATGATTTACAAAATATGTTATGTTTCATAGTTATCAACTAATTAACTTCAATATTTAACTGAGCATATCAATTGATGGTTTTTAGAGTCATTTATCCGACACTCAATTGTACAATAACTTCGTTTACACTTTTTGCATGATTCAATAGAATTTTCCTCCCCGCAAAATCTACACAATGCTTGAGCTTTTGCAAGAGGCACTACGCACTTTGGTTCCGAATTTAGCATCTTATTTTTAATGATTTGAGGATTTAGTATTGCAATACGACAACCAACATTAAACATTTGTAATTTGTCTTTATCCATATTATGCAGATTTAATTGAATCACATCACCATTTTCGTCCTCCACTATTGTTGAAATATAATTCAAAACAACAAGAGGATCTTCAGTAATTGTGAAATCAATCATTCTGTTCTCAAAGACTTGATTAGTAGTAAGACATCCCATGTCCTGTATCGTGATTGGTTTCATTTGTGTTAGCCTTTTTGGAACTGGCTGCTGACCAATGATAATGATTTCGTCTTCGGGTGGTACTTGGCCAGCCTTAGTCTTTTTGCAGAACTTAGCCAACGTTTTTCGGTGCTCCAATATAATAGTCTGACGTCTAGTATTTTTAAGATATTCCTTGCGCTCCAGAATATTCTTTTGTAATTCACTTGATATTTTATTGACCATTTCTTCCACAGGATTAAAAGTTTGGTTTAAAAAGTCAAGAATAGTTTTCACCAAAACTTGTGCATCAGAATCCGTATTGGCAAATAACAAGGAAGTAGTTGTCGTTCGGCTTCTTTACCACGCTGGTAATATTCCTCTATTAACTTCAAAGTCTCTTCATCCCGTTTTTTCGTTTTGTCAATTTGAGTAATGTAAATACAACTAATTTGGTAATACGCTTCTGGAACTTTTCTATGGTCTTTTGGTGCTATATCCAAAAATGTTTGAAATGCTTGCACAAATTCACTTCTTGTGGATTCAGATATTTGTGTAAGTGGAAGTTTTGTTTGAAAAACAGCTTTTGCGTATAACAAGTCCGGATCATTCTGGAACCTCTTCAAACCTTGTTCGGCGTAGAATAAACCAGTAGCATAATCCGACCTCATTCCCAGCATTCCTGATAGCATTGAATAAATGGTTAAGTTATCAGGATATCGATTAAGACTTTCTTTAAGTATTTCTATTACATCACATTGCTCCGTAGCTAATGGGTTTTTTGCGTTAATAAACACATAACATACTCTAATTTTCGTATCGTTCTCACCCGTTGTTTCGCATTTTTTGTGGTACATATCTCTTATAATTTTAACCAGCTTTTTTCCCACATTCTCCCGAATCAAAAGTAAGTATGGCTCAATTGTTATAATTTTGTAATACAGATTTATAATTTCCAGTTTCCTTTCCATAGTTGGCGTTTCTTGCTCTTTTAAAATTTGTTCAAGCTGACAAAATGTTTCGGCCATTTCACAAATTTGCATAGCTACTACGGATCCTAAATTTGCTCGTTCTTGAATTACTGGTATATTTTCTAAAGTCAGTACGGCGTGCTTCTTATCCCAATTCCCACGCAAAAGGGATTGATCAAAACAATTTTCGGATATTCGATTAAGGTTTTCAAATCTAGGGCTTAGTCGCAGCATTCTCTTCTTGAATGTGGTTCCTTTCACCGAAAGGTTATATTTCTCTTCTTTTTCAACCAATTCGGGTTCAATATTTGCTCTATCTGTCTTGACTCGTTCCAGTAATTTTTGAATTTCTTGCTCAGTAAGATTTATCAATGCGTCATTTCCCATTTCGCAACCTTTCTCCAGCATGGACATTGCCATGTCAGGCTCCAATTCATGTATGTAGTACTGAAACAATGACATTGGAGCGTTAACATCACCCAATCTTAGTGCTTCTTTCCAACAAATTTCTGCTATTTTCATATCCCATTTTACTCCATAACCTTGCGAATATAAAATTCCCAAATTGTTTGCAGCAAAACATATTCCATTTTCCATTGCAAACTTGTACCAACTTACAGCTTGCTTGAAATCTGCCTCTACACCAATTCCATAATTGTACATTAGTCCAATTGCATGTTGGGAGTAAGCTACACCCAAATTGCACCCAGTTGGTGTCACATTTCCTGGAGTGTCTTTTGGTAGATTTGCTGCCTGTTTATAATATTTAATTGCTTTTTCAAGGTCACGAGTTACTCCCTTTCCATAATGATAGCAAACTCCCAAATTGTAAATTCCTTCGGCATTTCCCAGTTTAGCAGCAGCCGAAAACGATTTCACAGCTTCATTCATATCTTCAAAAATCAGTCGTAAGCCACGGTTAACATGGTCTTGACCTTTCACCAATTTGCCCTCAATACTCTCCGTAATAAAAACAAGCTCTTCTCGTTCAATGCTCAAACCAATTTCTCTTTTCACTTGATCCAAACACTCATCTATTGACATTGGCATAAAAGCGGGAATTAAATGGTCGCACCGGTCTTGCACGCCAAATATAACTTTACAAGCATTATATTCATTTCGCACTTGCTTTTGATTTGGAGAGATAGCCAGTGCTCTCATAAAGTGATTAAGAGCTTCAGTTAATTTGCCCAATAGTCGGTTACACTGCGCAGCTAAATAATGAGCTTTCCAAGAATGTGGATTGAGTTGTAGAGCTTTCTCAATATCAAGCATGGCTTCGCTGCAAATTTCTTGATTGTTCAGAACATTTTTTGCACTATCCAAATAACACTGCGCTCTATGCTCGTAAATATTTCCCCGATTTTCTGGAAGTACACTGGGCATTAGAAGCTTTGGAATAGCATTCAAGAGCCATGTCAATCTCACCATCACTAATTAACTTTCCGGCTTTCTCAAACAAATTTGTAACATTTTCCCAGGCTTTCTCTGATGAGCTAACACCAGCTTTTTCAATCAAATCTTCAATTTCTTCATCTTCCACCTCCAAAATTTTTAGATTATCAATTATATTCTCGAGCATTTCTTCATACCTTTGTTTACACAATTTATTACCGTCTTTATGCATGTACGAATTTCGGGTTTTTTTAATGTCCCACACAGCCTGATTTTCTGCCTTATAACTGGTTTCATTACCAAAATTTTGAATTGCTAGTGATAACAATGACACATCCCATTCTTCCAAAGCTTTTTCCTTCAAGTAAGTTTTCTGGTCTTTTTGTGCTCGCTTGTAAACGTCTTTTCCAACTCCATTAATAAAACGCTCAACTTGATCTGGGTGGTCTATCCAGGTTTCTCCAGTTTCATCCCAAAATCGGGTTTTAAAAACTTTTTTAAGATGTTGACCTATGCTTCGAACTATATTGTCCATTTTGTGATGGTACTCTTCCTCGGAAAGCAAAGCCATTTTGAGCACCTTAATTGAAAAAATAGTTTGCTATTAGAAATTTTATTTAACAAATTTTGATTGTGTTGTTTTTTTATGCAAGTATATATTAGGCAGTGGAATAAAGGTTTTATTAATTTTCGGATCAACCAAAGTGTATCACTAAAGTTTTTGGTTATCTATTTATATAATATTGTGATTTTTTGTAGCCACTTCATTATCCGTTTATATTTTTGTTGCTACTGGTTTGGCCAGAAATGTTGCTCGGCTCATTTCGGTCTTGTGATCAACAGCTGTTCTTATCACCAAAGAGCTTTTTGGCTGCTGAACAAAGTGCAAAAACGCTTTCATGTGAACATATCGTGATGAGTAGCAGGAGCAATGCTGAATGTGTAACATGCAAGTGTAATGCTACGCGGATTTTGGAATCAAATAAGTTTTTGTTATAATATCATGCTTGTTATATACTTATGTATAATAAATTGCAAAAGCATGCACATAGTTAAGTATCGCAATCGCAAAAAGTCTTAATCAGGGCCTTAAAGCACGAATTTTAACAAACTGGTTGTAAATTCGTAATGCTGGTTAAAAACTGACCTAAAATCATGTGTCGCATGCTATAGGTTATATTATGAATTGTTTTGAAATCGCTGTGACCTCTGACCTAGAGTTGACCTATTGACCTCAAGTTTAATAGGGTTGTTATTGAGGTGCTATTGTGTCTGCATACCAAGTTTGATTATTAAATTACGTGTCGCACAGCATGTACTCTGTAAAACTGCTGTATCTGGCAGTTAAGGTCCTGAATCAGGGCCTTAACGCATGAATTGTTACAATCTGGTTGTAAATTCGTAATGCTGGTTAAAAACTGACCTAAAATCATGTGTCGCATGCTATAGGTTCTATTATGAAAAGTTGTGAAATTGCTGTGACCTCTGACCTAGAGTTGACCTATTGACCTGAAATTCAATATGGTTGTGGCTGAGGTCATGTACTATCTGTATAC
This sequence comes from Entomobrya proxima, assembly GCA_029691765.1. Taxonomy (NCBI): domain Eukaryota; kingdom Metazoa; phylum Arthropoda; class Collembola; order Entomobryomorpha; family Entomobryidae; genus Entomobrya; species Entomobrya proxima. The sequence goes on along the minus strand of CM056169.1, from coordinate 36,762,798 downwards.
CAAGTTTGGTTGTGATCGGTCCAGCCGTTACTGAGTAAATTGTATACGGGCGGACGGCCGGACGGAGTACAAAATTATCAAGTATCTTAAGCGATACTTAATAATGTTATTTAAAATGCGTATGTGCACTTTAAATTGTTGATGGCTTTGTTGAAAATTGTAGTTGTGAAATGCTTCAGGATATTGTGAATGATGTAATTTAGTATGATATATAATACATTCCAATTTTATATACACACATTTAATAATTACTAGACTTTAAATTTTATTGAAACTCCAATGCCTTTGCTTTGAAACGATTTGTATTTATTTCAGATAAATAACCAAAAGTAACAAAATGACTTATTTTTATATTACGCATCGTTTTCGATAAGTTTTTCTAAAGTTTTTGACATGTTTAATGCGCGCAAGTGTTTACGAAGCTCGCGATAGTATAAATATATGCACTGAAAGGAATTCCACCTTATACAAATGATCATTAACAGGAATACCCACCACATAGCAATAATAGAAAAGGCTATTAAAATCGCTGTTGGCCAAAGACTGATGAACAACCATGAAAACAATTGCCTTTTTATTCTTTTTGGAGTTCCGCACTAAATGTGATTTAAAAATTATAACAGTCAGAGTAAGTAAATGAGTGGTTGAAATATTTATTTTTAAGGTATGGAGACTTACCAAAATAATAAATAATGTTGAAGATGCCATCAATGTCCAAACAAGGTTGGGAACTATTAGCAACAGTTGTCAAAAAATTCCCAAACTGGCCAGCGGTTCGTAAAATTCCACTATGGCTCCCACAGAAAACAGTGGAAATATCTATATTTTAAGCATGATATAGTATTGTTTCATGCAAAGTTATATTATGATACAGATATCAATTATCAATTGTCATGTGATAATCAGACTTACAGTTTCCAAAACCAAAGCATACTGAGCCTTTCCGCGTGTTGTGTAATCGTAGGAAATATTCATCTTAATAACAATAAATAATTCACTAGTCAACTCTCGGCTTAAAGTTGTAGATTTAAATGTATTTTTATTTGAAACACGATTAAAACAACCTTTGAATTGTAAATCTGGTTCAACTTTCCTTGCTATCACGTCAAGTTTTTGTGGTGCACTAAACGTAGTAATGTCAATAATTGTACAGTATGCTGTTTTTGTTAGCCGAAATGTTATGGAACAAGAATGAACAACGTTTTCATAACCAGTTTTTCGTTTTTACTCAGAACAAACAAAAGAGTTACTCAAATGAAGTGCATGGAACACAAATATGATGTATGCTGAATAAGCCAAGAATATTGAAAGCAGAGATAATGCATTTGTCCTTGAAAAAATAAAATCTTGTATGAATAAAATAACTTGCAAAAACCACGGACTGCTGTTAGCCGTAGCTGTGTTGAACGAAAGTCAAATATACATATAGTCAGCGTGTCACGCTGAATTGCTTGTTGAATTGCTTGTCAGAAATCACCAATAAAGCAGTTTTAATGTATAAGACTTTAGCATGTTTAGCTTTAACATGAGATGGCTATGTAACTTGCAATGTTTCAAAACAGCTTTATTGCAAACTTAAGCTGATTTTAAAAACTTTTTACGAAAAGGTCAAGACCTTTTACCGATTAAACCGTTATTTAAGTGCTTTTCAGAATCACGGTTTCGGATTCGGGATCTGCTCATCCCATTGTTTTCTTACAATTTTTGCAACGAGATAGGCTTTTTTATTAAATAAGCTGGTCGTGTGAAAATCCACAAAAAAATACCTTACTTAATCTCTGAGGATATGGAATTAATCATGAACTAATATATAATACAGAGCACAAGAACGAATATTTGCGTAGTAACTTATAATTGATAACCTAAAAAATCATTTGTCATGTCACTTTGAAATCGATATCATACAATATACGTACGTGCCAAGATATAATTATAATTGAAATCGTTATGTAACTGACTATAGGTATAATTGTGAGTAACTCAACCGGTTATGGTGTGAGATAGGTCCATAACCCGATCGTGTGAGTGACTCAACTTGAGTCTTGTTTTTGGGAGCGTATGTAGCAATTACTTCAAAATTCTACTTGGTTTCAGATTTATTGCGTAATAAATAGGGCAGCAAAAAACTGCAGAGATGCTAAATGAATGATGATGTACAATGTTTACAAATATTCATATATTTTTTTTTGAAATGGATAGGAGAAAGGGAAACTCTTGGTGCATGTGCACTCCAACAACCCTCTGGTCGGTGATTTGGTACGGTACACGGTAAAAAGCAAGTACCCAAAAACCTATACACAACATCCTGTGAGTGTTGCAATAAAAGCAATGAAAGGATTCTGATTTAATCAGACTGATTAAAAGATATTATTAACTTTTTAAATTATAAACTATGTTGCTTGTAAGTCGTAGACTAATGGGAACATAAATGTATGCAGACGCTCGTGGTAGGCGTCGCCTGGAAAGTAGTAAATGTATGGGAAAGTCTGTAATTGCTGTTTGAACAAGTAGTTTTAATTTTCTGATGCCAAACCTGATTTGATTTGGCAAATCATTAGCATTCTGGTGGTGCAAAAACATGGTAATTATTCGTTCGGTATGAAATCTCAGAAATTGTGAGAATACATACTTACTTGTAAATCAATCCAACATCCTGTGAACCCTGACAAGTTTCATTCTAGAAATCTTAGCACAGACGATTGTATTACAAAATCTCATGATGCACAATGATGCGTCAGTACATAACCACAAAACTACATCAGTCACAGTCACAACATAACTATTATGTTTTCAGACCAAAAACAAGACCAAAACCTGGTTTTGAAAGCCATGCACCTGTGTAATGTTGCGGCAACATTGTTGCCTGTGGCATAACAAGTAACACGAGAAACTGTTGAAAAATATATTGTTCTGGATAAGCTTTATAAATACAACCGGAGAAATCTTTGACTTTTTATGAACATAAAAGCGTCACCATAATTCATGCAGTCTTCTAGCAAAATATGTTAATTCGACAAAAAACTAGCATGTTCAGAGCATCATAATTATCTTACGTCATGGTGCTGGATTCGTTATTACAAAATATTGTATTGTAAAAATTTACATACAATTTCTACTAAACAGGAATAAATGAATTCAGCGTTCAGTCAGTATTTTCTACGCCGTGTGCCTATATCTCTTGCTTTATGTCGTGTACACAGGATCCCGTGTACTGAAATGGTGTCTTGTCAGGAAGAATCCAAAGCTACGTTTTTTGGTATTCTGCTCTGGATACCTTTCGGCATTTTATACGTGCCCCTATTTTTATTTTGGTATGCAATTTATCACTTGGTGCAGTTTTCCGCAAAACTATTTCATCCTGACCTTATTCCGATTTCAAAATGTGACGCACTTGTCACGCCTGGTCCAAGCAATGGTTCATTTGGCTACATGTACGACTGCCAAATTTGGAAAGTGAAAGGTTTGCTAGACGAAAATGAATTCCGCAACCACTTTTATCAGTGTTTTTTGTCAACAGAAGAAGATCGACAAAAGTATAGAAATCTTTACTGCTACTTTGTGGAATATCTTGGATATATCTTTAAGAAACCAGTAAACGAAATCGATTTGAGTTTTCATATTCATGTACATCATTTGGATGAAGGAGAATCTGTGGAAAGCTTTGTTGGCAATTGGATGGTTGCTCATGATAATAATGTTGCTTTAGAGAAATTGTCATCAGAAGCTAACCGACCAACATGGATGATAAAATTGATTCCAAATTTGTCTCGTAAAGAGACTACGGTCTTATTCAAATTGCATCACGGGCTTGCTGATGGATACACAATGGTGCACTTGGTGGATAAATTAAGTGGTCAACAATCGCCTTACTTGTTCAAAGAACCTGTTCCGTCGCTGCCTGAAAGAATTAAACTTCTAATTCGAATGCCATATTTGTTACTTAAAATCTGGAGAGAAATGTATCTGTTGCGAAAAGACAACCCTAAGTTGACAGAAGGTGACGATACGAACGGAAAGGAAAAATGGCTAACCTCACTGGGTACACTTGACCTGGAAACTGTAAAATCTATAAGGAGATTTACAGGGACAAGTTTTTCTACGGTGCTTAAGAGCATTCAAATTGGTGCACTACGCAGATTGTTGGAAGAAGTGAAGCCTAATGCACGCATATTAAAATATGAACCTGCCACTGTAGCTATTGGACATTCATTGGGGTGGCCTGAGCATCCAGTGCCATTGTCAGGAGGTGGAATGACAAATCATTTGTAAGTCAGTACGCTTTAGCTGCTTGTTTACTTGGAACTATTTTACAGTAAATTGATTTTATTCTTATTACTAAATTGCAGGACACTTTCCTCAACCAAAGCTGGCTTTAATATAAAAGACCCATTAGAAAGACTCCAGAACGTGCATAGCAGTTTTACAGAAATGAAAGCAACGGGTTATCCAAAGTTGTTCTATTATTATGTCCTGAATGGTATGAAATACTTTCCAGCTTCACAGTGAGGCAGGAAGGCCCCAAAATTCCATTAATTAGCCGTTGCACTTGTCAGCCACAAAGTAGGTATATTTGACATCCTTAGGTCATGAGGAATTGAATGATACCAAGGTCAATGACCTTTGACCCCCGGGGGGAAACTTTCCCCCCAGGGGTAATTCTTAATTTTTTGCAAAAATCTGAAACTGCCAGTCGATAGAGCTTTCAAAATTGTGTCCACCAACCAATTTTGAGCTGCTTTGGTGAAAACGTGACATCATGACAATTAATTAAAATTTAAAATTAACTAACTTTGAAGGTTAATTAAGCGTTAAGGGGCACCTAAATGCACCAAAGCTTTTCATTTATATCTTCTCCATAAGCCGAAAAATACTACACAACAAATTTCAGCGCTTGAATCGACCTGAATAACGAGATATTTAACTTTAAATTTTCCACTTTTTAAGCTTACGAAATATGCAAATTAGGCTAATTTGCATATTTTTTACGTTATAATTGTACAAAAACTAAAGTTAAATATCTCGTTATTCAGGTCGATTCAAGCGCTGAAATTTGTTGTGGAGTATTTTTCGGCTTTTGGAGACGATACAAATGAAAAGCTTTGGTGCATTTAGGTGCCCCTTAACGCGTAATTAACCTTCAAAGTTAGTTAATTTTAAATTTTAATTAATTGTCATGATGTCACGTTTCCACCAAAGCAGCTCAAAATTGGTTGGTGGACACAATTTTGCAAGCTCTATCGACTGGCAGTTTCAGATTTTTGCAAAAAATTAAGAATTACCCCTGGGGGGAAAGTTTCCCCCCGGGGGTCAAAGGTCATTGACCTTGGTATCATTCAATTCCTCATGACCTAAGGATGTCAAATATACCTGCTTTGTGGCTGACGAGTGCAACGGCTAATTAATGGAATTTTGGGGCCTTCCTGCCTCACTGTGAGCTTGTGTAACGAGACTGGGAATTCAACTAGATTTGAGTGTATTTGCACAGGAGAATGGACTAAGCCCTTTGTTGGGTTCACCAAACCAACACTTTTTGTTGGGTAATCAAGTTGAAAATATTTGGTTGCCAGTTTTAATACGCAGTTTTGCGCCAACATTAAGTAAGAAATCAAAAACTTAAATTTAAATTTTGTCTATTAAATATTAATGCAATTTAAATTATTATATTTTTCTTTTCTTTTAGAATTGATGACTGTTCCGTTTTCTCACTCGGGAATACTGGATGTAAGCGTGAATGCTGAAATTTCGTTTATAAAAAGTCAAGAGAATTTGGACAGGTTTCTGAAGGTGCATTTTGTGCAAGAGTTAGAAGCACTGCGCATAAGGTGTCAATGTCCACAGCAGGTTGTGTGAAAACGAAACACAACCTGCTTTACTCTTTGCAATAGGACAATAGTGTTTAAAACACATTAGTATAAATATGCTAATTTGTGAAAAATAATGGATAACATTTTTTACGTATATAATTACACGTAATAGACCAAAACAAAAAATAAAATCCAGATATAAAACATTTTACTTATTCGTCTTTATTGCTTCTTGAAACTGACATGAAATACATTAGAAAAACTTACACAGATTGTGCATACCATGTTTACGTGATTCGAATTTATGAAAGCAGAAACATGGATAAAATTTATGATTGCAGAAAGTTTTATGCCAAATGGTTTACACCACTCATGAAATTGTTTGTCACAATCAAGTATTCCATGGATTCTGGAAAAGAATTTTGTGTAAATACCATGAGTTTAAAAGTGTACACATCCTGACATCTTAGTAAATTTGTAAACGGATAGGTTACAAGAAAATAATCAAGTAGTTAAATAGCAAAACAAGAAAAGGGAGGAATGTTCAGTGAGTACAATGACGGTGAGTATAGTGGTACTTATTCTTTCCAGTTTACAGAACATATTTTACATTACAATCATGTATAATTACTTACAATTCTGCCTGGAATAGAGCAACAAAATTCTTATGAAGAAAAATTATCTTCAGATCATTTTTACATGGACGGTGAATACTAAACCTGGGTACTTAAATACTTTTAGTACACATAAGATTGCATTCATTAAAATGCAGTCTTATTATAATACAAACATATCTGCACTGATTGTTCCGTAGCATCAAAATATCTCTTGTTTTACATGGAGTACCGTAAAAACTCGGATTATACCCGGACCTCTGTTTACACCCGGCCTCGAATTATAGCCGGGTCTAGGGGCTAAAATTTGAAATTTTGACCTGCCCGGGTCAAAAATGCTTTAGTATGAATTGCAAACAAAAGCATATAATAAGTAGCATTTTTGAATGAAATTTCGTGTAATTATGCTAACTAACGAGGTTTTAGGCATTTAGCTACAGTGCTAACAAAATTTCACAAAACAAAACTTTTAAAATATCGCCAAAACTTCTAAATATTGCTAGAATTTTTTGCGATTTTACTATCAAACTATGTAGAAAATTCTTAATTTTCGATTTTTGCACTGCCCCGGTTTATAACCGGCCTCGAATTATAGCCGGGTCTGAGACCTCAAATTTGAAATTTTGCCCCGGGGCATAAACCGAGTTTTTACGGTATGTTACAAAACGGGATATTAAGGCTTTTACTAAATGAAATAAACACTGTTTGGAATTTAATGTATGTGTGAGTCATTAGATAAACAAAAAGTCTGGTTTGTTGATCAGTTCCTGAGAATTATTTGCATTGACCCTCAGAATCCTACAAAAACGTCTTTGAAGTCAGATAAATGTTTATGAGTCACTGCTGTATTTTTTCTGCTAATTACTTTGCCATGGCAACTATTATGCATGTTTAAATCTTTGAACGAGATTTTGAGAGATGAATTCAACTGAGCTATGTACTTATTTCAAATCTGGTTTAATAGGAACATTTTGATAATTATCACGCAAGCATCATTTCGCATATACGTAAAGCAAAATGTTACATTTTTCTCACAACAGAAGTAAAATTGTAGTTTTTGCTAAAATATTCTTCGGTTTCTAAAAGCTCAGCGTTTCTATTTCTCATGAAGTCGTACGCAATAAAATTAAACTACAGATTAACCAGCAAAAAATTGTCAACGTTGCACTCGATGGAACAACGTTGAAAAATGGGCTACGTGAGGTCTTATTCACCATCCATGGTGGATTCAATTCAACAAATTGTACGTACCATGTAAATGCTCGTCTGAGGTATAAAAACAATGCATTTTTTCATGCTGCTGTAAGCTTGACCAAATAAAAGAAACGCAGAAGATGATTCACTGCAGGGGAAACATCATTCTCTGATGCAGCTGAGCAGAGCAGATAACTCAGTCATCTTTTCTATGTGGAACAGAACACAATCTCGTTTTTCCTTTCCCGACTAATTCCCATGTAAGGAGGATAACACCTATATGGAGGATAACATCTAGTGAAGATACAGTGAGAAATACTCATGACATTCCACCCTCTTCAGCAATAAAGAATGCACTATAGCTCAACCAACAAAACTTGCATACAAAAGAACATTACAACGTTAAAAAATGGTTTACCATCCGTTTTAGCTTCCACGGCACGGTGAATTCAATTCAAAAATTATGTATCATGTAAAATCTTGTTTTTTGTATAAAACTAGCGAACTTTTTCATTGCTGAGGGGAGCTCCAGCAAATCAAACGCATAGAATGACACACTGCAGTGGGGGAAATTATAATGCAATGCATTGCACTAATGCAGAGACACACCCATCTCTGATGCAGCTAAGCAGATAAGATAACTCACTGATACTTTTTACGTTGAATAAAATCAGAACTTTGTTCTTGCACTTCTAAAAGCTCAGCATTTCTGTTTCTCATTGATTTCAGTCCCCCTCTCTTCAGCAATAAAATATAAACTATACCTTGACTAACAAAACTTGCACACAAAAGAACATTGCAACGTTGAAAAATGGAGTACATGACGTTTCAGCTTTCATGGTGGATTAATTTTTAAAAAATATGTACCATGTAAAAGCTTGTGTTATGTATAAAACAAGCGTACTTTTTTCATGTTGGAGGAAGCTTGAGCAAGTCATAAATAAAATAAATAAGATGACACACTGCAGTGAGTGAAATTTTATTGCTGGGACACACCACTCTCTGATGCAGCTGAACAGGGCTAATGGTTCAGTCATCTTTTCAACTTTGAACATAATAGAACCTCGTTCGTTCCTGTCCCGACCAGAAATCGTTTGAAATTCTACAAAATCTCTGAAGTTTTAAGCTTGTGAGTATAGAATTTTTGAAGCCATTATTTGTTCCGTTGGAGTTTGCTTTGTGGTGCATAAGGTCAGTACATAAAATTATACAAACGAATATTTTTAAAAACAACTTACATTGTAGGTTTGATAGGCCGGTAAATTAAACAAGTTTTATTAAAATCGTTTCATACCGGATTTTCAAATTATAAATATTTACGCGAAACACTTTTTGGCCAGACAAAAAAGTGTTGCAGAAGCAATTAAAATTTGTTAATAATAATCTTACTGTTGCATATGGCCAAATATGTTTTTAATGATTCTTTAGTGTAACGGTCTATATTCCATCTACCCTGAAGACCCAATTAAATTGAACCAATTTAGATAAACTCTAGTGCATAAAACATCTAGTGAGAACAACATGTAGGGAGGATAACATCTAGTGAAAACAACTTGCACGTGTAGGGGGGATAGCATCTAGTGAGAACAACGTGTAGGGAGGATAGCATCTAGTAAAAACAACATCTAAATGCAGGGAGGATAACATCTAGTGAAAACAACTTGCACGTGTAGGGAGGATAACATCTAGTGAGAATTACATCTAGGGAGGATGACTTGGGTAGCATCTAGTGAAGATACTACCTATCTTTTGAGGATCATATCACCATACTTAGTGAATGTCATATCTAGTGCCGATCATATCTAGTGTGGATGCATTGAAGAATACTCATGATTTCCACCCTCTTCAGCAATAGAAGGTAAAGTATAGCTTAACCAACAAAGCTTGCACACAATAGAACAGCGCAACGTTGAAAAATGTACCACTTGACGTTCGTTTCAGCATTCATCGTATATTCTGTTCAACATATATGTATAATGTAAAAGCTTGTCATTCGTACTAAAAAAGTCTTGGCGTACTTTTTTATTGCTGAGAGAAGCTCGAACAAGTCAATTATAAATGTATAGAATGGCTCACTGCAATGGGGAAAATTATAATGCTATGCAGAGGCACACCTAGTGTTGGGCTTATGGCATGTCATGTCAAGTACTGCTTCATGTACTAAAGCATGCTTCATGCTTCATTTCATGTCATGTATCATGTACATGGGTCATGCACGTGAAGTATTAAAATTTCTTTAAAATGTAAGTAGCCAAAAAATTTTGAAGGTTTTATGGGTGCTCAGTGTCATAAAAATATCCTGAAAGCTTACTTCTTTAGTTTTAGAATTTAAATATAAAATTTGAAAAAAAAGAATCACTTCCATCTGATTTTACGTAAAAATATCTAAAAAAAACTGGTGACTGACGTCAAATTTGTCAATTATTTCTTCCTTGTTTTACATGCATGTACATTCATGTACTTCATGCCATGTAATGGGTCATGTAGCAGTCCCAGTATGTCATGTCATGTATTGTAATTTAGCATGCAATGACATGACCAAGATACATGTTATGAGTTTTCATGTACATGGTGCATGAGCCCAGCACCAGACACACCACTCTCTGATGCAGCTAAGCAGAACAGAAAACTCAGTCATACTTTTAATGTTGTATAAAATCAAAACTTTCTACTTTCCATTCAAAACCAGAAAATGTTTGAAATTCTCCATATACTTTGAAGCTTTAGGAATTTGTTTGTAGAATTTTGTAAGCCATCATTTATATTTTGGAGTTGTTGTGCATAAGCTCAATACATAAAAATATTCAAGTGGATACTTTTAAATAACAAACGTTTTAATTGTAGTGGTAACGTATTTATTAATTTTAAATTATTAAAACCAACAGTAAATTCCACAAAATGAATGACAACAGGCCAAGTTCCAGCACTAGTGGTGACACGCAAGCCCGAAAATCTATAAATGGAAAACGCAGGGCGGAAGAAGAAAATGGTGATCACCCTCAGAACGATAACCTGCTGCAAAAACAATGGCTAGCAAAAATGCAGTGCAGGATTGAAGATTTGGAAACATTTTGCTTTGGAAGTGCTTTGAATAACATACAAACTCTGCCCGGAAGAGAAGTTTTGTCTCTGAATGATGTAAGACTTAAAAGCTTTAAAAAGTTTAAAAATTTTTTAGAAAGTAATAAATTCTTATTGATGATTACTTATAATCTCATAATATATTTCTTTTACTTGCTTAACAGGTAAAAAGCTTGGAGTTGTTTTTGACTGACATGACAAGCAAAAATGAAAACCTGCTTATGAACAAAACGATAGTTCTCCAGGAGCAAAAATCAAATAACACTAATTTTTGGGAGGAAGTTGAGCAAGCTCTGGGCAAATTTGGCAAGTACTTGTGTTACGTTGAGATTCGGCTTGTGAAGGTGGTGTCCCCTATGGCGCTTTATAAAATTTTGAAAAAGTGTTTACCACATCTACCAAACCTAACAGGATTGACTGTTTATGCAATAATAAGCCAAGATCCAGAAGATTACATTCGGAAAGGCTACATCTTGGAAAATAACTTGCCCACCCTTTTCCATTTGCAATCGTTGGAGTTCAATTGCAAAAGTTCACCAATATTGAATGAGCTACTGCGACGATGCCCAAAACTAACAAAATTGGGTAACATCTTGCCCCAATCTCGTTTTGATAATGCAGTCGGGTATGATGGACTGTATCAAGTGCACAAAAACTTGAGAATGCTCAGCGTGACCATCGAACATGTCGAAGGAAATACAGACAAGGTTGACCTTCCTAAACTTGTCAAACGGTTTGAAAACTTAAAATACTTACAACTTGAAGGCTACATTGCTTTAGAGCGGATTCGCTCAGCTTTGGTTGCTTCTGCGGAGGGTGGAAACTGCACAACACTTTATTTGCCTGAATGGAAGCACTCAAAGGTTCAGCAACTCAAAATTCACAACCAGAAATTACACCCCTGTTCTGATATTTACAAAGTTGCCAACAAATATTATTTCCATTTGCTGTGCCACTTTCCCAATGTTGTGTCTGTACACATTATTGAAGATTGTGACGAGCTTTTTTGGTCTGGTGAAGTTCATAAAGATATGAGGTTTCCACTCCACGCAGATACAGCATTGGGTTCTCTCTATGCTTCAGATATTTGGACAATGTTGGAAAATTTGGAAACTGTCATTGTTGAAGTGAATGCCTGGAAAAGAGGAACAACAACCTGGACCAGAGATGGATACAACAACTTCAGAAAATACAATGCAAAGGCAAGGCCCAATTAGAGTTAACTGATAGTAAGAGTAACTATTCCATGAATATCCCATGAAGTTACTAGTGTTACCATTAACTACCATTTTTCTTGTATGATCGTTAATGACTATTGTTGTAAATTTGTCATTTTTTGCATGTATTATGACTTATTTATTGTAAGTGAAGGCTTAAAGATATTTTTTTTCCAATCGCTATGTTGTTTGTTTGTAATTTATAATGCAAGCAGGTTAAAATATTAACTCAAAATAATAATTAAGTTCATCTCAACCACTGAGTGAGTTGATAAAAACTCGTGCTTCTGACCTGAACAACTTTGTAGCTTAGTGAAGTTCCATGTAATTGCTAATTACTTAAAAGAAATGATTGTTTGTAGGTTACACGTAGATTATGATTATAGGTAAAATCATAACATTTAAAAATAGGTTTGATTTTTAAGAACAACACATTACCCAAACGACACTTTGTTAGTATCTATTAAGAAAATGAATGAAAGAAACTTGAGCTGAAATTCTCCTAAAAAATTGTCGAATGTAAAAAACATGCTTTATTCAAAATGGTAAAGCTTTTAGTGTTACAATGTATATAGTCGTGAACCTTTAAAACTAATATTATTGTAGTAACAACTTTAAAACTCTTAAATGTCAACAGAATAAACAGAATGAAAGCCTATTATCATTTTTAAAAAATTCAATCGCACTCAACTATGATATTATTGCTCGCATTTACCCTTCCATCCATTTCATATGATCTCATTAAACTTTTAGAAAACGTCCAGTCATTTGCACATTTATAATCCGTTTGACCAAATGGAAATGGTTCTTTTTCTTTTGTTTCTTTTTTCAAAACCCGCACAATTTATTGCAGTTAAAACAAACAACTATTTGACACTGTTGCCATATCCTGCAGGTTGTACATTTTATTTCACGCGTAGCAACATAACTGAATCCATAAATATTTACAACAATATATTGAGTCAGAAAAAGCTAGTCACATTGCAAATAACACTAAGGGACCGAAAGGGCAACGAAGGTTGGCTATACAGTAACAACTCATATCTAACTACAAAGAACTACAAGCAACAAAAATATTCGGAGCTCTGTTCGGTGTACATTGATGGTAAAGGAGGTAGTATTTCCAGCAAAACAAGAAAGGCTGTTGATATTAGTCATATGCTGTTTTTACCACCTACCCTAAAAGTCAATCACCTTCTAATACTCGTCAGCTTTTCCAGTTTCGTAAATCCTACGTTAACGTTCTTGACCATTTCCAGGCATGTGAAAGTGTCTTCGGTAACAGTGATTGATTTATATAGTCAGCAGTTCTACGCTGGATGCTTTGGTTGCAGCAGCCTTAAGACACGAATTATCCCATATTATGAAAAATGGCCAGTCGAATTACAAATAATTTTGAACATCCAAGTTTACTTTTCGGAAATTCAACGTAATATTTTTAAGCGTAGCCAGTTGACTAATATACGTGACGAACATGATTCAAGAAATCGAATATTTGCAAACACTTGTGATAATTTGTTTCGAAATAATTTATATCAAAACACAGAAGAAGAGTATGATTTGCCGTGCATTAAACTAATTGTATTGAACTTACTAAATTGCACATCGACAAAGTGTCTGAAAGGATTGAAGTATAAATTAAAGCATTCTGACTTGTTTTCGGACGATGTGGTAGGCCCACTTGAGGAACCCATTCCAAACGGAGCGTTTTTTAATGGTATTAAATTTTTTGTTGTGCTTGGTGAAGATGAAAATGGATCGCAAAAGATCAAGACAAATTTGCTATCAATTATTAAACCTTTGCCTGCTTCAATTTGGTTATGTACGTTGTTTGCATATTTGTGTCTGTTAGCAACATTAAAATTTGGAGGATTTAAAATTCAGCATACAAGTTTCTGGCTTTTTGCAGCTAGCATGGAAAAAGGAGATAACGTGCGTCACTACAGGAATCATCACACTTGGCACTTGTTACTTACTTGGATGGTTTCCGTAATGTTACTTAGAAACTTGTATACATTTACAATATATTCCCATTTAACCAAAGAAAAAGAAACATCGGATTTGCCACAAACAATTTACGACGTTTATAAAAACTTTGACTTAATTGTAACGCCGCATAAGTTAGGTAGGCATATTCGAAATCAAATTGAACAATTAGGGTATAAAATCAGAGATAGTATAAGTTTGTACAAACAAATATTTTCTCAGACCAAAAATGTGCTTGCCTTCGGGACATATGACCAACCTTTTCAGGCATTATCCAACTATCAACCTGTAAGTTGTTTATTTCTGAATCTAAGTGATTTTGAGGTTTACCAAAGTAGCCGTCATAAAATCCCACTGTGCCCTACAACATCAAGAGTTGCGGTATTATACGAGGTATTTGAAAGGAAGAAACAATTTCCTGTCAGATTTCAAAAATTTTATTTAGCTCTTAAGAGGAGAAGATTTCATGAAAACGTAAACGCACAAATGTTTTTATCTACGCTATTAACTTGGTATATAGACAAGTATTTGTACAATGCGGCAATAGTACAAGATATTATTTCGAGGCTGTATGAAAATGGAATATTTACATTACTAAAAAAACTGAAAGACGGCCTAACCAATTCTGAGTTCACACATACCCCAAACGCAGATCTAAAAAATATTCCCAGGAATAGGGTACTAAGCATTTTAAGCAGTATATCTAGTAATCAGAATGCGGATGGGGACAAAATGCCAATAGCTATTAAACTAGGGTCATTCATTTTAATTATTACGCTGCTGTTTTACTTGCTGATTGTTAGCTTAGTTGTATTCACAGTAGAATTAAAATGGAGTAAATTCGAACAGAAAAGAAAATAGAGTTTGTAAGAAAACAGGATTTGGACCATCTACAAATCCTCATTGTTCCATCAAAACATTAACTCGTTGTTTACATGTTTACGTGTTACGCAACAAAAACACTTTTATTGTATTACAAATCGGAAAACGTAGAGAGAAATTGTGTACCGAAGAATTTAACAGCAGACAGAGCATATATAATCCAATGATATATTGCAGGCAAAACTAGGAACAAACTTTCAAAAAAGCCAATTTAAAAAATAGAATAATCTAAAGCAAAATCGCAGCATATCATACGTTTATGCCAATTTTGTGATAAATTTTTAAACTGACCCGATTTACATACACGTACAAGATAACATTTATGAAGAAATCCGAAACTACATCATTAACAAAAATGAAATGGCAATATTTTATTTGTCTGCAAAAAATCTTTTGTTTGCTGCATTTTTTAGGCAATCCTTCGCAAATGGAAAATAATTGTAGAATTTCCGGAAATGAATGATTTTTTGAAGTAAAGGCATGATTTAGTGTAAATACAGGAATTTTTTTCACTCGCTTCTGCATAGTATAGTGTGCTGCAATGCAAGTTTCATACATTATTAGCTCGCTGCGTCAGCAGGGGAGCTTATTAACGAGTAGTGTGTCCGTCTGTCCGGCTGTCCGTCTGTCCGTCTACTTTATTTTTGGGGTCTATACCAGGCTATTTGGGGTCAAAATCAGGCTATTTGGGGTCAAAATCAGGCTATTTGGGGTCAAAATCAGGCTATTTGGGGTCAAAATCAGGCTATTTGGGGTCAAAATCAGGCTATTTGGGGTCAAAATCAGGCTATTTGGGGTCAAAATCAGGCTATTTGGGGTCAAAATCAGCCTATTTGAAGTCACAATTAGTTAATTGGTGTCAAAATTGGGTTATTTGGGGCCAAAATTGGGCTATTTGGGGGCTAAAAGGGTCTAAATCTGCAAACCGGGGTCAATTAGACAATTACTGTCTATTATAGAGATGTTTTACCTATTGTAGATGGGCTAACTAAGTGGATTTTAAACCAGGTTAAATGGGGTCTAAACTACTAGGTCTTTTGCAGCGAGCATTTTTAATGGTTTACCATTGACTGGTTTCATATTACTTGTAGAAAAGCTAAGTAAGTCAGTGTGTGGTTGGTATCTGAAGACATGTCATATGCAGTATCCAGATCTTTTAGTAGTATTGTCCTTGGCTCATACAATTACACCTCCAATCAAGTCCAATCCATGTCGGTTTGTATTTCTATTAGGTTTCGGTGGTGCTTTTGTAATGAGTTACTAAGTGCCTTACTTAATTTATTTAATTGTTTTGACCTGAATGTCCTTTAGATGTTAATTGGAAGTCGTCCATCCCGTCGTGTAAGGCTCAATTACTCATGCTTGTGTATAAATACGTTTGCGCTGGTGTTAAAACAAAATAGTCGTGCAGTTGTTGATGCCCTGTGAACAGTTGCTAAAATACCATTTCTACTAGTAATATGAAAAAATGTATAAAACTTGCTTTACCGCACACTATATTATACAAAAGCGAATGACTCAATTTCCTATATTTACACTAAGTCATGCCTTTACTTCAAAAAATCATTCATTTCCGGAAATTCTACAATTATTTTCCATTTGCGAAGGATTGCCTAAAAAATGCAGCAAACAAAAGATTTTTTGCAGATGAAAAATTACATGCCAAATGAAATTGTGGTTAAAGGTACTTCAATTCATATCAATTTCTCCTAAATTTGTGGTACTTACTTCTATAACTAATTAAGTCCCTCTACATTTGATCAATATTATTTAGCTTGTTCATTTGCAAGCATATGCATTTGTTTACATCTGACTCCTTTATTCTACAAGACTACCTTTATTCCAATTCTTCAGTAAAATTAGTTACTTTTGATATCTGTATAATTTTTAATATTATTTTAATCAAACAAGTAAAGGATCATCAACGTGATGAAGCAACGGTTTTACTTGACTTTTTAAGGTTCATCTATCACTAAAACGCACCATTATGTACATTCAGTTTATATTGGTTAGACTTAAGTGATTTTGTGTGCTTAAAAAGTTTGCAACTTGAATTTTATGTTAAAACAGTACACTTTAGTGATTAGTTATATACTTGGTCAGCAACGGCGTCTTAAAAATTGCGTAGGATTTGTTTTTCTAATGTATATTTCTTACTGATTAATATTCCAATATTATTGCTCAGTTAAAAACTACTGAAAGTTTATATATGGCTTTAGTGGCTTTCTCTTTCTCCTGTGTAGACTAGAATTACATTTATAAGCCTTACACTAAAATAGTGAGCACTATGCTAATGCTTGATGTATTTTTGTGTAGGCCTGGACTAACCTTTAAAGGTGTAAAATCAATTTTCTAAAACTATTGATTATTTGAGTCTTCTAATTTTACGTGCCTATTATATATAGTTAGTAAAAGCTTTTGCAAACTGATACTTGTACATTTAGCTTTTTGATAGCTATTAAGCTATAAGACTTGCTTTCTTGTTTTGAAGTTCAAGCTCGTCTTAACTAAATTTTTTACCACGTCACATCCTATATATTTTTTCTTTTACAATAGATTTTTATTACCTACAAGATTTTTACGTGATTGACAACTGCAGTGTATCAGTCTTACAAGTATCTGTGTTTACTAGGTTACTTAACATACATATTATTACCCATAATTTGCTTGTATATACTAGTTATCGTCCTTCAGAACAAATACTTCATATAAAGTTGCTATTGAAAATGAATCTCCTGGAAAAATATTTTCTTATATTTCGATCTACTTGCTTAGTTCAAGTTTTTCTATTTGATAGCACAAATATCCAGCCTCCCACGCATCCTCTTGTTTTATACAATGTACGCAATATCAAGAATGCTCGCACAGTGACAGTAGACTTTTCAGTAAAACTCAAAGGATGGCACTGTATCGCACAATTTCATACACATATGCCAGACATTAAACGCTCCGATGATGTGATTAGATTCATAAAAGAATTGGATGTTGCCAACGCATTCTGGATTTACAACAAGGTAAAAACTGCAAACAGCCATGCCATATTTAAAACAAACCATTTTGATCCAAACCCTAGAAAAGTCTGCTCGATATTATTTGCTCAGACTATGCGTTCCGTAAAGGCCTACAAACTGTACTTGACATACATTACCAACCTGAATGTAGAAAATGCATTCAGATTTTACACCGACGCTTTTTACGTAACAAGTTCCGGAGCAAAATATACTTTAGTTTACCTCTGTCAATATTGCCACGTTTGTACGTTATTTGCAGAAGTTTCAATCAGTTGGAAGCACATACAGAATGCAGAAAACTTTCGTCTTTTCATGAACTGGGTTAAACGAAACACGCAACGTCCAATCATGCTCCATACACATGGCGGAGGAATAACATTTTACAAACACAAAAAAGTGTTTGAGACGTTTCCAAAAGTTACTAGGCCATTGCATTTTGTTTCAAGCAATTATGTCGGGGGTGGCCCTGGAATTGAATACATTAACATAGAAATGCTTGCATCATTGTTTTTGGCAAATACAACTTTCACGATTTGGTATAAGCACGTCTACAAATATTACGATTACTGTGGTGTCGGGTCTAATCAGTATCAAGATGGGTTCAATCATAGCTTTAAGCTTATAATGAATCAACCAGGGAGTCGCCATGAACTAGCTTTAACCACGCACTTTGACCGTATGACATTTCGAAGTTTTACTGAAATAGAGAGATACACTGGTCTTATTTCTTTAACTGCAATATTTGCTGCTTATGATTTTTATGTGTGGATAGGAATTATTACGTGCTACTTTTTTGTGAATGTATTAATAGCTAAACTTATATTTGCGCGAATGCACGGCAGCAGAAGCGTTTTTACATTATTGTTATTGGGATATTCGTTAATTTTGGAACAGGGTGGAGCTTGGCGTTTGATCGTTAAAGATTTAAAGCGTGTTTATAGCCAATTTTACATTAGCCTTCTACTCATGTCCGTTGTATTAAGCAACGGTTACCGCGGTGAAAATATTAACAGCTTGACAGCCCCTCGAGAGCTAGTGCCCCACGATACGTTACATGACATCAATGGTAGCAGTTTTAAAATGTTTTATTTTAATACCAGTAATCCCATCGACAATTTTGTGGAAGCAATGAAACGTAGCTCTTCACCAATAATAACAAAAAATCTGGAGGACAATCTCAGAAATGCATTAGTGCCTCTGTCACGTTCCTTGAGCGACAAAAAGATTACTCCATTTGCAGTTTTTAGTAATACCTACGAACTAAATATAAACCGTGTATATAAAAGATTTAGAAATTATAATCTCACAAATCTCGAAAAACAAATAATGAATTCAGTCTCCGCTTACGGAGTGGAAAACTTTGTCGTAATAAACAATGGCTGGAAATTTGTGGGGGACTTTGGCGGATTGCTGAGGATTCAAGGCTTGGAAGAATCTGGTATAATGGCAAAATGGCAGGAATCACGACTTCGAAGATTGTTGGTAAAAGGATGGCTTGGTTCTTGGCGAGCTCTGAATTTACTAAAGATTAAACTTAACAAAAACTGGACGGAAAATGTGGAAAACAGAGTAACATTACAAAGCTCGTTAGTTACACTCTTTTGTATAGTTTTAACGCTGTGGGTTTTAGCCGTTATATTGTTTTTAATAGAAATTCGTCAATTCATTCAATGGTCTTGTGCTAAATGTTGCAGAAAAGCTATCCAACAAAAATCACAAACCAAATGTAATGTAATGATGTCAAATCACGAAGGAATGTTGTTTAAAGCTGTGGCACCAAAAGTGAATTTAAAACATGGTTCAGCTTTAGTAAAATTGAAGCAACGCAACTCAAAAATGCAAACTAGCCTTGACGAACATAGAGCATTAGCATTAGAACCGCCATTCAAATTGCTGTAGTAATAATGTTTAATATTCATATTATTATAAGTAGATATTACTTTTATGGTTTTGCAAATTACTTACTGCAGAACTGGTATGTCTTATAGTGAGATTCAGACATCTTGAACCTAATACATTTACTACTACGGGACGGTGTAGTTTGAGCATAATTTAGGATGAAAATTTCCCGCTCTGATAACGGACAATGAGTAAGGTTGATAATTATCTGTGTTTTGATTTCGTTTAGTGTATTTTGAATTGTGTAAATATTGCTAGAGCAAGAGGTACTAAAACATTGAATATTTTAGATTTTCAGAACTACACCCAGATCGTTTTCAGATTGCGTTTGTGCTCCTTTTGCATCTTTTTGACGCAAAGTTTATTAGGAAATTTTCTATCGTTTTGATTTCCGACATAAGAAATAGTATTCATTTGGAGTCGAATGCAGGAAATTGTTTTATACTGTTCCCATTCCGCTTTGCATCTAAGCTACGTGCTATTTAGGATAATGTTTGCTTAGGTGGACTATCACTGTAATTGTAAACTGGATTATAACTGTTTGCTTTAATATTACTGTTAGTTCTGCACTGCCATTATAATTTAAGATTAGAAAATCGAGTGATGTGTGTGGAAATATTTGCTGTTATTCTTTATTGTTTTAATAACAAAGCGATATAAAATAAGTAATTAAGTAAATTCTAACAAATATACAAGTAATTATTATAGATTATGTATATGGGCAAGTTAATTATTTTACTGCCCACTTTACTCAAATACCTAAATACAAAATATTTTAGGTAGCACAATATTACAAGTAATATACCTAATGAAATGAGTGTACGGTACGTACCGATACCTCCGTCCGTCCACCCGGACGATTTCTCAAGAACTGTTATAATTTTTTATAAAAAGATTTCTCCTATCAATTCCTTATGTCAATATATCGCAGGTGTTCAACCGGCACGCCTGTAAGGTCAGCAGAACAACAGCAACTTTAAGAATTCGTTTACTGAAGCAGCGCTACTCACATAACCTACAGAAATAATTACGAAATTTGATATAGGTTTTAAATTATACATGGTAGAAGGTATATTACAATAAAAGTAATATTGAAATACTGTCAAGGTATTCCTATGGGTTTCAGAGGAATTCTAAAGAGTTCTAGGGAGAGGCTTCCAAATGAAATCTAAGATATTCTAAAGGTGATCCAAAAAAAAGTTTTGTTGCGTAGTGCTACGCAAAGCACAGCAGCAGTATTGTTCATTCATCGAATGAGCATTACTGAATATCTGATCAGTAAATGCCTTAATTAATTGACCATTTAGTACTATTATTACAAAATTCGTAACATTAGCTTTTATTTTTACCAACAATATCCGGATATGCACCAGATTTAATTAATTTAGGGCTTATCTGATCTTAATTTTGGTTCAGCAATTAAGGGTAAATAAGGGATTAATTAGTGTAATTTGTGCAATTTACAGTAATATTAGCACTTTAAGGCCCTAGACGTATTTATATACCAAATTTAAGACAGTTATGGCTTATCTGAACCTAATTGTAGTTCAGCAATTAAGCTAAATCAGCAATTAATTAGAACAATTAGTGCAATTTACAGTAATTTTAGCATTGTATGGTATAAGAAGTATCCATATACCAACTTTCAGAGAATTATGGCTTATCTAAGCCTAATTATTTTTCAGCAATTAAGGTTAATTATGGGATAAATTAGTGCAATTAGTGCATTTTACAGCAAAATTGTTACCCTACACTATAAAGCGTGTGTAACGCCAAAATTTTAAGCATTAAGGACCTATTCAAGTTAATTATTGCTACAAAATTAGCAACCCTATCCTTTAATGCTTAAGAGGAGGTGGGGCTTTACCACCAATTCTGGCCTGTGATTGGCTGTTAGTTAATTAGCCATAACTTCCGTGCGCAAACTCAGCTAATTTTCGTTTAAACGAGAATTTAATCGTGTTTGTATAGCGGATCCGTTAAAACAAAAATTAGGTTTAGCTGAGCTTGCGCAAGCATGCGGGGGGACGATCTGGGGGGGTTGGGGGAGGTATGGTTGAAACCTGGTACCATAGCTAGAAAGCCCATTTCAACTTTGTTAAGTTGACTTGTAAGGTTACACGCATGACGTGCAGCCGGGGCCTCTAGTATGGTACTACTTGTCGCAAGAATGAAAAATTGGCCTGAGCATTTTAATAGAGCCTGCTTCTAAATTATAATTTGGTTTTAGTAAAGTTTGCACTCAAAATTACTAGTTTCAATTTGTCACAATAATTGCTTGTGTTCTGCATGGTTTCAAAGTATATGCAGAGTATTCAGAAATAAATGTCACCACACCCAGCACACAACCTGTTATAATTAGATAGAAAATTCCAAACAAATTTTCCATTTTCAAGGCTGAAACATCGTCCTCTGGTGTAGAGATGGGGATCGAACTATTTACCGCAAAGGTTCGCTGGTTCCTCAAAATTTGGTCGTCCATCATTTTCCACTTTTCCATTATTCCCATATTCATTACTCTGTCAATCAACGTGTCAAACGTTTTCCGAAACAATGTTCCTTTTTTGTAATGCAAAGGCATCACAACAAATGATGACGTGTCCTGCGACATGATCAAAGGAACTTGTTTATATTTTGCAGTGAGATTTCGTTGATAAGCGTAGTAGTAGAAGTCCCTCCAAGAAATACAACTCTTGCGATTTCCATTTTTTCCAATCAGGTCTTCAAAACATTTTGCAGGATCCTCCTCAAGTTTCATTCGTTTGAATATTGTTTGAAAGGTGGGATTGCTTGAGGTTTTCAGTATATGATACGCCGCTCCTCGAATATATTGCAAACTGATTTCAGAACTAGGGTTTAAGGCTAACTCACGAAACGTTTTTGGGGGTTCTTCGATCGGTGCAAAAGCTAAAAGTGATACTAATTTGGAGCGATACACATTGGTCATGAGCATAGCAAACATAAGCCAAAACGAGGCAAAAACACGTACGGAGGATTTGGTAGCAGAAACGTCAGCGTCCTGCTCTATAAGACTTCGGATAAGGTAATTAAAAACTTTCCAGAAAAGTTGGAGTTTGCTTTTATATGTCTTTCTTAAAAGCAGAAATAGTGTAAATTCGGAAATAAGTACCGAAATAAACATCGATAGCCAACAAGTTATAGACAGTGGCCAGAACATTGATTTCCAGGAATACTGCGGTTGTCCCAGTCCGGATGTGAAAGTTAGCCATGTATATCCCACAGGAACGGAAAATGCTACAACTTGATATCGAGAGAGAATTTGACCAGATATTTGACCAATAACGGCACGGTCGTATAGAATATCTCCGATTGCTCCATTCCACGTACCGTTTGGTAACCGCGAACCAGTTCCACCACCAAGGCTTGGAAAAAATTTTGAGGTGAAGTTATAACGATGCATTAAATGATTCATATTAAAGTAGTAGTAACCTCTCCATGCAATCCACTCTCCATTGCTTTGCTCCTTTATTTCAAGTACAGATATTCCCGATGTTGGACATGTTACTCGAAATGTGTGACCATGAAAATTGTTGAGTAAGTTAGGAAAGGAATACGAAGAAACGCGAACAAGAACATTTTTGCCAGAAGCACAATACGGACAAAGCGTGTATAGAGAAATTGTGTGGTTTGTTGTGATTGGGATAAACAGTTTGTGCTTTATATTTTGTGCTAAATCAGACAACCCAAAATGTAGTACATTTTGCACAAATTGTTCGGGTGTCACAAAAATAAAGTAGTCATGTTCTCTGTACAATATTCGAGTATTCAAAGCTTCCAAAGTCTGATCAAGTTTATGCTTCACAGAACTGTTTGAATATTGGATTGTGGACACTACGCAATTACGGCGGAATCGATAAATATCTTGAGAAAATGAACTGAGATTTAAGGTTTTGCCCGTTGCTGTAACATCTATTATGTACTTAGTGTTTTCAAAAGAATTTGTATCTGGTAGCATGAGTAGTTCTAGTCTAAATGGACGTGTAAAGTTTCCTGTTTCAATTAAAACTTGTGTGCAATCTTGCAAATTATTTTTAGTGAACACCAAGTATAATGTTGATAGTATTAGGTAGTTTAGATCCATTTTTAATTTTTGTTCAGCTTTTGCAAATTATGCAAATTATTTTGTTTTGTTTCCATTCGTTATCTGCAAGCGTTTTAACAAATTTTGGTAAACTTCGGGACCAACTTTCCATAAATGCATGGAACCTAATGCGGCAGGAAAGTTTCTTAGTATACCGAGAATAAAAATATATTCCACCGAAGCCTTTGACAGCCAATAAACTACATTTCTAAAAATTGCTTGAGACAACCGAGCCGATTTATATCAGGCATGTTACGCATAATTGGAAATAACCTATAATTAAAACAATCTAGCTTGTATCGCTTTAAAGATAACAGGTTTTTTGGTATAGACACTTACAAAACCGGAAATATAACAACATGGATGTCATTACTAAATACTGACTTGCTATAAGTAGCTTATGGCTACGTAACACAATTTAAAATGATTAGGTGACTTAATAAAGACTTATGGGAATTAAGGATTCTGAACCTTTCCCTAGAAGCCTTATCTTAGGCTACAAATATTCAACGGAATATTCCTACAGTTGTTTAAAAACGACTCGTTTTTGCAAATGTGTAATCTAAATTGCCCACACGCACAGATGAAAATGATAACTGAAAAGACATAAATAGTGAGAAATGCGATAAAATCATAACGGTTTAATAGAACTGGAGAAAGTTCTTACGTTCCGTAAAGTAGGCACTTGCAATATCTTGTCTGAAAATATCAAACAAAAATACAGCTCTTACTTAGCCAAAATGTTAATATTTTTGCCGGTTTTAATCAATAACAGTTCGTATACTTGCAGTGAAATGTAAAAATAAATATTGCGCTTTCACTTCACTTTCACCTTCGCTGTCTACTATACAAGCAAAACTTACAAAGTTCTGCGTAACGTGTTCTAGGGTTGGTGTTCGGTGCTAGCACCCGACGGTGAGATCTATGTAAAAAATTGTAATGTAATTGGATTGTCCATACCAGCTTTACACCTTTCATCTTGAGCTTATCTGGCCTTGAGCTTGTCTTGTTTTAGATGATTAAGCTTATAAGTGTGATAATGTATGATTGCAATACTTATTTTACATGAAATGGCAATTCAATTAAACAAAATGAGTCCACTTATAGCAATTCCACTCTTTTCTTGCGTTTTTGTAAGATACCCTGTGCTTTTCATTAATTAAGACTTTCAGTATACTACAAAATGATTACCGATTATTGTCTACTGGAAATATTGTATTGTAATTATTATGTGGAATTAGATACAACTCAAAAAAGTTTATTTGAACCTAAACGCTACATTAAATGTTCTAAAAACTGCTTGGTTACATAACCTATTAGAACAATTACATCACCTGTCATGTAGTCATGCTATTATGTGCCTATCCAACATTTTTCTTGCGCATTGTGCTGCTTTGGAACGTGTTTAGAAAGTGTGTAAATGATTTGAAATGGCGTTCGTGCAAAGAAAAGGCAATCTACAAAAGTTCATTAAATTGTATCTGCAAATCAAGTGTCACCGCGTTATAGCTTATTTTGTCAGCAAGCGACCTAGGATCATAAACGTAACAGGCTTGTAGTATATTTTTTGCTATTAAAGTCTAACTTAACGCCAACGCTATACAAATGTTAAAATAAATGTCTGCCATGACCGAAATTGGACACATTTTTATTTTGTAATTTGTGTGCCCTATAATACACATAGCACGAGTATTCATACGCTGAATCCTCTATCATTATAATGAGTATTAAATCGATTTCATCAAGATAGGATAAGGAGACATACGAAAAAGCTGCTTGAGCTGTTGCATTGCATGTCTAATGTACATAGTACATATTATGGGATTTACCATTTTCCACAAATGTTGCACCATATATGTCTTTAATGTGTGCCAATCTTTGTTATCAATGAAATCGAATTATTTCTCATGTTAGTGTCAATTACTGCCTCCACTCCTGGCCAAGTTTCTACTCATTGTCAAGTTAATTAATAGACAATACACGGTTAGCTTTTCCTGAAATGGCTACGAAACACAGATACAATATTAAAGTGAAATTTGTGTTACTGAAACTTTGCATGACATAATGAGATAAGATGTAATACGCAAAGCATATTTACGTGACGGTGGCAGTTTTATTAAAAGGTTTATGAACTTTTCCAAATGAAATGGTAAGCGTACATAAAATAGCTTTCGTAAGTGAAAACTTGAAATAATTCAATGAACATAATTTCATTCATAAGGTGTCTGCTAATAGAATTTACTCAGTTTGACAGTTACTCAGAATTCACAAAGTATACAAAGGAGTATGTTTGTTTATGTATTACAAATTAAAGGTAGCCAAAATTTCATTTTGATATTATACTGGCAAACTGAATACAAATGTATTTCATTGAATCTATTTTTAGCAAATATGTATTTTGCTCTGCTTTTCTTGGCAAATGATTACAAATATTTTTGACTTTTCTGATTTCGTAATGAATACATACACGCAACGAATTTATAAATAAATAAAAAACATTAATTTAATTGAAGCCGAATTAAAAAATAATTACTTGCACCTTAACAAATTTATTTTTATGAATTTTATAAACCACTTAAATACAAATACCAGAATAGAAAATTAATAAAAAGCTACGTTGAAATTTGTACCTTTACTAGCTTTATTGTAAACATTTTGTAGCCCTGTCATTTTGTAAGCAACAAGTCTCCACATGGACAAGTATTCATATAAACAATCCATTCATTCAATTCGTTTTCAAAATTAACTTTGACGCTGGTTGCATCCAAAGCACAAATGCGACCAAGAAAGGTTTTCTTTTTGAAATGTGGAATCTGAGTGGACTGATTCCAAAACATCGTTGTAATAAAATCTATAGGCTGAACTCCATCACTCTGTGCAGAACTATACTCCGGATAGTATTGGAAGAAAGGAGAAATTTTAAGTTTTTCTTCAAACAGATCCATTTTATTGAAAAGTAAAACAAAACGTGAATCCCAAAACCAACGGTATCCAGAATATTTTCGTAGTAAAGCCTTAGATTCCTCTAGACGGTTTTCGCTATCATATTCGTTTACGTCAATTATAAAATATATTTTCGTGAAAGTGCTGACAAAATGTCCGGACATTTTTTCTGATAAGCTTTCCCCCAGACTGCTTACGTCTATCAGTCGATGCGTATATCCTTGATGATGAAATACGTACTCAAATATTCCGGATGGTTCAGGTTCATGAATTCGGAGAATATCTTGTTCTGTAGGAAGATAACCAGGCTCTGTAATCCGATCCAAGTTTTCTAGGAAGTATTTTGCGGAATCATGTAGCTTATATTCTTGTCTCCTGCTGTAGCACTCTTGGACATCTAAATCCAGCCATAAATTTTTTAGAGCTTCCACATGTTCTGGTTCTAATGTGTTTACGTTCTCGAGACTAACAGCCTTCACCATATTGGCCTTATGAATTTTAGAAGCATCGCCAAACTGAATTTTGAGAGCTTGCATGGAATTTAACATAATTTGCATTGCCTCCAACACATTTTGATAAACTGGTTTTATATAGGCTTTCTTATCTTGTGTGGAATATCCTTCTCCGTAAAGGATTCTCATTTGCTTGATAAAAGTTGATTTTCCAGATCCTTTTGTTCCCACTATAAGATAGGTGAAAGTTTTTCTAATTGTCTGTTTATCGTGTTTGAGTTGTTGTTCGATTTGTCTGTGAACTTTTTTCTGTTTCTTGTCACTGCTTGATACAAAATATGCCATGTTTCTAAAAATTTACAATAATACAACACTAATGTCAAAACAAACACGCAAAACACACAAAAAATAGTCACAAAAGTCTAATAATATATGTGACACGAACAGAATATTACAGCACTACCTAATGTAGCACAGCTGGGCTGTTACTGAGTAAGCGTAAAAACTAGGTCACACTCAACACGATCTCGTTTGCGTATTCAGCAGACCAGCAGTGAAAGAGTGATGAAAGCAAAGCGGGAATGTGATGCAAAAATATATTATCTGGTATTTTTGCCTTTGGGAAAACTGCTCATGTTTTATGCACGTAAACGTTCATGGACGTTTCACGCCGAACTGGCCAGACTAATGTAAACATTGGCTTGGCCAAGTTTTCACAAGAATGCAAACAGTCATTGACGAAAGTTTTATCACGAAACTCTTTTCTCCCCAACCACACTGCTTCACTAGGTTGTAAGTTTCCTTTATTGTCGTAAAATAAAGAACGAATATAATATAATAACAATATATCACACTGTTGAGACCAAATGACCGAATGTTAGGCTTTGAAGGAACCGATTGTGTTAGGACGGGAAAATGCGCTTTTATTTTCTGAGTTTGTGCCAAGTTTTGAATCAGGAATATAATGGCCAACGAAAATCATGGTGTTACAGGGTAAATTCAAGGAAAATGTTTTCACAAGTTTTTTTTTTCAATTTTTTGAAAGTTCATGAAATTGTTACTATATTACGACAATTAAAATAGCATAGTGTTTTCATTTAAAATAGCGATGGTACTAAAATTGTTTAAACGTTCCGACACAAACTTTCTAAATTACCAATTAGTAATATTTTTCAAAAATTAAAAGCTGTATTCCAACGGTTTCTCATATGATTTGTACTATACGCTGCGTTATTGAATTTCATTTTGCAAAGGCTGCTTCGTTAAACTGTAAACCAAAAGTACATATTATGCGTCCCTAGAAACGGAATCGAAAAGTGATGCGTGTATACGTCGTATATATACTTTTAGTTCCAACGTAAACCACAATGGAAAAAAACTCGATCGTTGTATAATTCCATGAAAAAGCGTTGATGCAACATAAAGTAATATTTACTATGGCTTATGTAAACGAGCAAAATGAGGGGTACGTTTGTTTGATTTTTAAACAAAGTAAAAGCTTACCAAACCTTTTACAGACTGATAAGCGCATAAGCCCGCGTGACTATCATTTATATGAAAAATGTATAAAAAGTACTGACGCATGCATGCAATACTAACGAAAAACTTATTCGAATGAACTTTGTGCTTCCACAGAATTCTCATTCGTACTCCGGAGTCCTGACGCTGGTTGATTTTTTCCTGAATTGCTTATATGTTATCACGCATTTTATTGAGCAAACGTAGTATATCAAGCAAAGAATATGTTTGACGTGCTCGGGGAATTTTTTTTATATATTTGAGTAAAGATTACATGGCTGGAATTATATATGAAATAATCATGAGGATTCACTGGGGTGGAACATTTTTACACCCACTCAGAGATAAGGTTTTTTGCTGCGCAGATTACCACTCTGGCAGAAAAATGAATACGTGGAATGAGTTGGCAACAACCTGTATGGCTTTGCCTAAATTTTGCACAAGCTGTTGAAGATGTTTTAGAGCTAGCCATTTTAGCTTGTTAACCTGTTTCTGTGAATATTTTTGGAAACTTATTAAGAAACTAAAGTAACTTGTTGTATAACGTGAATCTTACAACGTCAGCAAGATGAAGCAACCAGAAAACATACTTTTAAAACAGGAGCAGGCTTTATGCCCGTGGCCTATTTCAAAAGCTAATCAGGTAATACATCTAAAATGATATTTAAAAGTATTTAATAATACCCTCCTTATGCAACTAGAACCGTAATGGCATGATTGTTTTGATTTTTTTAGATCCAAACCACAAAATGGACGGATAAAACATTGGCCAATTTTCAGCACGTTGTCCAAATCATAGCCCACGAAAATATAAAACTTTGCATACAAATTTTACAGTCTGCAACACAACAACCAAAACAGATATTGGACAGCAAGGATGATTTGCCGTACACTAAAGTGGGATCTATATCTTACAGCAAAAAAATTTTGTTGGGTCGAGGATGCCGAAGTACAAAGGTTTTCAGGGGTAAGTATAACGGCAAAGATTGTGCTGTAAAACGAATGGAGTATGATGACTTTGACAGCCACAAGGTTGACAATGAAGTTAAACTTCTGAAAAGCCTTAGCGAAGCTTCAACGTTTGTCCAGTATTTGCACCATCAAACAACAGAAGACTTTTGCTTTATTGCCATGGAATTGTGTTCGATGACGTTAGACGAGCTTGTCAAACGGAATTGCGTGCCTTTTTCACCTGTGGACATTCTCAAACAGGCGACAACTGGATTGCAATACCTTCACAAAAATAACATTATTCATATGGATATAAAACCCGAAAATATTTTGATCAAAGTTGCAAAGTCAAATCAACACGTTGCAAAAATTACAGACTTTGGTATTTCAAAAAGGTTGATTGGGGAAAAATTAACTCTGGACAAAGCCGTGGGAGGTTTTGGAACGCCAGGCTGGACTGCACCGGAAGTGCTGAGATTTGTGGATGCGGAACATGAGAGCGTGAAATGCATTGAAGAGGTATGTTAACTTGGTTGGTGTCATAGGTATCACCCTTGACAGTTGCCAACTGCGAGATTTCTTGCAAAATTTCTAGAAATTTCTAGAAATAGTTTCTAGAAATTTTGCAAGAAATCTCGCAGTTGGCAACTGTCAAGGGTGATACCTATGACACCAACCTAGTTAACAGGAGAACAGCCTTCAAGTACGAATACTAAGTAAACAATTAGACAGCAAAACTGTTAATTTTCTAAATCTAACAAATAATTTTTATGTTTTCAGCCGTATGCTCTGGACATCTTTTCACTGGGATGCGTTTTCTATTTCACCTTATCAGAGGGAAAGCACCCATTTGGCAACGTGGAGTACTGCGAGTCAAGTATCCTTAAGGGAAACCTGCACATGAATCCGGATGATATGCTTCTAAGTCGGGTGGAGTGTTACAGAGGTACTTCGCTAATACAAACCATGATTGACCAAATGCCGAATAGGCGACCAACTTGTGATGGAATTCTGGCAGGCGATTTGTTTCAAAAGGATATGAAATTCATCATTTTACTTTCATCACACTTGTTGCGATTATTGTCAAAACTGAATGGGTCAATATACACATTATACCACGTAATACAGACAGGAAGCAAAGCATGTTTGATCCCTAAGTTGGCTAGAAAAAACATTCCAACATGTCAAAATGCCATCAGGCAGAGACAAAAACGTAGAGTGAGAAACCGTCGATCCAATAAAAATATAAAACCTAAACATGTTGAAGGAGTGAAGCTCTAAAGGGAAAGTTCGAAAATTTCACAAACCAAACTGGCTCCAGTATGCATAACTGGGAATATGTATACTTGAGCTGGTTTTCTTTGTTACTGTGCTATGATCCGGATCTGTGTGATCACACCTTATTCATTTCATCTGCACTTTTTAGCAGATACTTAGTATCTGCTGGCAAACCAATAACAATAACAAGTGCTCTGATTGGTTGATGGACAGATGCTTTCTAAAGAGATGAAACGTTTCACAAAAACTACGTTAAACAACCAATCAGGACATTTGTTGTTGTTGTTGTTTTGCTAGCAGATACCAAGTATCTGCTGAAAAAGTGCAGATGAAATGAATAAGGTGTGATCACCCAGATCCGGATCATAGCACAGTACATTTTCGAACTTTCCCTTTAGAGCTTCACTCCATTTGATTCCTGAAAGTATCCGCAGATACGTTTGTACGGACTCGGTGTTTTGATAGCTAAAAAGTTGCATGCAAGTAAATCTAAGTTGTTTATCAAATCCCAAAAATAATTTACATGTATTTAAGTTTACTTGCATGTAACTTTTCAGCATTAAAATATTTAGTGTGTTCAAACGTATCTGTGGATACTTTCAGACGCGGGCCTAAGTGCCCGTAAACGAAAAAATCACCAACATAGCTACAACTCTCCACAACAACCATGAAAACACAATAAATGTTTGCAATTCTTGAATAGACGGTGCTTATATATGAGGTATTTGATAGCAGGGAAATCAATGTGTTACCACATACAAAAACATGCTGTTATATATAATATACAATCAAATGCTATCAAACACATAATTATTATATTTTCAACCTTCAACTTTTTAAAATATAAAAAGATCTAAAAATAATACAAACATTTATAGAAAACTTATTATTTTATCTTTGTTTAAGTTATGAGCTAACCATGCATTGTTTGGTTTGCAAAATAAACTTTTGAAATATTAAAATAATGTTGCTGCTATAAAACTTAAATTAATAGTGTAGACTAAAAATTGTAGATTGTTATGAAAATTAACAAGTGTAATAACAATTTCTAAAAACTGTTCCATAATCAAACAATTAAAAGTGGATAAAAGTTAACATTATACATGATATAATCGTTTCAATAGTGCCGGTTCACTATTTATACCGTTTTTAGGATTCTCTGAATGAGAAAACTCATGATATACTGCCCTCAAACATGTCACGCCCAGTTTCACTACATAATTTTGCAGCATTATATCGTATTCGCATTTGTGATTTGTCATTTTTATTGTACAAAGTACGATCATTCCGGAATTGCTTATCTCTTGCATACATTAGTTATTTATGTTCATGCGGCGAAAACATGATCCATGGCGCCTGCATTCTTGCTAAAGTATACAAATGCAAATTACAAACGTTAAGCGACTGACTCACCGTAGACCAAAGGCTTTGTGTGATTATAAAGATATGATTGATAAAATATTCAAATGCCTGTTTCAATTCGGTAAATATATCATTTTATTTTCACTGGTGACCATTTTAATATATGCGATAACGAACACTCCAACGTACAATCTTATCTGGATAAAAAATGGTGATGAGTAATATGTAATGTAATTACGTCTGACGTGGCAGAAAGGCTATGACTTGCGATTAGAATAAATTCCGACATTGTCTATACGTATATTGAACACTTCAGGCATTGCGTTGACAATATTTAAAATTTATTTCATATTCTGGTAGAGTTTTTTAAGAATCACTTTGTCAAAATGTCTTCGTATAAGTCTATAGGTCAACTAAAACTAATAAATTTAACCAAAGTGTCCGGAAGCTTTTCTACTTTTGTGTGTAAAGCTGATATTACTAGAGAAAATAAGGAAGAACGTGTAGCTGTTAAACGATTCGATATATCGGATATTTCCTTAACAAGCAACGACGTCGCTATTAGATTTCAAATAAAACACCAAAATGTAACTCACATTCTCCACCAGGAGATAACCGACGAAAATATATATTTAGCGCTTGAAGACGCTCTGTATTCGTTACACCATTGCGTAAGTATAAAAACGTTTCCTTTGGAACGTCTACACATTTTAAGACAAGCTACCACTGGCCTACAGTATCTCCATCATATGAAAATTCCGCACACCAACCTCAAGCCAACCAACATATTAATATATAAAAGTGAGGACACTTATATCGCCAAACTATCCGACTTTTGGTACGAGGCAACCAGAACTCGTCAATTTAGAAGTACGGATACCAGGCAGGAATGCTGGCTTGCAAGAGAACAGTTTGTTTCAGCAGGCATAAACCAATTCGAGGTAAAAAAAAATATGCCTAAATTAACATTTCTTATTGGATATGAAAAATATCTTACTAAAATTTGGTTTCTAGAGCATAAATGTGGATATATTTTCTCTGGGTTGTATATACTACTATACACTAACCGAAGGTCTTCATCCTTTTGGATCAGCTTCGGAAACTAAAGAAAATATAAAGAACAATATTAGCAACCTTATCATCAAAAAATTTTGTGGACGAGATAAGCTTGCCTTAATTCAGAAAATGATATCACTAGATCCAGACCAAAGACCATCTTGCGACCAAATCCTAAATGACAATATATTTTGGCATGAGTCAAACCCACAAATTCAAGATGGAATTTTTTATTCCAATTCCAATGAGAACAAAATTGATGATGGCTCTGATGGAACTGTAGTTTATAAAGGAAACTACGTTAAAAACTGTCTTAAAATAGACTGCGCTGTTAAAGTACTTCGGAAAAAGCAAATACGGGATTCGGTTTTAATAGAAATTGACTCTCTTATTGCGTGTGAAGATCACCCCAATATTGTTCGCTACTATGATTACTTGGATTATGAGAATTTGAACGAAACCCGGATTGCGTTGGAACTATGTGACTTCAATCTTGTGAAGTGGGCTGAATTGGACGAGTCTAAAAAACCTAAAATCCATCCAAAAGAGATATTGAAGCAAATAACAAAAGGAGTTTATCATCTTCACTCGAAAAAGCTTGTCCACCGAGACCTTAAACCGAATAATATACTCTTTAAACTGGTCAATGAAAATGAGGTAGTCGTAAAAATTTCAGATTTTGGTATAAGCCGAAAGATGGAAAGCAGCGACAAGATGCTTACTTCTCCAGGTCAATGCTTGGGATGGAGAAGTCCAGAAGAAATTCGTGCCACAAACAATTCTTCAGGAACCCAAGAAAAGCTGGTTTGTGTTTTATTTTAAGTATTTTTAACTTTAAACTGTAATTTTAAAACCAAGCAATATCAACTCTATCGATTAATGTATTTATTGTTTCAGACTCCAGAAATGGACATTTTTAAATTAGGTCTTCTCTTCTATTATGTATTAACCAATGGACATCATCCCTTTGGCAGTACACCGGAAGAACAAGACTTAAATATTGCAAATGAAAATTACAGAATCATCGAAGGTTTATCAAATCTTGCTACTCGATGTAACAAACACATCATTCTTGAAATGCTGGCTAGTGAACAAACAGAAAGACCTGCAGCGTTGGCTGTTTTAGATGACCCAATATTGTGGGATTCTGAAAAGCAGTATAACTTTTTCAAAGAGATTTGTACACTTGTGGATGGGATCAAATTAGATGCAAACTACAAAAAGGACAGTAACGAAAGGAAGAAGCAAAACTGCTTATTTCAACTTGAAAAAGACTATTATGCTACAATATCTAACAATTTTGATAAAAATGGGTGGTTTAGCAACTTTCAAGATTCCGACAAGTTTGAAAAACATTTCTTGACATATTTAAATTCAAATAGGTACACAGAGGACAATTATAATTCAGTTATTGGACTAATCAAAGTTATAAGAGATTTTAAAATTCACTTTAAAAAGCCGACTAATAATGAATTGATTGTGTATGTCAGACAGGAAATAGGTTTGGAAACTGAAAGCTATATGAAGTTTTGGCTAGAAAGGTTTCCCCTGTTGATATACCATACACGCAACGTGTTTGCAAAGTTCAAACACGACCCAAACCTTTGTGATTATTATAGGAATTTCAAGGCAGTTAATTGAGTTTCTGATACTTTGTAAGGATACATATATGGCATTACTGTAGTTGGTAGTTAATAACTGTGCTCAAATTTATTTCTTGAAACGTTTGTTTGAAACCTTATGTGTTCCCATAAATATATATATATTATAAATCTATTTATGAATCATTTGTAAATCATTGCATCATCATCATATATTAAATACATACATAAATTTAAGAGCCAAGATCCCTTTGATCGCCAATTAAATGTTTGAAGTTCTTGAGAAAACACAAAAATGTTGCATTGTCTCATTTGTTGTTTGATTTCGAAATAAATTTATTCTTTGACTGTGCATTTTTCTATAATATTCCGACTGCTTGCATATAAAACATATATTTAAAGTTTTACGTCTCATCTTTATAGTTTAAAGGAACGTTATGCGTAAGCTGATTGAAACCACAGAATTACTGCAAGACACGACACTGGCAAGACATCCAGTCTCCTGGAGAAATCCCAACCAAAAAAATCTCTAAATTTTTTTTAACCAAACAAAAGAATCCCTATTTTTAACCAAATGAGTCAGTAGTTTACGCAGTTAAAATATTGTACTTACATAAAGCCTCTACAAACTACTAGCGTTTTACTTTGAAACCATTAATGAATCGCAAATCTATCCGCGACAAATTTGAATCACTTGCCGTTGTTGTGACTTTATTTGAATTTAAAAATAAAACGTTTGTGATGCTTACTGTTTAATAACCAACCTTCAAATGAATTCAAGTTTCATTTTCTGAGTTTGTATAAAATTTTGAGTCAGGAATATCTGATAATGCAAATTCATGGCCATTGTGTTGTAGTAATTTGCATTATTTACGGTTTATTGTTGTGATGTTGGATTTAGATACAAATTGAGGAACAGTTGGTTATGGATAATTACTCATTTTGGATTCTTTCGTGGGATGCTTCGGTGGACATTTTTTTATAAAACCGATTCTATGGATGTTCTCAAGCTGGAGGATTTAATCGCGTTCCGACTTGTAAATTGAAAATAGTAATAAATGCACTAAATCAAATCTTGGTCGATGAATTTGCGAAACTATTAGTTTTACGTAGAATTACGTTTTAGCAACCCTAACATTCAAACATTTGCATATTAGAAAAAACTTGCAATTGCAATTTCCATTATAAATGTGGGAATAGTAGATATAGTTATTTAAGATTAGTTATTTGAATGCACTGATAAATTCTAAGATAAATATTTACCTTGTAAATACTAAACTATAGTTTAGTTGTCGATAGGGACTTTCTTATGTAAAATATTATATAGGTGTGCACCAAGCTGTTAATGGCAGTTTGGCTTCATAATAAAGAATTCATTTAAAAAACAAGTATTTTATAAAAACAAAAAGTTACTAATTATTTTGCACTGCCAGATAAATAAGTTGATTTTGATTTTGTTTTAACTTAAAATTTTTTAGTGTACTAAATTCTGCAATTGTGTGTTAATAGTTCGATTATATATACTTTAGATTAGATTGAGTAACCCAGTATAATATCTATGAAATCTGGAACTAGCTGGTAAAATATAATGCAAAATAAATGAACCAGGGAATCATATTAACAGAATATTTATTAGATTTACACATTTTCAACACATGATTTTACAACTTACAATTCTAATGGTGACTCGTAATTTAAGGCGACCTGAAAACAATAAGTATTTGTTGCAACTTGCAATAATCTGCTCTACTTTAACTGCTGCTTATACAAACTATAACACTGAAGCAATACTCTAAACAAAACATACGCAGATTTTTACGAGGTAAGCACCAAGTTCACCTAAGTCCGCTTCCGTTTCTTTGCCTGTGTAGTTTCTTCAATGGCCAATCCAGTCAACTGGGCCAATTCCGCTATAGCCTCCTGGTTGGTGTTCCGCATTTCCTGGTATTTTGTAGAAGCTTCCATTTCCTTGGGTTGTTCGGTGAACAACTTTTTCAACTTCTTAACCGCAGCCCTTTTAAAAAATCCCCAACATTCATCCTCCTTTGTTCTTGCATTACAAAATAGCTCGACTAACAAGTCCGCAGTGTAACCTTTACTTAATAAGTACTCCTTGATAAACCAATAGGTAAACTTTGGAGATGCACGACCGCAATATTCCGCCAGAACTAACATTCCCACAGCAATCTCCAAAGTGCGGGGTTTGTCTCCTCCAACCGAACAAGCTGTCAGAAAGTCGTAAATCAACGCTGCTTCTTCTTTTACTATTCCCAGAGGAACTTTTGGCAGGTTTCCTGTTTTAGATCCTATTCCGTCGGCGCTCATAGTTAACACGGATTCAAAAACAGGTCCAAGCTTCTTAGAAATCTGGTACAACTTCAGGTAACCTTCCGAAGTCATCAGCTCATCAAACGTTTTCCCCTCTAGAAACTTACAGCTTCTTTTCATCAATTCCTTCCAAAGTTTCCCCTCCACATTTCTTGCAAAGCAGATCAACTCCACAGCAGCATCCACGGAAAACCATTGTTCCAATCCCATTTTCAATCTAAGTGTCATTGCTGCCACCTCTATAAGATTTTCAATCATGTACTTATGACCGGCCTGCAGCAGCTCCAAAACGACTTCCGGTGTGGCTGCCAAAATCCTTTCAGTTCCTCCATAGTAAATGAAATGAAGCAGAGCCTTAAGGGTTTCCTCTGACTCGGGGAGCTTCACAGTGCACGTCTTTCCCTCTGTCCAATTGGAATTCAGCATGTCAGCAAACACGGTACTAGTGGCTGTGAATAATAAAAGACCACCGTAAAATGTTAATTGTCATGTCACTTAGGAATCAATAATTACTCATACCAATTCAACCAATTCACAGACTTACCAGACAGCAGCATTCGATGAGCCTTGATCTTTTCCTTCTTATCGTCATCGTCGTCACTAGCACTGCCAATCACCACATCTGAAAACCTTCCTTCGTCCAACATTTCCCGTAACGCACCCGAGTCCAGCCCACACTTGGAGTAAGAATAACTTTTCTGAAACACACTTTTGATTCCATCTTCATTCACCTTCACCTTAAAACTCCACATGGAAAATTTGAAAACCTCGTCCTGGTCGAACTCGTCACCTTTTATGTACTTGCCACTGACGAGGTCTAATGCCATAGTCCTGAGTCTAATTTCCGCTTCACACACCTTTTCCTCCTCCTTCCACAAAAGCTGGACACCCCCGCACCAAAGCTCGTCTTTATACTCGCTTGCCATTTCCAAGACCAGGTTTTGTGGTCCACAGACACTTGCCAGTTTAGCCAAATAGTGTTGCTCCTTTTCGTAGAACGGATCGTCCTTGGGATCCGGGTAGTCGGGGATAAGTTTGACCTTCATTAATGGAGTAACCGTAACCTTTTGGGACCATCGATCCTCCTCGTCTTCCGAATCCGAATCCGAATCGTCACCGTACAATGGAGCATCGCTGGAAATTACCAGCCTCAGAACACCTCTATTATTGACAATAAAATCACAGAGAAAAAGCAGTGTAAATTATTTATAACAAAAATCACTGTTCACCAGAACAGGTTAAAATAGCGGGGATTACCCAACGTCCTCATCTTCATCTGCATGCCAACTGTCGGTGCTTCTTGGCTGAGGTTTCCACATGTAGTAGGGTTGTCCCACAAGTCGTTTTAGATGAACTCCAAACTCCTCCAAGCCTTTGGGGTACTGCTCCTTGAAGAAACCAAAGGGATGGGATACAATGGCGTGCTTCAGGTCATCCGGCTTTACAAACTTCCGAAGCCAGTTGTGATACTTTGCACATTCAAAGATCAACTGCTGGTCGTACTGGATTTTGTATTCTACTTCGAATTTGAGTGGGACCGACATTTTCACTGAAAAAGTTTCAGTTAGACTGAGGCTTAACGTGTGCCACAAGTCGTAAGTTCAACTGTTATCAATGAATTGAATCAGAGAGACAAGACACAGAATCAGCCGGTTTCAAGCTCTGGTTTCATGCCGATGTTGGAATATGTGCGTGAAGTTGGCCCCCATCCCTCATGAAGTTAGCCCCCTCCCCCACAAAACGTGAAGTTGTCCCCCATCCCCCACATCCGTGAAGTTGTCCCCCATCCCCCACATCCGTGAAGTTGTCCCCCATCCCCCACATCCGTGAAGTTGTCCCCCACAGTTTCATCCCCCACAAGCGTGAAGTTGCTCCCCACAGTTTCATCCCCCACAAAACGTGAAGTTGTCCCCCATCCCCCACATCCGTGAAGTTGTCCCCCATCCCCCACATCCGTGAAGTTGTCCCCCACAGTTTCATCCCCCACAAGCGTGAAGTTGCTCCCCACAGTTTCATCCCCCACAAGCGTGAAGTTGTCCCCCACAGTTTTCATCCCCCACAAACATGAGGTTGTCCCGCACAAACGTAAAGTTAGCCCCCACCATTTAAAATAGAACGACGTCGTGTAACAGAATTGGAAACGTTTCTACATCTCTATTTTATCTCATGGCAGCTGCATATGGCGGTTATTTTATAGCATATAGAATTTGTTTGCTTTTCAGTTAGGTTAGGTTATTTAGGTTAGGACTTTTTTGCTTAAATTTTGGTTTATAACATCTTCTTTCCATTTGATTATGAGTTCAGCTATCTATGTTAGGATTTTTGAAATTTCAGTTAGGTTGGGATTGAAACAATCTCTAACAAAAGTCAAACTTTTAACGAAGAACCCAATTTAAAGTTTTAAAAAACTCCTAACCTAAATAACCTAACCTAACCTAACTGAAAAGCAAACAAATTCTATATGCTATAAAATAACCGCCATATGCAGCTGCCATGAGATAAAATAGAGATGTAGAAACGTTTCCAATTCTGATACACGACGTCGTTCTATTTTAAATGGTGGGGCTAACTTTACGTTTGTGCGGGACAACCTCATGTTCGGATGAAAACTGATGAAAAATGTGGGGGACAACTTCACGCTTGTGGGGGACAACTTCACGCTTGTGGGGGACAACTTCACGCTTGTGGGGGACAACTTTACGCTTGTGGGGGACAACTTTACGCTTGTGGGGGATGGGGGACAACTTCACGCTTGTGGGGGATGGGGGACAACTTCACGCTTTGTGGGGGATGAAACTGTGGGGGACAACTTCACGCTTGTGGGGGATGGGGGACAACTTCACGCTTTGTGGGGGAGGGGGCTAACTTCATGGGGGATGGGGGCCAACTTCACGCACATTGTTGGAATCGAGATTTTTGAGATGGGTTGGCTGACCAACGTCAGGGAAGGTAAAGAATTAGGTAGTTTAAGAACTGAGATTTTTTCACGGCAGTGAATACGGCTGAAAGTACACTCTTCACCTTATCTTTTTACCCGACTGAACTGCAGATAGGTGTATTCACCGATTCAGGCTTGGAAATGGAAACAGGTAGTTTCTTAAGATGCCCAAGATCATCTAATGTATTTCTTATGGAAAATACGTGTTCTGGTTTTGCTTGTGAAGCCACATTGCAATTTTCCTGCTGAAGCATGCTTGCCACCGTGCCACTGCTGAGTCCAGCAATTTTTTAAAACCGGGTTTTAATTAGTTTACGGGACATTTTGATGTTTTTAACAATGGACATACTCTAATGGCATTGGGCTGGACTACAAACTGAGTGAGTAGGTCATTAAAAGGTCAAAGTGTTTTTGTGTTTTGTTGGAATTTCCTGGTCCAAAACAGGACAGGAATTTGATCAGTGAATTTACCAAGAAATTTTATGTGGTTTTGCAAATAGGTCAAGACTGGTCGTGTCAAAAGGACAGAAATCAACCGTGACCATGACCATCCGCTTTCTTCTTGTGATGTTTCCAGTTTCCGGTTACGCCCTTTCGGATCTTGATGACAGGATGACGCCAAGAAAAAGCTGCTTGTAATTTGTGACTGTGGTGATTTCTCTGGCGGAGGTGGATAAGTGGTTTCAGTTTTGTCCTTGTTCTTCTTGTGTGGAGCAGGAATTGATGCTCCTTGGAATTCTGATCCTGAACCTCTGGTGGTGGATCTCAATCAGTTAATGTTCTGTTATTAGCTATCGTGAAAAATGGTAAGTTCACGAAAAAGGATAACTGCTCTTAAATTTTATTTCAAGTTTTTGTGCTCGCTCATTAATTAATTGTTGAGGTTCTTCATATTCCTTAAAGCACGAGGCACCCTGTTGCTGTAATCCTCAGAGACAAAAATGTCGGCAGCTTCAGTTTTGCTGACCTGTGACCAGAGTGACCACTATAAACTGGACTGGAGGAGGATTTCGAGGTGGTTACACTTGCGCCCGTGCCCTTGTGTGGAGAAAACGTTTGCTCTTGTGGAGGAGTTATGGTTAGTTAATTAGAAAATTAATGAACAGTTATTCCCTGAGTTGTCAATTATAAACGTAATTTCCATGATTTTGCAGATGGAGGAGGAGGAGGAGGAAAGGCGTTTGGAAGAGGATGCATGCCACAGAAGGAATGACGCCCAACTGGACATTTGGAAAGGATTGTTTCTCAGGGTCATCCTGATGTATGAAGCATTTATTCTGATGCGGAGGAATTCCTGGTTTTCTTTTCGTCCTGTAGTCT
Organism: Entomobrya proxima; assembly: GCA_029691765.1. Classification (NCBI taxonomy): domain Eukaryota; kingdom Metazoa; phylum Arthropoda; class Collembola; order Entomobryomorpha; family Entomobryidae; genus Entomobrya; species Entomobrya proxima. The sequence continues at coordinate 36,721,261 of CM056169.1, read as the reverse complement.
CTGAATTTGAAAGTCCACCGTTAGTGCTCAGTGTACACTAAATTACGAAAACTGATAAGTTTACTTAAAACGTATAACTTCTGATATAAATGAGCTCGGTTACTTTAGTAAAGGTACTTTTCAAAATTAACCAAAATGATTTTTTCAGGTTTTATTTTCTAAGGATTCAATTAACCCCACGGATAACTGCGGTTAACCGCCAGGAATTTTCTAGTCTAGTCATTTAGTCAATTAGTGAAGTGGATAGTTGTGATAAGTGATTAGGATCTTGATTAAAGCAATGTAAAATCAATTTGTAAACGTTGTCATAAGGTTCTACTTTAACGTTAAAGTTTCCCAAAGTACCTCAGCACAATTGCTTTTGTGAGTGAAAGTAGATCAGATTCAAGGTAGAAACTGATTTCTAGACAAAATCGTTAATTATAAATGATGATTAAATTGTCATCGAGTTCAGGGGCGATTTTACCCTGTTTACACTTTTTAGTTGGGAATTTTATTTTCTTTGGCTTAGAGTAATTGTTAGTCTTGTAATTACTGATTAATTGATTGATTGATTGAGTCTTGCAAATTTGTAATGAATGTGTCTTGATTATTACGTATTCAGGCGGGATGTATGTAGGCTAAACTATGTAGCTATGATTTTGATATAATGCCAAGGATTTTACTTCAGAAAATGTACATTGTTTATTAGCAACTACGCAGATCAGGGTTGATGTAAATCCACTGACTTGAATGTAAATCCATAATCAGGATTAGGATTGATGGTATTTTCATTGCCAACCATGTATCGTCTAAGTGTACACACCATTTTTTAAAAATCTGAATTGCATCAATGTAGATTGCTAAAGGTTGTGATGTAATTTGGAATTGAATGATGATTGGGTAGGCATATTAGAATTTTTCTCCAGTCACAACTAGAAATACTTGGTTCTGGTTGATTAATATAAGATAGTGTACTGACAATGTACTTGCGTTTAATTATACTCTAAATAACCTTAATTGTTTTATGACTTTTTTAATGTTAAGTTAGTTTTTGCAGTTTAAAATCAATTTAGGTTTTACGTTTAGATTCACTTTTTCAAAATGATTTTGTCAGTGTAAATATCAATGCAAATGTGAAATGCAAGCATAGGAATAATTTACAGTAGTACTACTTTTATAGGAAAAATGAAGATTATCAAGAAGCATTTCGATGATTGAGTGAAATGAATTTTACCTGAATTTTTGATTTACCTGTACATTTGTAATTTTTATTGTTGTCCCAAGGTTAATTGTTTTCAATTGAATTATTTATTCCGTCAGTTTCAATGTAGAACCACACGAATGTATTTATAAAAAACTTGATATTGTATGATTGAAAATGATTTTATTTTTCTTGTCTTGGTTTACAGCCTTTTGATTGGGGACATTTTATTTTTGTTGAATAATTATAGAAAAAATTCCTCCTATACTCCTTGAAAACCCAGAATTTAGAAAATTTAGAAAATAGCTTTTTTGTACTTTAAAATTTATTAAAGATTTGAATTTATTTGTACCTGTAGCTGACTTGTGTCAATGTAGAATGCAATCAGCTTAAACTTTAACAAAAAAGGTTAGGCTATATTCTTTTAAAGAACGCAAAAAAGGGAGGATGGAAACGGGATAATTTTATTCGTGAGATGTATCGAGTCAGACGAGAATTCACTAGAAATCAAACCTTTACAATTTTAACAGTTTTGTAAAAATTGGGATAGTAGAAAAAATGCTAATGTGGTAATGAATTAAATTGTTTTCTTTAACTGTACTTAAGTTCTAACTTATTTCAATTTTTTACAATGTAGCAAATCATCAATACTGTATTAGTTTCTACACTATCTACACTAGTAAACTCCTTAAAAATGTGGTTATACTGAAACCATAATTGTTTTTTATCGAATACAAATGAAGTTGAGTGGTTTCAATTCCATGCTTTCACTAAATTAAAAATGTTATTGTGTTATAGTTTACTTTGCCAATTGTTGGTATAAAAATACCTGGTTTCCATTTCCAATTTTTTTCCGGACAACGTCCATTTGCATTTATTTTTAGGTTTCGTTCCAACATTCATCAGCACTAGAATCTAATGTGTATACCCAGCTTTTTGTTTCCTATGACGTGTATACTCCAGAGCTGTATGTTAAATATTTTTCTTCAAAACTTCTAAAAATACATTGCTTAAAACTTAATCTATCAACATTAATAAGATATAATATAAGATGTATACATACAATTCTGCGTACATCCTGCAAGCAATGAAATTAGTATTTTATTACAAAGAGTGCTAATACCTAATTAATCTTTAAAACGTACCTCGTTAAAGTTAGGAATTAAGGTCAAATGTAAATGGTATTTGTTCAGCAAAACAAAGTATTAAAGCTTTTGCATATTTTCATTTTTCTTTAGCTCCTTGATCTCACATTTCCTATTTACACAAACGGAAATTGGAAATGCTTTCATTCAAGGCCTTCTTCTATATTCCATGCTGCTACCATGTTTATTATATCTTTGGCCAGCGCTTTTGTGAGGACTCGCAAATGTTAAATAAAATTTCTTTGTCTAGCTATAGTCGTTTGTCCGGAATATTTTCATTGGTCTAACAATTATCACATCCGAATGCAATATGTTTCCCTTCTGGTGGTGTCTCACTTTCTTACACAATGTAATAACTTGGTCATTCATTTTTCCTATTTGAAGCCGTAAGTACGTTTGAAGATATAGTACACAATTTGCAAATGGACTAGGACTATGCAAATATTTTACCAAAAATTCTATACCAAATGCAGCCAATGCAATCACACTTCCAAAGAGAAACACACTAAATATAACAATTATACTACCTTTAATCGATGCGCTTGAAACCGAAGGATTGTAATTTTCACTCGCTGGTTGATTATGGCTTGCTAGCTTTGGCATCCAAACAGTTATACCTGACTCGTGCAGATACCGTATTCGTTTTTGGTTTGCAGATTCTCGGTCATTTATAATATCAAAAACAATATTTGTTTTGCCAAACAACTCGGAGCCCATATGAACGAGTCGGCTACCTTTCCTTCTCAACTCTGCTACAAGTTTGTAAGAATCGCCTTCTTGTAGAACTAAAGCAGTTTTGTTACATATAGAAAAAGCATCCAAGTACCACTTTCTCTCTTGCTCAATGACCATATTTTTTAGTGTTTTCTCGAAAGAATTTTGAGGTTTTTGGAACATATTTGCATTGCCTACATTCCAAGTACAGAGTTTAGGAAAAGAAACTAAGCCCTTAGCCATATTTATAAGTTGCGTTGGAACATTTGGGTGCATGTTAGTGTTTTTATAAAGTAACTTATCTTCCGGATTGTGAAATATTGTGGCATACCTATCAAGCTCTGTTGCTGCAAATAAGCTACTGAATCCAGATTTACTTAAAAAATGTATCATATGCCGATTTTGAAGGTAAACATTGTACGATTCATTGCAAAACAAAAAATTATCGTCAAGATTTAGTTCCGCAATTCTACTGTAAATCGAAAAGTTATCAGCAATCATCTCGTTAATCTTATCAAAAAATAAGGGTGTTCTTTGCATAACAATATTGAGCATGTTGTCACCCCTGTATGTATTATTAAGCACAGTTTTAGCGAGCAAGAATCCTGATAAGAACAGTCGAAAACCTGACTGTTTTTCAACTGCTGATCTAAGTGGACCACCCTGATCCACAAGTGCTACACAAAGACGTAGCATGATGTTATATGCATTGTAGTTCTGGTTTGTTTGAGAATAAGTGGATGATATTGCATAGATTAATAAAACTATGAACATTACCATGCATAACCATATCTTTGAATCAAGTGCATTGAAAAATTCCGAAAAAGGAAGTGCAGAAGTACCCCTTTGACCACAACTAACAATTCGTAAAGTGCTTAGGTCGTCTTTGATAACTAATTGTTTCCCCAAATTTCTAACTGATTCAGGTTCTACCTGAGCTTCCCATCGCACAGGGTTCAGTTCATACAAAGATAAAATATCAACGGTAAATATATTGCTATTTATGCATACCTGGCGGTTAGTAATGAAGTATGATGTATTTCCCAATGCAAGACGCAAGAGTTGAGCTATGGAATACGCAAAACGCTCATGTGCATTTAGTTGGTTGTGGATGTTCAAAGTTCTAAAATTATGTGTAGAGCTCCGCAGGTGTGCTGCAATTTTGCCAACAATTCCACGTCTTGGTAACAATTGATCAAGCCAAAATCCAGTCAAATAATAGAGTGGGCGAGCTGTGCTAACCAGTTCGTGGTACCTTAAGCCCAGGAATTGATTTACAGTTAAAATTAAAATGCGCAAGTTGACAATTCTTGTAGTACTTCGTTCTGCCAGTATGGCGATTTGGGTTACACGTTGTTCTTGAAGAGAGTGTACCATTACAATGAAGATATCATCAAGTAAGTTACTAACTTGATAAACTCCTTTGTGATCCAATGACTCTTTTTTTGTTTGCAACATCCATTTCAAAAGCAAACGATTCCTGGGTAGGCTTTGAGAAATTGCAACTTGAAACGTTTGTGTGGATGTGTATACACGTTTGTTCTTGTTAGTTATAACTTTGTTTAACCCAGAATTCAATTTAGAGGCACAGTGTTGGTCGCCCCAAATTCTAAACGGTAGAAATAAATGTATCTGCATAGCTCCTTGCCATGGTCTAAACGTGTGCTGCAATAAACGGGGAATCGTCATTCCAAATCCAACTGAGCTGTTTAGCAAAATTGGTGTAGTAACTTTTTGGATATCTACTTGCAAATAATTTCTAACAATTATCAAGAAATTGTCTAGCTTGGTAAGATGTGATAAAATAAGATCTAAATTTTGAAGATTTCGAATTGGTGCATTCCAAATTTCTTTTTCAATTAGCTGTAAGCAATGAGCTGGGGAACTGCTGTCAGTCCAAGGACTACTACTGTAGTTTTTAAATGCTGTTGCATTTGCATACCGTATTTTCCCAATTAAACGCAGCTGCGTTTATTTCGCTTCGGCAAAAATTGAACCCCTAAACGCAGCTGCGTTTATTTGGGAGCTGCGATTAATTGAGAGCTGCGTTTATTTCCAAACATCAAATTTTAGCAAAATTTACTGCCAAATTGAAAGAAAAAATTGCTTAATTTTAGTCAAAATGAGACAGAAGTAGCCATCTAACAACACAAATTCGGCTCCCGGGAATCATTTTTTTTTTACAAAATTTGCCTACTTTCTCTTTAAACTAAAAATTTGCATGTATAAAACTAGGAAAATGAGTACCATTTCATAGTTTGACAACAACAGTTCAAATTTGTCAGAATTTGCTACTCAAAAAGGACTGCGCTTATTTGAGGGCTGCGTTTATTTGGGAGCTGCGTTTATTTTGCTTGAACAACTTTTTTACCCTTAAACGCAGCTGCGTTTATTTGGGAGCTGCGCCTAAATGGGAGACTGCGTTTAATTGGGAAAATACGGTATATATAAAAATAAGAATGCACTAATAGCAAAACTTTACTAAAATGAATCTTCATTCTAATGGAACTATCAGGTTTGTTACAATTTACCAAGCTGTTTTTTCAACAGAGCAGTAAAACAATGCAATAGAAATATAACTTTCTTCAATGTATGTTTACGCCATAGAGGTAAGGCGCCATCCACTAATGACGTCACTTTAAAAAGCCGATTTTTCGAGTGACCCACTGACCCCTGTCACTATTTTTTAACGTTACGGGATAGGGCACTTAACAAAGGCCGTCACTTTTAACCATAGTGACCCACTGACCCTTTAAAATGACGTCATTAATGGACGACGCCTAAATACGAGTTTGAAAGTTTTAAGAGAATAACTAGTTGTTGTTTTTATCTAGATCAATGTTTAATCATATATCATTGTCGTGCCACGCGCTTAACCTACACTCATTATGAATAATTAATATAATCGATGAAAAAGAAATGAACTCGTCGTCTCTGTTTTTCAAAGTACCTTGATACGGATACCACTGGCCAGACCGCATTTGATTAAGTACAATATCCATGCTCACATGTACATAAATATTTTGCTTTTGTGTTTTGCATATTTGGTAGTTTAAAGCAAATAACACATTGTCAGACATGCACATAGTAGCGATAAAATATCCCTTAAATATCAAGCCAACAATTGATATTACATGCAATAAGCGACTTAATTGTCAACCCTAATAGTTATCTAGTTCCTTAAACAGTTCCTTATCTTGCCTTTAGACTTGAATACAATCAAGAAAATCTCCACAGAACATAGCTAAATATAATATTAGTCAGGTGTTGTGGAAAGTTCCGTACCATAACTAATACAATGTATTTCTTGAATCCTTGAATTCATTTCACAACAGCCGCATTATGTTCCATCTTAACAAAGAAAAATCTGTGCTTGCACCTGAAGCCCTAGAGACATCTCTAGCATTACCAAATATGAAATCTTTAACCTAACTTTACAGTCGTATTGTCTTAGTTGGATGCAAGAGTCTTTTAAACTTCTGTTAAATTGCAATCGTATGCATCGCTTTATAAATGTACAAGTATCTTAATTTGATGAATGAGCAACATACTAAAATGAATAAAAAGTGAATAAATGAGTAGGAAATGAATGTTTGAGTTTAATTGCTCCGCAACGAAAAACTATCTTAAAGCTAACAGTCCTCGAAATATACCTCTTATAACTGCCTTTATATACACAAATTGTGTTATTCGTCTTAACACAATTGTTTTTCCATAATGTATAAGTATCAAGCTGCAGGCCTCTCGAAACTTTTCCATTTCTTTTCCATCTCTTTTATCCTTCCAGGCAAGCAATTTCCAAGAACCAAGTACTTTTTCTCCTTTAACATACATATACTTTCCTAACTGAAGAAATGTCAGCCAGACAAAATAAACTGAGACCGAATCAAATACTATTGCAGTCTTTACCATACCATGCAAATCCTTCCAGTAGCGAATCAACACCACACATCCATACATTGGGAAAAGTGTGCAAACCGAGTGATAAAATGCAAAATATATTCCTAAATAGCACATGAGATTGGCATTTAAAATCTGAAAACCTCTGTATGTATGTCTCAGGTTTATAGGTTCCCGGAGTAAATGCAATGTTCTGTAAGATTTTTGCCATAACCGAAGCTCCTTTGTAAGTAGAAGAATTACGTACATTAAATACGTCATTATTAAAACCAGTCCTGTTGCCATTGTGAAGCCAAGAATAAGTAGCAGGTACACATGAAAAGCTGTAAGCATTACTCCCCAGGGAAAATACATATAATATTTGTCTGGAATCAGTCCTCCAAGAAATATTATTCCACGAGGATCATCAAAGCAGTAGAGAATCACCACTCCATGAGCACCGAGACTGGTTACGGCGGCTCCTAATAGAATCGCGTCCAACACCTTACTAACTTTTGATGTTTCTGGATTGAAGTTAGGCATGTAACGAGCTAGAAACAAAAAAATGATATAAAATCTGTTTGAGAAACGATTGAGTACTTACGGAAATGCCATATAACTCATATAACTATTTGGAATTCCCGACCAAATTTAGACCAACTGTATATAAGTTTTGGGCAACCAAGCAAACCGTACACCTAAGCTTGAATCAGGAATGTTTGCCGGTTATTATTGACATATAATCATATTTTGCCCCAAGACTTCATTAACTTTTAGTCGAAAATTTCGACTCGAAATGGTCGAAAACTTTCTAAAGCTTTAAGGCTTTGGAAGTCAGCGATATTTTAAAATATGTTTCATGCTTTAAAAATCACATAATTTAGTTTTACCTTTTAAAAACTGGAAGTATTTGATTATTCTGTTGCACCCCAGACATAAGTCGTCGACATGCCAGAAACAGATAGTTGGAAAGCTAACTGATAAAATTCCAATCACCCAGAACAGCAACGTAATGTTAAACCTATCGAAATCTTTTTCTTGCCATATTTTTATTGTCATTGGAAAGCATGCAAAGATCCAAAAGCATATAAGGCAATAATTGCGTTGAAATCTGTGTATTACTTTTGCATCTATGGAGTTATGAAACGTGTGTGTTGTCGTGTTGAATTCTAGCACATAACAGCCCAGTCGATTGCCAAAATAAAACAAAAACTCCAGCAGGTTATAAAACCGCGTACTAAACATTTTATTTTTTAGTACAAGGCTGATGTTGAACTACTTAATTTAATCAATCAACTTTTAAACGCACGAGCTTGTAAACTTCAAACAACTACAAGATAATGAGTATCCACTCATTTATTTACTACACTTGGGGATTTGAATTAGGTTTTCAATTGCTTATGAGAAATTGACTTGGGTCTCCTTGGGTGAATCTCCAGCACAAGACTCTCAAGCAAGTCGTAGCGTTTACGCCAAGACTTTGCGTGTACTATTTTTGAACTCGTTTCATATAAACATAGATTACATTTGTACTGATTATACATGGAAACATTGAAGCACTTATATGATATCCTTGAGGGCATGACCCTGCAATACAGGTTGTAAAGATATTTTTATCGACAAATTATATATGATTTTGATTTTTTGTATTGTCGTTGCTTGTAATTCATATCAGTTCAGCACTCAGCACTGTAAAAGTTATACTCACCGAGCACCAGTTTCCTTTTCCATCAACAAATAATTGTAAATTGAATAAAGCCAGGATGATAAAACTCTAAATTGTAGTAAATTTCCTGTGTAAAACGACAAATTCGAAGGATTTCTTGCATTCAAATACAATTAAATAGTGTTTTAACGTACCGAAGTTCCACATTTTTGACATAAGGTTAAAGCTACTGCGAATTACAGAGTTTTATGAATTACTGTGGGAGACAAATTGAAGTGTCCCAGTTGTAAAACCAAGTTTTAAAACAGTATTTAATTCATTCAAAACCTTTAAAATAAGATAATTGGCCTTATATTCCCAGATATTATCATCTTCCACTTACATATTACATATCTGAAAACAAAAAAACGTCGTGGTTAATCTATTCGATTTGTGTTTTTAACTACAAAATGCAGCCTTGCTTACACTTCTGTAATTTTAAATTTTAGCCCGTAATATGGAATTATAATAGCATATTACAATTATTTACTTCTAATTTTCAATGAAAAACTTTCAAAAGATTCATCGTATTATGCTTATTCGCAGATAAAATGCTTCGAGGTGAGCACCTGAATACGGCAGCATTATTAAGTCACTGCGCAAAACAAGTTTGAGTGGCACAAAAATTTACTAATTTTAACTAAATACCAGAAATTAGGTAAAATGTTAAACGTTTTTTTATTTCATTTTAAACAACAGGGCTTTATTTTGTTGAATAAAAAATATGAAAGTCATAGTCATGCTAGTCATAATTCATTACTAATTACAAGGCTTCATTTAAATAAAATAAGCAGCTATGAAAGAATATGTAAGTACCTGAGTTTTTAAGCTAACCTAAGATTAATAAATGAGCCAACAATCGGTTGAAATTGAAAATTGCATCCTGTTATAATAATCTGCTAGCTTATATGACATTTTGTACCCACATATTATTTGTGTAAATTGCTGGAAATTTTTCCGTTTTTGTCATATTGCTGACTTTAGCTTACCTGTCTTATAAGCGCAATGACAGGTCAAGTGTAAAACCAACCGCATTTCAACCGCCAACGTCAACTTCAGTGTTAGTGATAAGCCTCAACAAAAACAGTCAACTCCAGAACGTCGTCAACCCTTATATATAAAATGTCGTCTGAACTACTGCTGTATTGCTTTCATATAAATCAAGAGGTGACAGACCGGCTCTACAAGTATCGCATGCATATTTGCTGGAACAAAACACTATGCAGTTTCTACAAAGAAGATAAATTATGGCCACATGTCTTCATGTTGAACTTTGTAAACCTGGTAATCATCGCTGGAATAGGAGCTCCAACAAGCACCTTTGTTCTTCTTCACGCATTCCATTCTCCAACTGTCTACTCGATTTTAGAAGTTGTGTGCACAACCACATCCTTGGTTTTTGCAGTTGCCATTCTTACAATATTTTACAATGTACACCTGAATTACAAAATTGTTGTTCAGCTAATGAACAAATTACGTGAGTTCCAGGCTCGACTTGTGTTGCAAACAAAACTAAGAGAAACCTTAGAATACAAAAGACTTCCTAAAATGTTCTGGTTCAGTAATGGACAACTTGACCTGTTTGGGGTTGTAGTTCTAGGGTTTATACTAACTCTAGCAGTTACACCATTGTTTTTACCGATTGCTGTGCTCTACCTTAACCTTGACGCTCCATATCTATTCTTTAGAAGTGTTGTACCTCCAGAAAGTCGGAGTTTTCTGTCTAATGTACTAGTTGTTTTGGTTCGTGTTCCAGTTGCCATTTTATGTGTTATAGAAGGTTGCAACCAATTTCGTTTGATCACGCTTATCGGCCTGTTCATCTTTCAGTCTGTTAGCAACTGCGTTCAAGCCTTCGTAAAAATGAATGTTACTGAAAAAACCATTGTCAAATGGAAACTGTTTTACATAATGTTTCAAGTTAGCAACGACTTCATTTCTCCAATGCTGACAGTAGTCTCTGCTGCTTTTTTCTACATTTTTGTGACGTGTTTTACTGTATCCATAACACTTTTTGGTAAAATCCCGTGGCAAATATATATTGTGTTTCCTTTGTGGGCAGTATCGGGACTGTTTATAATGCCGTTGGCTTTTTATATCCTTGTAAAAATTAGTGAAGAAAGTATTCAACTGAAAATCAAATGGATACAAAGTTGTAGTAATATTCCAATGCCAGATTTTAAAATTTCAAAAATATTACGAAAAACGATTCAGTGTATGAGAGAAACTGAATTCAGGTACAGTTCTCTGGGAACATTTAAAAAGGCAACGAGGACAGATTATATGTACTCGGTGATTTACTATACAGCTAGTAGTATTTTAGCAATACGGAAAGCCACATAGAATGACAAGACAATGCTACATATCATAGTTGTAGTTAAAATCCTTCTTCAATCCTGTAACGCAATTGTTGACTATAGAGAACTTTAGCGGAGCATTTGCTTAGATATAAAACAAATATATAATACAATTTTTTGGCAATAAAGATTTTAAATCTGTATTTGCCCATACAATACTTTTTGATTTATTCATTCATTTATTAAAATTAGCAACTATACTAAAATGTAGTTACGATAATCTTATTGTTTATCAATTCATTTTACTTGAGCATTTAATACAATCATGTACTTAAAAGTTTTGGTGCGACTAATTTCCGTATTTTTAAATTGTCTTGCTTTAGAAAACAAGAGTTTAGCAGCAGCGCTTTTTGCAACACCTTATTTAGCTACAAGGAATGTTTTAAACAAAAGATTGCAAATACATCAAGATACTTAAAGAAAACAAAATTTCAATACCAATTGTTATAAAATGTGGAATTAACAAACTTTTGATAGTTGTTCATAAATTTCGCTGCAAATGTGTTTATAAATATAATTTTATTATATATTGTAAATTATCTATTCCATGACACTGTAGATTACACTTATGCTATAAGCTAAGATTAAGCTAATACTTTAATTAGATAATGGTTATAATTAGAACTAACGATTTTACTATGTTTATCATATTCTATGGTACAATACATATTGAGGAATAACATAGCTTTGCTACGCAAAACAGAAAGTAGTTTAAATTAAAGCTAACCTCGGTGATCGATTGAAGAAAAAATTAAATAGGATTTGATATGCAAATGAGCTTGTGCTGAAACATTTTCCAGTCTTGCAATTGACACTCTCTAGAGCAATACGGTTGTTTGCATATTGAACATTTTCTCATTGCATTTTCCTCCCCACAAAACCTACAAATATTATTCAACTTATTTAAAAAGATAATACAACGAACGTCATTATTATAAACGAGACCACACCGGTTGAAAAGATTTTCAAAACTACTTACAGTCCTAAAATAAGGGTTTATTATGGTTCACGTTAGTGTACCATTACTCCTATCATCTTGATGTGTCTGGACGTTCCTCCGTCCCTCCGTAAGCACGATAACTCCTCAACCGTTTGACCTATTCCAATTCCGTTTTCAGTTATCAATAGCTACACTCTTGCGACGATCCCTATTGATTTTCAGGTCAATCCGATAACCGGAAGGTACCTAAAAAGTACCTTTTCTAAAGTACTCTTTTTTGCTGCATTTAAAGGCTTTAGAGCTACAGCATTTTCACAACGGAAATAGAACCTACAAAAAGTTCCTACCTACATGCAATTAAAGGTAACCGAGGGTACCCTACAGCAATCAAGGTTACCCACAAGCAATTAAAGGTAACCGAAGGTATTCTTCAGCAATCAAGGTTACCTTCATGCAATTAAAGGTAACCGAGGGTACCCTTCAGCAATCAAGGTTACCTTCATGCAATTAAAGGTAACCGAGGGTACCCTTCAGCAATCAAGGTTACCTTCATGCAATTAAAGGTAACCGAGGGTACCCTTCAGCAATCAAGGTTACCTTCATGCAATTAAAGGTAACCGAGGGTACCCTTCAGCAATCAAGGTTACCTTCATGCAATTAAATATAACCGAGGGTACCCTTCAGCAATCAAGGTTACCTTCATGCAATTAAATATAACCGAGGGTACCCTTCAGCAATCAAGGTTACCCACAAGCAATTAAAAGTAACCGATGTTACCCTTCAGCAATCAAGGTTACCCACAAGCAATTAAAGGTAACCGAAGGTATCCTTCAGCAATCAAGGTTACCTACATGAAATTGAAGGTAACCGAGGGTACCCATCAACTTTGGGGTGTAATATCTGGAAGCTTCCAGAAGTTCAATCAGTATTGTTGTATAATATCTTGCAGCTTCCAGAAATATACAGATAATCTGCGATCGGGTACCTTTTAGCTTACCAGTGAACCATTCTTCAAGCTTACATAGGGTTTATTATAGCTACACGCGTTCCTGGCTGAAAATGTTCCAAGGAGGATGATGCAATCTGAATTTGCATCACGTCACCGTTATCATCTTCTCCAATCAAACAAATGCGGTCAAAATCGGGAATTGGATCCTCAATCACCAATATCTCTAAAATTCGGTCTTCATAGATCTTGTCTTTAGCGGGGTTAATTTCGTATAATTATATGGGCTTTACAACTGTCAGTTTCCTTGGAATGGTTTGACTTACATATGGGAAATGCGTACGATATCGTTCTCTAAGTTTGTACATACCGAAACATATCTTCAGGTCAAAACCAGTCAGATGGCAGTTCAAACGTTTCCGGTGTAAACGTATCAATACTTTTCGCATGGGACTTTTCAGATATTCTTTTCTTTGCAATATATTTTGATTTAGTACCGCCTGATATTTCAAACAATTGGTTTTATCTAAAAATAGAGCCACTCCACATTTTACACCTACGTTTGCATACGGTAAACAAAAAGGCAACTGGCTTTTTTCGGCATGTACGCCTAGACTAAAATGTTTTTCTACCACTTCTTTTACGTCGTTTTGAATTTGAATTTGAATTTGAGTTTATTGAACATTAGTCACAAAATCTGATTTAGGTATTGCAATACAATGAAACCTCGCTAAGCGAGAAATTACTTCACTGTTATAAGGCCGTATTACAAATACAAATGAACAACACAACAAAAGATTATAAAACAACAAGAAGTCACAACACACTTAAACAATACAATTAAATTACATCAATCGTTCAGAATATTGTTTTAAAAGCAACTCTTTGAGTTTACGTTTAAAAATATTGTAAGAATCGATGCTTTTCAGTTCATCCGGAAGGCTATTCCACAAACACATGTTACGATACATAAATGTTTCTTTCCCTGCTTCACTTTTTGGGTACAAGTTACAGTCAACATTTTTTGCCCTACGCAAACCGGACGATCTGATGAAATAATTCATAAAGAAATGATTTTCTTCACTATTTACCATTTTGTACATGATGCATAGACTTTTATATGACAACAAATCAGTGGGTAAAAGCCACTTCAGATCATCACATATCAGCTTAGACACACTATCAAACTTCCTAAGACGTAGAATTAATCTGGCAAGAGTGCGAACAATTTTAACAATCAGCTTAAAATGACAGTCTTTAGATACTCCATACACTGTAATCATATATCCTATTACTGAGTAGACAAAACTCTCACACAACAGCTTCATCTGACTTTTTTCCAAATAGTTTCTAATTGAGTACAGAGCACGAATCCTAATGTAACAAATTCTTACCACATGATCAATATGATTTTTCCAACTTAAACTACGGTCTAAAATAAGACCTAAACATTTCAAAGTTGCGCCATTCTTGACTTCAAAACCGTCAATTTCAAAGGTAAAGTTGTCTAATAATGACATTTTTCTTCCTGAACTCAGAGTTAGCATTTTCGTTTTATCACTATTGATAACCAATGAGTTTAATTTAAAGTACTCAACTACCTTTTTCATATCTTCATTAATAATATCCCGAGTTGACTCGAAGTCATTATACCTACCACAAAAGACAAAACTAGAATCATCCACAAACATTACTGTTATACCGTTTTTAACAATGGAAGGAAGGTCATTAAGATATAATGCAAATAATATGGGACTTAAAACTCCGCCAGCTGGAATACCGATTACAACTATACGTCTCTTTGACCTTTTGCCATTTATGACAACAAACTGCACTCGATCACTCATATAATCACGTAACCAGAAATCAGCGATTTTGTATTTCGTTTTCGCTTTTACTAATAACTTTTCTTTCTTGATACTATCATACGCCTTTCTTAAGTCTATCGTTACCACAACCGCAAATAGCCCCTTGTCAATATACTGCTTAGCTATGTCTGACACTGCAATCATAGCTAACTCAGTTGAATGATTTTTTCGACACCCAAATTGGTTGACAGAAAGCACACTATTTTTAGCCAAATGTTCTTTTAACTTCGGAAAATAAATATTTTCCAAGAGAAGTAGTAAATTTGCGGTTAACGCTATAGGACGAAACTGGGACGGACTAGATGCATTTTCTACTTTTGGTATCGGCACTATACGTGCAACTTTTAACTCTTTAGGTACAATACCACTAGAAAACGATGTATTGACAAAGTGTAATAAAATAGTTTGCATTGCTGGTAGACCAATTAGTTTGTTTAAAAACATTTTGGAAAGGCCAGTAGTATCTTCCCTGTGAGACGTTTTCCTAACAAGCCTCCGCCACGCTTTGTAAAGTTCAGATTGTGATACAGATTTGACAAAAAACATACTATTGTCTAATGGTACCTGTGCAACTTTTGACTCGTCTAATGTATTTACTACGGCCTCTCCATCAGGAAATCCCATTTCACAATAATAGTTATTTAATTCATCTGGACTTATACCACTCGGCATTGGAGCAGACTTCTTAAAGTTGAACTTTATTGATTTTTGTAGAAAATTCCACAGCGTCTTGTCCTGTATTTCTACCTGTGCAGCGTTCTTTGTGTCTTGAGTAACATTTAACTTAACTATCTTTTCGTAATACTTTTGCATTTCTTTATGCCATTCCAACCTTGTTTCTTTCCATTTCTTAAAATGAAAATTTCGTATTTTCATAAATTGCATGGTTTTATGACTAAGCTTAACCTTTAACTGTTTCTGCTTGCCTACTTTTGTGATAAGAGGAACATGTTCTTGATACGTTGACTCTAATAGTTGTAATAGTTTTTTAGAGAGTTCCGTCATATCTTTTATATTAAGTAGGTCGACTTCCGAATCAATAATTTTGTTTGCAATACTTTCCCAGTCTGCATTACACAAACTTTTAAAACTTTGGGTAGTCGTATAAACAACCTTTCTAGAAATCCCTGTATATAAAATCTGCATTAAATGGTCCGAGATACTTTCATTCACTATTTTGGTTACCATCTTTCTCTCCGCTGCCGTTTTTACAAAAATTAGATCTAACAAACTTTCACCTCTTGTAGCCTCATTCACTAGGTTTTGGTCAAGGAGTTCTCGATATTCCACGTAAAGAGAACCAATACAGTAGTGTACAAGGGAGACTCTCAAATCATCAAATGGAGCTAATGTCAGAAATTTCTCAAGCCACGACAAACTTCCTGCCCTACTCTCGGGGATATCCCAGTTGTACTGTAATACTGCTCTTAGATATATCAGGTCATATGCCTTTGGAAAATGTGTCAAACCTTCTTCTACATACTTATGCGCCAACATGTGCTCACCTTGTATACTGAGATATGTCACCAACCAAAAATAATATGTTAAGTTATGAGGGTACCGTGCAATACCTTCTTTTAGCAGTTCAATTGCTAACTTATCATCGTTGTTATACACAGACTGGCTTAAATTGCATACTGCATAGCAAAGTCGCACTTTCATATCTATCTCACTTATTTCATTACAATTTGTCTGAAATAGCTGTGCTATAATGTTTTCAAATTTGTTCTGCAATTCATAGGGAATAAATGTTATTGGAGCCGGGGTAATAGGTATACGTGTGATTGATTCATATGCTAATCCAACAACAGATATTTTGTCATTATAACTAAGCTCAGCCATATTTAAAACGGAGTTAATATGTTGTACGTACGTCATCCTGTTTAAAATACTGTTTGCTGTTACTGACCCACGTTGTGCACGTTTCTCAATCTCTCTCAAGTCTTGAGCAACCTTAGCCAAAGATTCAGTACTGTAGTCTCTACTAAATGCATATTTTTTTGTGTACAGCTTCATACTCCATAGTTTGTGATGCCAATTCACGTTTGCAGTTTTTGTACTGCAGCATCCGATGTTCTCTTTGCCGAAGATTTAGACCCTTTTTGTTAAGTTTGTGTTCTGCTTCTGTTTCCAAAACTTTGGGTTCTTTCGAACGTCGAAGTCGAAGTAACAATAACTGATCAGATTGCTTTCTGTTTGCTGCTTCACGCATAACTACCTCTCCTTCACTGCTCATTTCTTGTCCAACGTCAATCATTTTTGCTGCCTTTTCCGGCTCAATCATGTAACAATATAGCCAGTACAAATGTTCTGGAGCTTGATATTCCTTCAGTGCTAGTGCCCATTGCCAACACATTTCCGCCATTTTATTGTCTTGAGGTACTCCTTCTCCATCATGATACAAATTGCCCAAATTTGTTGCTGCCTGACCCAAACCATTTTCCATAGCTTTTCTGTACCAGAATGCTGCCTGTTCGTAATTAACTTCTACACCTGTTCCTGATTTATAACAGGTCCCTACCATATATTGTGAACCGACAACAGCAAGGTTACAATTTATGGGAGTTGTATCCCATTCAATTTCTGTGCTCATTTTGGCGGCTTTCATGTAATGAGAAAACGCTTCCTTAGCATCTTGTGTTACACCATGACCAAACTCAAAGCACCTAGCTAGCATAAAAATGGCCTGAGGTTTTCCAGCAATTGCGGCAAGATTGTAATATTCGGCAGCAGTTTTGAAGTCTTTAGGAGCTTCGTCGCATCCGGGAAAGGGATACTGCTCGCTCGTAATGACGAAGAGCAGCAGTTACGTTGTTTTTCAAATGATAGCATCTCGCTGCCAAATAGTGGATATTCCACGACCTGTTATTCAGCTCTACTGCTTTTTCAATGTCCAATAGTGCCTGATTAAGAACATCCATGACGTTTGAACATTCAAATCTGGTTAGAAAATATTCAGATTGTTTTTCATAAGCCTTGCACAAGTCTTCAGGCAGCAGGCTGGGTATTGAAATTGCTTCGGAATAACAAGCTTCTGCTTGTCCGAAATTTTTGTCCTGGAGAAACTGGTGCGCTTGTTTGTGCAAACTTGTCATTTGTTCAGCAGACTTGTTTGTTGACAGCGCTATAGTACTTTGAATAAGACTATTGATATCTTCCTTAGACATTCCGAGAATTTTCAAGGTTTCTCTCAAGTTGAGCACAGCTTTGTCGTATTCTTCTTTGGAGATTTTCTTTGTTCTATGGTGAGCCAAATGGTTGCGCTGTTCTTTTAGGTGTTTTACTGCTTCAGTCTCTGCGTAAAATATACCCGACTTATCAAGGTTTTGAAGGACATGACACATCAAAGCCGTATCCCAATCGTCTAGTGGTTTAGAATTTAACACCAACTTTTGGAAATTTGGAGCACTTTGAAAGGCTTTAGCACCAACACCGGTGTTAAACGTTTGTAATAATTCGTCTTTCCACTCCTCACCAGTTATAAATTTGTAACGAGTCCTAAACACAGAGCGTAGATGGGAGTTAGAATTTAAAATAATACTCTCGAGTGTGCGGTAGTACTCTTCTTCGGAAAATACTATTTTATGCATTTTTAATTCCATAGAGTTTTTTCTTGAAGTACTCAAAGGTTTTTGTTTTATTTTATTTTAAAAGCTAAAAGAATTAAAATTATTTTGCATATAAGTGGGTCGAAGTAAGGTTAGCTACGTGTGAAACCGTAAACTGTTGTGTGAAATTCCTGACGGTGTGTGCGCAGATTTGCGTTCTAATCTTATCATATTTCACAAATTGACAACTTTGTGATAAAAAAACGTCAGTCTGGTTGTTTGTAATAAATTATGATATTTTGCGTCGCAAATAAATAATCGTTTGGCCTATTTAAAGTAATGTTCCAGTGATATATTAAGCCATGAAATATTGTGGCATTATCCAATTGTGATATGTGCAAACACGAAAAGCTAACATACATGATTATTTCGCAAAAACGAAGTGGGTATCATTTTGTATGTTATTCAAATGACCTTTAAATTATGTACATCTAAAAACCTAAAAAAATTGTAAGTACAAGGCTCTTGGGGACGATGTTTGGTCAATCAATGTAAAGTAACACAGTGGTAGTTTTTTAACTTATTGTTTTGTTTGGCTTCGACACATGAACAGAATTTTATTATAAATACAACACATCTGTGGTGACGCATACATGTTTACTTGTTTCGATAAATAATAAAATAAATTGTTGTTTAAATACGAAGGTTGTCGTACGATTTCATAAAATTTAGACGAAGGATAATGTTAGTGAAACGAAATTTTCCGGTAATTTGTATTTCAATAACTACATGCCTCTAGTAAGTACTCGTTTTCAGTAATAGCTGGAAATAAATTTTTAGCCAAACCTATGAAGCAATGTCTAACAAGGTCTCATAACGTTTTACAAGTTTCTCCTAATTTGCAATAATTTTCTAAAAAATATTGACTTTTGTTAATTATGTTAATGAGATAAAATGTGTGTAATTTAGATCAAACATTACTACCTAAATGCGTAAGGATATATGACGTGAAACTTGACATTTATTTTACGATATGCCTCCATGGGAATTAGAGTTTTGAAGTATATCATTTAAAGCCTAAAATGTCATATTATGTGCCCGTTATTAAACGTTCCAGGAAGTTGTACATTTCCAGGCAGAAAAGCAAGCAACATAAGTAACCGCTGTTTACTATGAAATATTTATACATACATTGCCTAAACGCACGGAGTAGTTTGATCCTCGTTTTTCAAGATGAGTCGTTTCCGGTAAGTAAGTTACACGTGGCGTAACTGTGGTGAAATTGGTTTCGTACTTGGTATTCTAAGTGCTGATATCGGTTGCCAGCCGATGTGTTGCTTTCAAAGCTACAAGAAGAAATATTTTTACCACAAAACCGCGAGCATTAACGTAGTAGATAAGCAAATATGCAGATACGACTTTAAAGGTTATTTTTACTAAGCCCGTTACTTCCTCCTATTGCAAAGTAAGAACATTTTAATGGCTTAGTGATTTCTGTGTACTGGTGCACCTTACAAACTCGTATAATTTATAAACCCGTGTAGCTAACTACGTAATGAATACAATTTATTACCCTAGTTAGAAATAATTATAAACCAAATGTCCATTTTACAAAACAAATCTTAATTGAAGTCACTTTCATAACAGTATAAAGTATCAAATACTCAGGAAGGTTGAAAGAAAAAACTACAAACAAAATATCTAAATACAATTCTTAACATTTTCCACAAAGTTAATTTAAATTTTTATTGCAAATTTGTGTTCAAAGTTTGAAATTTAGATCTATAATAGTTAAAAATTGTCAGTATTTTTTATAAGGTACAAATGTAAAGAAGCATTTTCAACAATGGCAACTGAACTTCTTGTCACCGTTTACAGCGCAACACAATGGCTAACTGATCGTTTGTATTGTTCCATGCCAATAATATTTGATAAAAGATCACAAAAGTGGAAATGCTCTAAGTTTGCCCTGACTATTAACCACTATTTGCAAAACTTCCTGATTTGCGCCATATATTCGGGGATGTTTCCTGTTTTAGTTGCGTCAGCTTACGCAAACTTGTTATCGATTCCAACTAATCAACTTTTGCTTCCAATGTTACTTGGAGCACTTTTAATATCACTGCTTCCACTGATTGACTTCATAGAAGCAATGTTTGGAAACGAACTGGTTCTAATTGCAAATTCTTTAGTAAAAATAGAATGCATGCTAATGCAGAAAGTTCCTCCATTAAACAACTCATCGCTCAAGTCGTTGTTCTTGTCAGAACTCAAAAAAATTGGGAAATCAAGATATTCTGTAGATTGGTTTGGACTTTTTGCCACGCATGTGGTATTAGTGTTGACAATAAGTGGTTTTCTTGCGCCTGGTATCTTAGTGTACGGAAATGTGGATCCAATATATATTTTCATGAGGATAATATTTAGAGAAACTAGCTATCAAAACATTTACATTTTGAGTGTTAAATTACTTTTCCTTTGCTACAATATGGTTTGTGCTATGTTTACATTTTCCTGCATACATGTACTAATGAGTGGTATATTTCATTCGGCTTTTGTAATTTTAAAACAAATGTTATACCCGAGATATAATATGTTACGTCTAATCCAAGTATATAAAGGGGCTAGTATCTGTATAAACCTGGGGTATGATATTGCCCGCATATTTAACGCCATGTTTCTAACCGCTGGATTTTATATTATACTCATTTCAGTGAATATAACCTTTCTTGGCTATAGAATCCTCCCGTTGAATATTTACGCGCTTGCGCCTTTAGTGGGAAGTCTTATGACTATAATTGTGTTGTTTGCATTTGAGCTGGACGGTTATGTATTTGAAGCTTCTAGTAAAATAATTGTGAAATGGTTTAGGATGTATAGAACAAACAGAAGAAATCTATATTTGGAACGAGTTTTGAAGTCTTTGAGACCTATGGCAATTCCGGTTGGTGATGTGGGTATAGCTGATCGGGATTTGAAGGTCAATTATTTGAATGCTTTGTTAGTTTACATGGCAAATAGTTTGATGCTGTTTAAAGCATTCTAACACGGTTGATATAAAACATTCTACAACGTTTGTACAAAATTGTAATACTGTAATATTTATAATATAATATGTATGGTAATTTGTTATGAAATGAAAGTTTCTGAGAGTGTTGTGTACACTTTGTTTGGCTTAGTAGTTATATTGCTTTTAAATTTATAACGGTTATAATCTACAGCAGACATAAAACTCCTCAAAATATCAAGGTATTCAAGTTTACCGATTATCATATTATTTAGTGTTTTTTGTTGCTTACTCTTTCTTGTGTTGGTAATTTGAACACAAATTTAAGGTAAAATCTTCTGGATAATCAGAAAAGCAGAAACTAAGCGTAGGGCGCTCTCTTGCTTAGACAATTAATGCTACTTTTGACAATACATAAGATATACAAGAAAAGTGTACAAGAATCCTTCAAGTATATTTACGTGCTGTTTTATGCAACATTTCAAATTCTTGATGCTGTTTCAAAATTTAAACTCGAAATGAAAAATCCAGCGAAAGCAACAATCTAAAAGACTGCAAGTTTTTTGGTGAACCTGTTTTGGCATGGTGCAAACGTGTAAAATCCTTCTATAAAGTGTAAGCAATTTTTATTTTAAACCTGTAGGTTCCACCATTGTTGTCAAGATGCCGCTCAATCAATAAAAATTCGTTAACATTTTGTTCAAGTCATTTCACATTATGTAAATACCAAAATCAGTGAATATGAAAATGAGATTGATATTATGTATTATGCATTCTAGTTTAGTGTCAGTCTATTCCCATTGCTCCTATCATTTGTCAAACTGTAGTATACGTTTTAAAGATAAGATACTATCAACTGTTATTTTATTTGTGTAGCTTGCAAGTATCGGTAAACTCTGTATAATTGAGCATCGAAACACTTCCGCTTTGCATAACCTTAGAATTCAAATGCCCATAAGCAGGTATCAGTACATAATCAGGATGCTGATACTAACATGTACTTTGATGATATATAGATAGATAAATCGACATACTTATTTACAAACAGTTTACAGTATATTTTAACGAGTTTTTATTTAGGTGTATTCATTCCAACTATGCCACGTTGGCTTTACTGCGTAACGCCTCATTGTACCCATCAAAATTCAACATGTGCACAATGCAGAGCAAAATCTTAACCAGGTACACCTTGGACTCAAGAAAAATAATCTTTTTGTATAATAAAGCTTAAGTAGCTTAAGAAAATTTGTGCGTTTTTTAAAAGTCGAACAATAACCTTTGAAGGGATTAAACAAGTAAGGATGCTAACGTACTAATCTCCTTACACCAAGTTTTCATTTAGCTGTTTTATGTTTAAGTATATTTCTGAGAACTCGTTTATTGGAAAACACAAAATGCAACCAAATTTTAAAATGCTTTGACATGAAAGCGACATGAGGTTTTCAAATTTTAAAATAGTTTTTTCCTTATTGCAAACTTTATGGTAACGCTTTCATTAAAGTTGCTTAAAATGACGTAAGCAGTATGATAAGACTTGAAAAATCACGTTTTAGTCAAATCTAAAAATTAATATTTTTTGATATTTTTGAAAAAATTAAAAAATGTAATTTCGAAAAACTAAAAGTGGGTCGTTGGACACAGTCCCCCAGGCCCTGGGGCCCAGGGATTGTTCATGCACAATTTCAGGAGTTTATGTGCATCCGAGCTTGAGATAGGACTTGCCCATTGAACTATTCCAAATCTCCCTTTAGTGCTGCATAACTCATCGATTAGGGTTTTTGAAAAAAATGAAGAGCACATTATTCATATAATTTTTGACAAGTAACAAGAATATACTGTTGGAATTTCGATTCGGAAAATTCACTTGCAGGATCTTACATATAACCTATGGAGTTACTCTAGTGCTTTCTAAAACTGTAAAAAATAGGAAAAAGCAACCTGATTTGCAGTTACGAGTTGGATTTGTAAATTGTTATTCTCTGGTAGTGTTTCTTGGTACTTTATCTATTGAGAGAAAATCTGCTACTACATATATAAGTATAATATTAAGTCCGCGAGACTTTTATCAATTTTTCCTTTGTTATTCAAGTTGGTTTTCATCCAATGCGTATTGGGATATTTGTCTTCAAGAACCATAAAATAAAGTGCAACTTATTGCATGTATGGAATTCGAAGCATTCATCCTAATCAATTCATTCCCATCCACTCATCCTGCAATCAATTCATCTCCAAACCTTTTCAAACCCGTCAAGTTGTTTTGATGCAAATGGAATCTTTTCTGCAGCATAACGCAAACATTTGTGCCGCGTTTCTCCAGCGTTCTGATCACAGCGTCAAATTACACATGCTTAAGCGAATCACAAAATTTTAGTTTGCAGTCTTAGTCGTGTTGACAATAGGACTCGGGATTTCCATACTAAAAGTTGTGTTGAAACTTTAAAAATGTCTACACACACCATTTGGGCCAAAAATACCATGCACGGTGGAATCACGATTCGTTGTTGCTGCTATTTATTCATTTGGAAGCACTTTTTGGGAAGGTATCAAATTGCAAGCTTTGAGCTTGCAAAATATACAAACAAACCCTGATGTTTCCGATGGTGACTGTTAAAAAATTCAAAAAAAATCTCCAGGGGGGGAAATTAGTCGAAAACCCCCAAAAAGTAGCATTTTTTGGCAAAAAGTTTATCTTGTGGCTTTATGTGCACGAGTAGAACAAAACTGTTGTCATATTCAGATTCAGCATGCTTTTCTACCCCTAGATCCGTTAATTGTGTTGTTCTACTCGTGCACATTTCGGAGTTATGGTGTTTTGAAAATTGCATTTTCAACATGATCGTGGGACCATCCATGCAGCACGTCACGACAAAATGGGTCGATGGGTAGGACGTGTCCCCGATTTTCAAATTTGTTGACAAAAGTCAGTACACGTATGTAAAATCAGCATGCTTAGTTGCACAATTGTACCGATTTTTAGTGCAATATGTAAAAAAAAACATTTTGACTGGATTCAGGGGTCAATGGGTGGGTCAAGGGGTAAAATCAATGTCATATTCGGGTTCAGCGGTTCATGTTACATACGTGTACTGACTTGTGTCAAAAAATTCGAAAATAGCGGGGACACGCGCTACCCATCGACCCATTTTGTCGTGACGTGCTGCATGGATGGTCCCACGATCATGTTGAAAATGCAATTTTCAAAACACCATAACTCCGAAATGTGCACGAGTAGAACAACACAATTAACGGATCTAGGGGTAAAAAAGCATGCTGAATCTGAATATGACAACAGTTTTGTTCTACTCGTGCACATAAAGCCACAAGATAAACTTTTTGCCAAAAAATGCTACTTTTTGGGGTTTTCAACTAATTTCCCCCCCTGGGGATTTTTTTGAATTTTTTAACAGTCACCATCGGAAAGATCAGGGTTCGTTTGTATATTTTGCAAGCTCAAAGCTTGCAATTTGATACCTTCCCAAAAAGTGCTTCCAAATGAATAAATAGCAGCAACAACGAATCGTGATTCCACTGTCGACAGTTGACTATTTTTAATGTAAGCTTTTGTCGATCATTGCATGACTTGAAATAAAGTAATTACCTGCGCCAAGTTGGGCGGAAATTCATATTAATAAGCTATAGCCCAAACTACTTTATATATATGTATTAATATTAAGCTTATAAGTGAGTACGGTTTTAGGCGATAGTCGTTTTGTAATAAGCTTAGAACGTAAGGCATCAAAAATCAAAAAATTGTTTACCGATACCAGTCCAACTCGCAAAAAACATCGCATTCACATTGTAAATATATCACTATATCTCGTCTGCAGGTATGTTTGAAAAACATTTCACAAATCGCTTCTCGTCAACAAAAACCTAGACATACAAGACAAGTTTTAATATACTTAATCTCTTCATTTTTGTAAAAACTGGTTATTTTGCTAACATGTATGCACAATTTACAAAGAATTCATTGATTGTTATGTTACTTTTGCTTCTTTTAAAACTCACAATATGTTTAGGAAAATATCAGGATTGGTATCTTTTCTCGCAGTATCGTACAAGGGCATCTAGACAGCATAGTCAATTCAAAGAAAAACTAACACCTACGAATTTTAACGACCACTTGTTACCTTTCTCGCAATGTCTACTGAACATAATTAACTTCAATGGTGTTGATTTCTACACGTCTCCCAGCATTCCGCAAATCTTACGACGACTAGATATTGTCTTATCTTTCTCCAGTAGCCAGTTAATACAAGAATTTCTAATTCCATACGAAAAAGTACGAGTTAATAACTTTACTGCAAAAAATAACAACTATTTTGCTGAAACACTGGATTACAAAAGGCAGATGAAAATTAAACCCTGGCTGTGTGAAGCACATATTTATCTATATCCACCAGCTACGAAAAATGAAATTAAGCTACCAAATCCTAGCTACTCGACTCATAATACTCAAATACATCGGAGTTTACCAAATCTGCTCTATAAAATAATTGTGGGTACTACAATTACGTCCCATTTTTACTGGAAGCATTATGATCAAACAATATTTTCGTTGGGAAGTGAAAGCGTAGAGTTTTGGAGGTTCGTTCCAGAGTCAATAGAATATACAAGGGGAGCAATGGGATTCGAAATTTTTATTCTAATTAGAAGCCGATGGCAGTTTGATGTTCTAGTTTCCAAATCAAACTACAAAGACGCAAATGCGTGGGTACAAGGAATTCGTTCCTTTCATTACTATAGCAAAACACAACTTGTGGCTACAGCATCACATGCCTGGTTGCACTGGAAAGTGAAACACGGTAGCATAAAAACCGTAAAACTATTCTGTTTTTCTTGTAAACCAGGAGAAATTATTCAGAAAATACGGTTGCAGATGGAATTTGTTTCTAATTGTGTTTCGCTAGTACAAACTATTTACAAAGCGCAAAAAGACACAGACAACCTTAAATGGAAACTTCAAAATATAGTTAACCATGGACGATGGGGTCGTTTTAAGGATTCGAATCCATTAATGAAATTGCGTTTGAGTAGTAAATTGATTTATTTTAATTTTATTCACACCAACATAGAAATGCGTTTGAGAACTCAAAAGATTTTCTATCATGTATTTGGTAATGCAACGTACGAGCACTATGAAGCTTGGAGAAAGGATACTGAAAAGTCTTTGTATAAACTGGAGAGAATAATGATGCCTGGGGTAGCTAACGTAATTTCATACCATTATGAAGGGCATTTTCGATACAACACTGAAAAACTGGTATTTATAGCATGTGGCCAACAAAGGGGGAGCAGTCCGTTCCAGGAACTGATAAGTTCCTACGATCCCTGTTCATGGTTGTGCATTGTGACAATAGTAATTTTTGCCGTTAGTTTGTCTAGAGTTGGAGTTCTGTATTTTACCAGGTACATTTACCCGAATGAAAACATGTCTAATTCTCAACTACTTAAATATTTGGATCGATACTTTTTATCTGCGTTTGATAATTTGCTTGAACACGGTCTATTGGCTGACAATGATAGTGCACTTGTAAACAAACATTTCTCTTTGAAAATAATTGTGACGATAACACTTTTAGTTACTATAGTGTTGAGTAATGGGTACAAGGGAGAAAACCTGACAAAACTGATTAGCCCGCTACCGCCGCTTCCATACTCCTCAGTTGAACAATTAATTAATAACTCTTACTCCGTATACTCAGATGCAACACACGGCCATAATCTGCCATTTGCATTGAACGAAAAAGGAAAATGGAAAGCTTTGAAACGATCTGAGAAGCAGTTGACTTGGAGTAAAGGAGTTCATTGCCACGTAACCAGGTTAAATGGAAGTGCTTGGAATGGTTTGCCTTATTATTATGGAATTCAATCGCAGTTAGCCAGTTTTCTTGGTTTCTCATTCAATTATGGCAACAAATGTAGGATACCAAACCTTAGTAAGAATGAACAATATTTATTGGACAATACTCTAACTGTTCCTGCTTTCAATAACTACAGCACGTTTTTTGAATGGCAGCAATTAAGGACAATCATTCAGTGCACAAAGTACAGACACCATGCAAGAATTATGGAGTCAGAGCTAAGCGACTATTTCAAAACGAAGTATAATTTGTACTACGAACATTTTGATTTACCTCTATCCTTCGGGAAAAAGCCTATTGTAAACAGGCACAGTAAATTTGCATGGTCTGGGTTTTTTCCATTTAAGTGTCTATTTAGAATGGAAGCCTTGTACACTTCTGGAATAATGGACTGGCATATGCAATGGAGAAGAAAGGTTCGAGAGAGTTCAGGAATTCTTAGTGACTTTCCAGAGGGTCAAATATTCAAAGCACCTAATCTACAAGGAAGTATAAATGTGTTGTTTGCAATATTGCCCGTTGGACTGGTCCTAGCAACCGTGGCTTCCATACTTGAACTGGTATTCAAACGCTGTCAATTAGAAGCGTTGCAACTAAAGAAGCAAATGAACAAAATTACTTACTTAAATACAGTTAGAAAACTTAAAACTCAAACTGAAGTTCTAATGAAATTTTGGTTAGGACGTATATTCTATTGTAATTGTAAATGTGACATTATTAGCATAGAAAATCCAATAGAACATAAAACAAGTTATTAGCTAATTAAACGTTCGGGGTAATATCTGAAGGTATTATGGAAAAACCTCGGTCAGAACTTTTCAACATTCATCTATATCAGTTTATTGTATGTAGCAACTTGGATATATATCTTTACAGTCGGTCCAACCTTTTGATTTTGACTTCTATTCATTTCTTTGTATTCTTCCAATTTCTTTGACTTCTATTCCCCCTGCTCCTGTCGTTAGTCAAACTGTAACAAAGGTTCTAAAGCTAAGATACTATCAACTGTTATTTTATTTGTGTAGCTTGCAAGTATCGGTAAACTCTGTATAACTGAGCATCGAAATAATTCCGCTTTGCACATCCTTAGAATCAAAATGCCACCATAATAAGCAGATATCAGTATACATAATCAGGATGACGGTGCTAACATATTTTGTCCAAGTACTTGGTAAAGGCATCAGCGGGATTCTCTCAATTCCAGTTTCATCCAGTATCGTTTCTTTCCAATCTCCTGGGAAAAAGAGCTCACGCGAGAGAAAGGGTTGTTTCCTTGCTCAAACAGCACAGACATATTCATGCAGGACAGTATTACGAAAATGTATACCTAGCAAAACTGAAAGGGTTTTTGGTAAGAAAGGTAAGACTTTGGTCAAAATATTTGGTGATATATAGAGAGATAGATCAACATACTTATTTACCAAAAGTTTCAGTATACTTTAACGAGTTTTTATTTAGGTATATTCATTCCAACTATGCCACGTTGGCTTTACTGCCTAACGCCTCATTGTACCCATCAAAATTCAATATGTGCACAATGCAGAGCAAAATCTTAACCGGGTACGTCTTGGACTCAAGAAAAATAATGTTTTTGTACAATATAGCTTAAGTAGCTTAAGAAAATTTGTGCATTTTTATAAAGTAGAACAACAACGTATGAGGGAATTAAACAAGTGAGGACGTTAAGGTACTAATCTCCTTACACCATGTTATCATTCAGTTGTTTTAGGTTTTAAGTACATTTCTGAAGAATCGTTTCCCAGAAAATACAAAATACAACCAAATATTAAAATGCATTATGGTTGTCACGTAAGAAACTCTGCAGTACATTTAATAAGACTTTTAGGTACCTATATTCTGCCTTCACGGCATGGTTGTGGTAACGATTTTTGTGTAATTGAATAGACCTTTACCAAGCTAAGACTCGACTTGTGTTTAACCTTTTGTATTTTCTAGGAAAAATATATTCTGAGTTTTTGTTCTAAATAAAAGTACGTTTCTGTTACATTTGCCAGTAATGTTTTACATTTGACCCAGTGCACATAATACAACAATCGCATTCGTTAAAACATTTTGGGCCTTGGCAGTCTTGGCACATGAGCTCATCAAAATCAAATGACTATATTATTTTTTTACTTTGTTAGAACACATATAGTGTTCGTGTGCCTCAATACCTACAGTTTTTGTGTTTTTAATGCTGATACCAAATTTAATTTAAACACCAGCAAAAAAATTATAAATCAAAATGGATAAAGCCTTCAAGTGCTCAGACTGTGTACAAACGTTTAAAAGTAGAGGTAAATTAAACCAGCATCAAATCATTCACGGTGAAAAACAATTCAAGTGTACAGCGCCCCAGTGCATGTCAGCATTTCACACAAAATCCAACCTCAAAAGGCACATATATACAAGGCACCAATTTACCAATCGTGCTGCAATTCCAAAACCACATGAATGCTTATTTTGTGGCAAAAGCTTTGCCGAAAAAAGTACTTTGCTAACGCACTACCTTCACCACACACTTGAAAAGCCTTGTTTTTGCAAAATTTGTGGTAAAGAGACTCATAAAGTAAGTAGTTTAGAAGAACACTATAGACAACACACAAAGGAATGTCCCTTCAAATGTTCCAAATGTAATTTGTCGTTTAAAACACAAGCCGGTCTTCGACTCCACCACAACAAAGTACACCAAGGAATTGCAATGCGTGCTCAATGCCTATTTTGCAACAAAACAACAGTAAACCGGCAAGCTCTAACAAATCACATTCGCACACACACAAACGAGAAACCATATGAGTGTGTGGTTTGTAGCAAAGTATTTCACACAGAAGGAATTTTGTCAATGCACTCAAAAATACATACAAATGAAAGACGCTTTCCTTGTGCGGAATGTTCGCGAAAATGCTATACTTTATCAATTCTTCGTAACCACGTGGCTGCTGTTCACCGACCAGCTTTGAACATAAAATGCAAAATCTGCAATAGCATTTCAAAAAACAAAGCCAGTTATAGAGTGCATATGAGACGGATGCATACACACGCAACTAAACGCACGTGTATATTTTGTAACAAAATTTTCACAGGAATGGTGGATCTTCAGAATCACATTTTTGTACATACCAAGGAATTGCCGTACAGTTGCAATATATGCGGAAAGGGATTTATTTACGCATATAGACACTTAAAACATACCATGAAATGTGCAACCGTACAAACGTAAGACAACCAAATCAAGTAAATGTAGCAGGTAAACATATTTTGATATTTAAAATATATTTTACCAAGAATTGCCAAGATATGTTTTAATACCTTGCAATCTTTCTTAGTTTTATCTTGTTTTCTGTTTTTGCTGCAAATATATATCTTTCAAAACAACAAATATCGTATCCTCAGTATGTAAGATTCTGGAATCGTGCTGATTTTACTATCTACATGCAAGCAAAATAGTGTTAATTGACGCTAGTTCTTGTAAAATACTTAAAATACAGATTGAAAAAATTCGAAATTTTGGTTCAACCCCTGCCGAATATTTTGGTTTAGGTTATTGTAAATAGTGCTCAATCTTGGCTGATATAGCTAATGAATGAATTACGATTTACTTTTCATTTCTGAAAGTCATGAATTGCAATAAAACGTTTAAAATTTGGATTGATTCCTCAGTGCAATTTACAAATACTATGTGATTTTTGGTGCAAAAAAATCGCAAATCCATAAACAAGAAACTATAAACCTGATACACACCACTCAAAGTTGTTCAAAAAATCTGACGCCGAATTTAAAATTAAATAACTGTTTATTTATTATGGTATACAAGATTATTTTTAAAAAACTATTTCTTCGCTTTATTGTAATTAATATCAAAACGTAATGTAATTCTTTACACTCTAAATTTACTTGTATTTATCTAGCATGTTATAGGTATAGTATAATATCTACAAAGTGTACGCAAGACATTATTCAATGTAATAATTAAATTGAGAAAACTACTATTAAAATTTATATTTTAAGTGCAGAAACAAAAACTGATATTAAATTAATATTGTAAAAAATTTCTATTTAAATTCACAAAAAGGTGTTTCTAAAACTTATATTGTTAATTAAATCTAGTTGTAACTGTTTGCAACTTACGTTGGCTGAAGTTAAGATAATTTTTTCATCAATACGGTCTCATAGTCTATGCTTAGGAGTTACAATATTACCTGAATCAATCAGTTGAGCATACGACGTTTTATTTTAATGTAAATTATCAATCATAAATATCAAGCAATGAAATTATTGTTGCTTTCTGGAACTGCAAAATATGTATTTAGCCAATCTAACAATATTCTTTATTCAATGCAAAAATCACTTATTGTAATCAAACACTAATTTGTACTTCAAGTGTTGTGTGTGCGGAAATAAGAGAATCGTCACTAACCAGTTTTAATCATTCTGCAACTTACAAGAAAAATAGCTAGCGCTAGCAGGTTTCTCACAGCTATATATACTCCTCAACCTTCTCATTTTTTACTCTTGGCATTGTTTACAATTTCAATGAAATACAAACCAAAGAACAGCATACGCATTTTTATTTGTATATGTATGAATTTATTAGTAACTCATTGTTTTCCATTCTTTTACAAGTTGAATTCTTAAAAACAAGGCAATCATTTTCTGAGAAAAGTTTAAACAATGCGGATTTTATGAAAATGATTATTTCACTGGTAGCTTTATATTTGTTTCCTAAGTCAAAACATTCAAATCAAAATCATACAATGGTACGAACAGTACGCAGAAGGCTATATATGTTATTGTTTTTAACAAAACCAGGTGTAAGGAAAGCAGAGACGTGCGCATATGGGGTATGTGGTGAGCATATGTTAACTTGATCAGTTTGCTGATTCGCAATTAAATATAAGAGCGTCTTACATTCTCAATTACTTCCATTTAGCTAATTCCAAGTTACTTAACTGGTGGAAATAACCGTGTTTTGAAATCGGTTGTGCCGGAAATAGGTTCACAGTGACCTCGGTATCATGCCGGTGGTGGGTGGTGGCGGTGGTGTTGTAATTTTTGGTGCGCGATGGTAAAAATGATGTGATCGTAGTAACACAACTTGTAGATATTTTTGGCAGGGTGGCGGGATGTAAATACACGTTACAAGGATATAACATGTAAAAATTATTTTTTACATGTAAAAAATACTTGGAATTTTTCCATGGACAATGTAAATTATGGTTAAATTCATGAAAATTTTTCTGCAAAACGAAACTCAGTGTTTAATATTTAAGCTTTTAACAAGTTTTTAAAACTCCACTAAACCGTTTAATTTCCTTTTAAACTAATTAAAACCGTCTTCTGATTCTCCATGATAGGTGTATAAATAGTCATATGGCTTCTTTAGCTGTATTGAACCATTTTCCCATGTTATTTCCATATTTCCATGTATTTTACATTTTTACATGTAAAAATGGACAAAATCTATTTATACATGTATAAAAGGCCACCCTGATTTTTGGGGTTAAAAAAAGTCAGTAAAAGTAATTTTATTACACGAATTAAACAATTGGTCAATTAATCAGTTAAATTTCCCCATTAAAACTTGTCAATCTGTACTTGCAAGCTAATAATGACTTGATAAAACCAACGACGACAGAGGCTGGTGTGTGTTGCTTGTCTTGGCTCTTGAGAGATTCTGGTGGGCTCGTCTCTCTTCTCTCTTGTACCACAAGCCCAAAACTGGAAAGCGTCACTAAAATGAAATGGCATTCTGACATTGGTAGAAATAAAAGCTCTCAGGATTGGCTAAAATAACAAAACACCGAATTGGCTAAAGTAAAGGCCTGTTCAACGCAGCGTATTATCATTCCCTAAGCAATATTAACAATTCAAGAACTACAGCTGACTTGTGAACAGCTAAAATAGGCAGAGACAAAAAACATACAAGAACATTTTACAACTCGACAGGGCTGAAGGCCCAAACAAAGAAAAACTGCTTCTCCGTTCCAAACAACTGGTGTAGTTCATTTGAAGATAGCGTACTAATATAATTAAATAATTTGTGTTTTAAGCTACCTATACAGTAAGGCATAAGATTTAATCTGCAAGATTTATAAGTATGGAAACAGAAACCTTTGTGCAAAACAAAAGGATCGGATGTTTCCTGCGCACTGGTACTTGCAGTAGGGCATTGCGAGAATTGCGGGGTTAATAGAGCTTTAAAGGCGTTTGTAGAGTTTATGCTTGTGCATGTGCTTTATGCTTGTGCTTTATGCATTTGCATTTATAGTTGTAACTTATGAATGTGCCTGTGTGAATCTCGTGTGAATGTGCTTTATGAATGTGCATGTGGAGTTTATAGTTCCAAATGGAATGTGCCTCTACTTATGCTTGAGCTTGTGCTTTTGAATTTAGCATTTATAGTTAGGGAATGTGCATGTAGTTATGCCGCGATTTATGAATGTGCCTGTGTGAATCATGAAGTTGAGATCAGCTGAACTTTTTCCAAAGGCACATTCACATGCAAAAGCACATTCTAGTGTCCCAATTCTGGAAGTATAAATACTTATGAATTACTTTATGCTTTTTCTGAAAATCTAAAGCACATTCAAATGCGCATTCGCAAAAGTGTTTATAGTTAATGCTTTTGATCAGAATTAAATTCACAAGTACAGGCATAAAGCACATGCACAAGCATAGACTCTACAAACGCCTTAACGAGAGGTATCGCAATGAACATCTGACTGAAGCTGACCTGAGACGACATGTCTTGTTGTGTACGGCCAAAAACTGAATCCAATTCCAAAGGCTTGTTGTGGCTAAATTACAGTTAATTTCAAGTTGAATTAATTGATCTGTTGATTATTTGGTAAAGGGGAGTTGCAAGGAAGTTTGGAAAATTATTCGTTTTTAAAGGAGAGATCCGAAATTACAAAACTGCGATCATTACGGTGGACGTTTGGATTTAAATTGGAGCTGAATTGGACTGGACAAAGTTTTGAAGGTAAGCAATTTTGGTGGCCTTGTTGAATCGTAAGTAATTATGTTTTAAATATTAAATTGTTTTGGGTTTTAATTCAAAACTGGAGATTAATCGGTTCTTATTTAATTTAATTGCTATTGTACGTGTTTACAGGAACATGGCTGTGGCACAGCAAATTGCAGAGTACCTTCGGAGGATTGAACAGTTGAAAATGGAACGAGATGGAATCGGAGCTTTTGAACAAGTCAGTGTTCAAGCGGAGATTTTCCGGTTGTCTGGAATCCTTCAAGGAATACTCACATTCCAACGGGATCCCATCTGGACTGAGCTGGAGCCGCTTGGGATAGTGAAGCATGTGCTGAAAGAGGAACTAGAGGAGACTTGGAAGCAGCTGAAGGAAACGAAGATTCCTAAAGGAACTTTGGGAACTGAAACGAATAGTCAAGTAGTGGCGGAGTTTCCAAGGTACTTGGAACTACCTGGACCAGTGGTCCGTGAATTGATTTTGAGCTACTTGACTGATCCCAATGATGAGTTGAGTGTTGCCAAGGCAATTCCTTCTGAAGTGCAGTACCTGTCGGGACCCTTGAACCTAATTCAATTAAAGGCGGTGTTCCCAATTCTGATGGAAAAGAAGTTGCTGGAGCCTTTGGACCTAATGAATCTAAGTGCAGCGGATCCTTACATTCATGGCTTTATCCGAAAGTACTTTGACAGCGTTTTGTGCAAGAACACGGACTACTTAACAAGTGAAGAAAACTGGATGGCTCTGGATCATGTTCCCGTGACCGGAAATTTGGCTGTCGTTCCTCTCGTCGTAATTAACAAGTTCAACAATGCAACATGGGATAAGCTTAGAACCTGTGGAAGGAAAATTTTGCATTGTTGTATCCAGTTGCTGTTGGAGGATGAACAGGAAGATGAACATCAGCAGCTGAAGCTCAAGTGGATAAAGAGCTATCTGCAACTATTGCCAAATTTAAGGACACTGATCATATTCGAACGTTGGGCATTCTTTCCTGAAGAATATAGTGACCTAGTGACCCCACCGGCGGATTCTGACGTGTTTCCCGAGCTGCCGTTTCTGAAGAACTTGATATTTAAGCTGAAAATAGAAAGATTCAGGTTTTTAAGCCTGACGCTACTGGAAGTTTATGGGGGACAACTTGAAATGTTCCACATGTATCCATTTGTGGAACCACAGTTTCCCATTTCATGGCCTTGTCTTTCCTCCCTCAGTCTCGCTTTTCACACTGGAGATAACAGATTCATTCTAATGAAAACTGTTATAAACTTCATAAGCAGGATAGCCGATTGTCCACTAAAAGTGCTAAACTTGGACATACATCAAGCTCATGATTATCCGCGGAAACGTTTTCAGCAACTTTTGACGCTTATCTCAAACATTTGGGGGGAAAGGCTGGAGTGTTTGCAGCTGAACATGGGAATTTTTGAGCTAGAAGGGTTTACTTGGACTGGGGTTACTCAAAATCTGGGATTTCCTAAGCTTAAGCAGATTACTTTGGAAAATTGTTATTCCTTTGGCAAAAGCTGGGATTTTCTGTTGTGCTGCCCTGCGCTTGAGAAATTGACCTTCCATAGTAAATACTTACCAAGTTGGATGACAAGGAATGTGGTAATAGATGAGCAAACGGAGTTAAGGTCCTTGATTGAGGTGTACAATGACCGGGAAGGGATGCTGAGGAGCAACATTTGGAAACTGTTTCCAAAGTTGGAGCAGGTTTGTTTCTGGAAATGGAAGGAAGATTCTTCAGGAACATATAGAGCTGAAGAAGTGGGCGTTACTCGAATGGAATGTCTGGCTTATCAGTTGCAGTAGAAGTAAGATGGTACCTTTTTTGTCCTTGTGTATAAGTTTCTTTCTTTCTTTCTGTTAAAGTCTTTCTAAATTCTTAGACTTTGTTATCAAGTTGTAATTTTTTTTATGTAAAGATAAACTCGTTTGTCTTTAATTCCTGTACGTCATGTACACAACCAAATTTAAAGGTTTGGTTTTACAAGCTTATACATTTAATGAAACGTTTTGTTAAATTACAAATTGAGACGTTAATATCATATTTGTTTTCGGTAAAAATTTGCTGTTTAATTTTTATCTTGTTTTCACGTCTGTATACGTATAGTTAAAAAAAGCTTACTCAGCTTACCTTAGATTATAATAAAAAAGTGTATCCTATATAACAGAAATTAATCAGTTTAATTATGGCTTATATTTTCAGAAAAAATGTGTCGATGAAAGTATAGACATTTTCATTCAAATATTTCAGTTTACAAATACCATTTGTATATAGTTATATATAGCCTCCTACATACTGTTTGTACTATTTTTTATTTTGATTTGAATGCTTTGATTTAGGAAACAAATACTAAGCTACCTATAATGTAATCATGTACAGCACATTGCCACTAAAACCTTATTGTTTAAACTTTTCTCAGAGAATGGTTGCCATATTTTTAAGAATTCAATTTGTAAAAGAATGGAAGACAATGAGTAATTAATAAATTCATATACAACTAAAAATTTTATATGGTTTTCTTTTGTTTTCATTTCATTGAAGTTGGAACAATGCCAAGAATAAAAAATGAGAAGGTTGTGGAGTATAAAAGCCGTGAGAATCACGTAGCTATTTTGCTAGTGAATTGCAGAATGATCAAAACTGGTTAGTGACGATTCTAAGCCTTTTGCACACGGAACATTTGAAATACAAATTGCTATCTTATTACAAAAGGTGATTTTGCAATGAGTAAAGAATATCCTGAGATTATTTGCTAAAGGAATATTTTGCAGTTGCTGAAAGCAATTATAATTTAAACTCAAATTTATGACATTTAAATAAAATCAATTTACATTTTGAACGCATCACAGAGAAGAAAATCGAAGTGGACACAATCAGCAGGTTCGGTTCAGCACCACCAGGAAAGCCTAGGCTTCTTAAGGTCAAGTTCAAGTCTATAAGCGACAGGAACCTAGTGTTTAACTCCAGGTTGAAGACAAAACCGCCAGTATACATAAATCCAGATCTAACTATGCAACAACAAACGCATGGAACTTTGCTACGACGTAAGCTGACAGAACTAAAAACAGCTGGAGTGGATGGAAAAATAAATTACAACAAAAGTACAATTGAATGCAAGGATCGTGTTTACTACATTGACGAAACGGACTTAATTCAGGAATGACAGCGAAGAAATGAATTACTACTGACAGCGAAGAAAACAGCGGAGATAATTTTTTAGGAGATCCGGAACTGGGTCAGAACAACCAACCAAAGTAACGACTAAACATTCCACAACTGAATCAAGTGTAATTTTTAATCTAAGGTTAGCACAACTGAACTTACAATCATTGTATCAAAAATCACTGCAACTATATAATACAATACAGGAAAATAACTATGATCTAATTTTTATCTCAGAAACCTTTCTTAACAGACACAAAACTGTTCCCGACCTTCACGGTTACCATATGTATAGAAAAGATAGACCAGATGGTTCAAGTAGAGGATGAGTAGCATTACATGTAAAGTCTGTTTTTAAAGCTACAATTTTCAATTTAACTTCTAATTCTAAAATTGAAGAGATATCTAAAATCTAATACTTAATACTAAAGATTCAAGTTATCTGCAACAAATCCTTTTTGGTAGCTGTTATTTACAGAGTTCCGAATTATGATAAACTGAAAGTTATTAATGATATTAATGCTTTGGGTATTATGTTCGATGAACTAAAGAAATCCAAAATTGATTTCTACTTTTGTGGAGATCTGAACTTTAATAGTACTATCTACAGTAAATTAGAAAGTCTTTTATCAAAATACGGATTACAACAATTGGTAAAGAAAAACACACGTAAAAATTCAATACTAGACCTCATTATTACTAATTCCCCTGAGCACGTTAAGGGTATTAATGTTAAGAAAGAGCATCTATCAGATCATCATATAGTCGAATTTAATATTACAAAATACAGGATAAGTAGTAGCAAGAGAACAGTATTTACAAGAAATTACAATAAAATTGATGGCCTAGGTGTATATGAGATTTGCAATAATCTATTTGACAATGATCTAATAACATTCAATGATTTGATATCTGACACTATAAAGATTTTTGACAAATACGCTCCACTCAGAAAAGTTAACATCAATTCTAATAGAAAGTTTAGCTTTGTAAATAGGGATACTCGATTACTGTTGTACAAACGCAATAGTGCCTATAATGCTTATAAGAAATCTCCAACAGACTCCAATAAAGAAAACTATCGAAATCATCCAATAAAGCTAGTACAAAAAGAAATCAATAGAGGGACCTTAGAGTATCTAAAAGAACTCACAAACAAAAAAGGACTTTGGGATGCGTTAAAATTAATGGGCTATTATAATAGAAAATGTGGAAAAGTTGTTGAAATTCCCTTTGAACCAAATCAAATCAATAGTTACTTTATAAATATTGCAGAAAGTTTTGAGTGCAATGAATCAAATACTTGTTTAATAG
Organism: Entomobrya proxima; assembly: GCA_029691765.1. Classification (NCBI taxonomy): domain Eukaryota; kingdom Metazoa; phylum Arthropoda; class Collembola; order Entomobryomorpha; family Entomobryidae; genus Entomobrya; species Entomobrya proxima. The sequence continues at coordinate 36,682,633 of CM056169.1, read as the reverse complement.
CTCCGCCTAATTTAAAGAAACCCTCTGACGAGTTTCATCTAGAAAAAGTCGACTGTGATTTGCTTTTAAAAACTTGGCAATCCATGAAGAAAAGATCGAAAGTATCTCCCGATCCACATGGAATTTCAAACAAAATGGTTGACATTTTATTGCGAAATTCGTATTTCATATCAAAACTTTGTGATGCTATAAATCAAAGTATTGAATCCGGTATAGTGCCAAACGAACTTAAGATTAGTAGGGTTGTACCCATACCCAAAAATAACAAAATATCCTTAATGAATGATATTTGGCCAATCAGTGTTGCACCAGTTTATGCAAAATTATTGGAAAAGATAGTATGTAACCAATTAAGTGAGTTTATGAGGAAAAATTATATTATTAACAAAAATCAGTTTGGATTTCTTAAGGGCCACAGTACAGTACATGCACAAATTGCAATAACTAATTTAATCGCCAGTAACATCATCAAAAATAAAATTTGTGCATTAATCATCCTTGATTTAGCTAAAGCTTACGATCTTCTTCGTAGAAAACTACTAATTAAAAAATTCGACTGGCATAATGTAAAATCTGAATGGCTAATTTCATTTCTTATGAACAGATCACAGTACTTGCAAGTCAATAATAAAACATCCTCTAAGCAAAATACTAAATTTGGAACGCCACAAGGAAGTTGCCTATCTAGTTATCTTTTCCTTCGTTTGATTAATGACTTACCGTGTTTTATAATAAATGGTTAAGTGTATATTTTTGCCGATGATACTACGCTAATTGTTATTGGTGAGCCAGATAACACGTTGCAATTTCAGAATAATATTCAGGATGATCTTAAAGCAATATGCGAATGGGTTAGCAATAATTGTATGGCTATAAACATTAGTAAAACCAAAATGCTAATTTTAGCTAAAGAAAGCATTAGAAAACAACTAGATTCTTTTACTGTAACAGCAAACGGGCAAACCATCGAAAGGGTTAAATCTTTAAAATGTTTAGGCTTGATTATAAATGACAGATTAGACTGGTGTGATCACATAAGACAAACCGTACAAAACGCTAATTACGCGCTTAACAACATCAGATTTTTGCAATTTATAACAGATTTTGGCCAAAGAAAGAAATTATGCGAGTCGCTAGTATTTCCTATAATACGATATATGATTCCAGTATGGGGTAATTCAAAGAAGTATTTTGTTACAAATTGCAAAAATAAAATTTAACAAGCAATTTTGAGCAAACTCCGAAATCTAGTGTGCCAAACCAATTCAAGCTTATTTCTTGTAACCGCATACTTTTATTTGTTTTCAAAAATAAATGTATATACTGTAACGGGTGAAGTAATTTGCTTTTAATTCCCCGTTGTGTTCGTAATTAGGATGCAGAAATAATAACGCTTTGGAGGAAATTTGTAGAGATATTTAGTTTATTTATTTATTACACTATCGTTAACGAAATTGTATTTAGGAATTTATTTATAATTTATAATTTAGCCGAAATATTGCAGTGTAGGGGAAGACTGAAAAAGCCCCTGCACTTGCCTTCACAAGCTGTGAAGAAGATGTGCCATTTGTTTTATGTAGGAGAGCTGAGATTTTTCAGCTCTCATTCCTTTTCCACAAAGTGCATGCATAGGCCACATGGAAGATGGGATGTTGAAGTTGGTGCGCTTGGCTTGGAAGGCTTTACGTCATGAGTGGGGTTATAAAGTCCCCCCACCAAGGCGGTGATTGTGGACATCCGGGTCAATCAGCGACGATGTTGAGTCCCACGATGTAAAGCCTGATAATCCACTGGTTTTCTAGGACGAACAATTCTGTTACCGGCAGGAACTGATGAGTTTGTTGGGGATGAGAGTGGAGCGGATGTGGACGGGGTGGCTGTGGGTAACAAAGATACAAAGAACCGATAGATATTACCAATTTTGAAATACCGCTGCTGCCAAGTAGAAAGTCCTTCTCCAGTGTCTAAACTCCAGAAGTGACTAGAAGCGCGTTGCAAGCCCCCATAATCTAGGTATAAAGAAGAGTCAAGTCAAGTATTGTTCATAGTGTTTGCAAAAGTGTTTGGTAAGGTATTTGGTAAGGTTACTAAGCATACCAAATAATTACCGCATATATTTGGGATCTATTTGGTAAGCAAAATCATATACAAAGATGTATGACAAAAGAGGCTACTTTTTATAATACAATTTTTGCTTCCTTTTTGTAGTAGTAAAAACAGCTATGGTTTTATGATGTATAAAGCAAAAAAAGCTTACCAAGTATTTGGTAATTATTTGGTATGCGATAAGCTTACCAAATACCGAATAGTTACTAAGATTTGGTATTTGGTTTGCAAACACTAATTGTTCAAACAAATTTATTTTACTGTACTTACATTTGAAATCACAGCTTGGCAGAGAGAGTTGTGTTTTACAACAAGTTTCATTCTTATACTTAAAACAGCAAAGACTAATCATTATTGTTTTCAATTTTGCAAGAGACCTGTTGCTGTCTAGGTAGATGGCCCCTATTAGAGAGTCAAAAATGTGATGGTTGCAATGTTGTGTGGTATACACCGATCTTAAAACAATGTTTTCAATATCAAGACAGTCAGAAATTGCATTTTTAAAACTCAAACTGGTACATTCCATCAAGTGATTTTGTATAGATCTCCCGTCATGTTCATCAATGTTGAACCAGTATAAGTATGTGCAAAGAATTAGTTCATACACGGCGTTGCCTAGAAATTGTAGAACTTCGTAGGTTGGCACATTCTCTAAACCTTTGTATTCTTTGATGCTGTCGTGAGAAATTGCTTGTTGGAACAGATGCGCATTTCTAAAACGATATCCAACTTTTTCTTCGAAGTGCGACCTATTTTTTGCTACTTTTGACTTCAAAATTCTGAAAACATTTTTAGACTTTATATTCCTTTCTTTATACTTATTGCTGGTTTCGTGGTTGGGTCTTCTAATTGAGTTCATTAGTATCCTTTGGTCAATTGGAAATGTTTGCCAACTAAACTTTCACAAATGTAAAAATAGCCGTCTCGCGTTACGCAATCCATTTTGCTGTTGTCGCAAGTCACGGCCACCACCTTCCACAAATACTGCTCCAAAAATTGCCAAAATTACGGGAAAGTAAAGAGACTCTAGCTGGCCTTTAAAGTCTTTTCGTACACAAATGTATTCATTTAGGTTTAGTTGTTGGCCAATCATAATGAATCGAGTGTCGTACCCATAGTAGTCGCAATAGTTTTGAAGAGCCTCTTCAACTGCTGCGTCATTGTTTCCGTATGTTGTGTCGTAAATTTGTCCAGGTATGGCATTTTCTTTTAGCAAACAAATAACCACACTTTTGCCTAGTAAATATAATTTATGAAAGGTTTGTTTTGGATACCTTATATTTCCATATGGTATCACCCACTCAGAATCGTTTTGGTCAAAATCATGGGTCAATGCTTCGTAGAGCAAAACAATATTAACAAAATGGTAATTTAATGATTTGCACAAACTTTTTACAGATTTTACTACCATTGTTATAAATGAACCTTAACGGTATTAAATAACCAGAGTTTAAAACATGGAATTTTAATATAGTTGGACAGAAACCTTGTGTATTGCTTCTGTTGCTACCAAAAAATGTGAATGACGAAACATGATATCTGAGCAACTAAGCTCAGCTTTATATCAGTTGCTGATTCCTTATCAAGCTATCTAACGAGTCTGAATGTACGAAGCCGGCTCACATAGCTAACATCACCAGACAGCAGTTCCACATTAAAAAACTGATAAGATACTTTGACTGTATTGCATGCAAAAATTGTTGACGAGGCTCTTACGTAGCAATTACTTTAATTTATTAAGATGAGCCGATTGATTAACCAGAAATGTAAGGATTCATGATTCTCATGTCATTTGTTTAAACTTATATTATTAGATAGTATTATTATTTAAAGAAACAATAGCAAACACAAAGTCGTAATTCTTCAACTTGCGGTATTGTTTATTATTAGTTTTGCGTAACAAGGCAAAAGCCAGACAAATTTAAAAATCTACAACTTATTAGCCTTGAAATTATGGATCCATTTATCACTTCCAATCTTGCAAAATTTAACTATTATAGTTCCACATATTTTCAAAGCCCTCATTGCCACAACCACTATTCCTAACATTGCATACAATTTTTCATGGAACCGATAAAAGATCAAAGACAAGTTCGAACCGATAATTCTTATATGTATTTTGTACATATAATACTCAATAAATAAAACAAATAGTGAAAAGAACCAACCAGATGTCACAATTATAAAAACCACTTGAATATTTCCACTCATAGTTGGAGCTTCATAATATGTATCCATATCATTCAAGGCTTCTTTACCGAGTGTTCGTTCTCGTCTTGTATTTGCAACGTGCATCAAAAACTTATTCCACCAAACCCACATACCAGCTTTGTTGAAAGCAAATATTTTTTTGGACACCCTCCTTGAAGGAGCTTGTTCTAATCCCAAGGTATTGATTATGAACTGGAACAAATGCTTAATCCGGTAAACCTCTTCCTTACCAATGTGAACAAGCTGTTTCTTTTGCTTTGCTTCAAGGATTGTTGCAAACTTTATGGCGTTCCATTCTGGAACAATAAAAGCCACATTTTCACACTTTTTAATACCCCGTCTTACGTTTACTAATATTATTTCATCAAGAGTCTCATCAATCATTTCCATTCTCATTGCACCGTATACTTTATATGATATGTAATTACCTACTACCATTTGCATTAACCTGTATACTACAGATTCAATAAGTTTCGAATTGTTGTACAAAAAGTTAAACTTCTTTGATACATTGTACATCTCGGCAATGTCAGATTGAACAATCATTGTAAAATCTTTCACCGCAGTGTACACATGATTATCTATTTGTTTAGGATATATTGAATAGTCACAAAAAATTAATTTTTTCTCGCAGTCCTGAAACTCGTATACAGGTTTTGTAAGAAATGTATTGTACGACAACTCTTTTAACTCTGTTACGGTCTCGGCATATTTTGGCGGCTTTTTCTGGATCATTTCATATACATTTGCATTTTTGTATGCGTTACTAATTACAAGACAGGTTAACAGAGCCAAAGCTATGTTGCAACGCATGTAGAATTTAGTTGGATACATAGATTCCTTAAAAGGATCTCCTTGCTCTAGAAGCAGTTTTACCAGTTGTAAAACGCCATGTAGTTTTGATGCAATAGTTCCAATTTTGTTTATGTTATACGTTTGAATGATTTGTAGCAAAATGGGAAAAGCAATTATATAAGTTGCTGCTATGAATAACCAACATGTAATGCTGTAACTGGAATGCAAAAATGAAAACGAAAGTCCAGACTCAAAATTTGCTCCACAGCTGATAAACTTGTAAGAAATTGATGGTAACAAAGAGTCAACTTCCAATCCAGAGTTAATGTAAGTAGTCTCAATTCCTCTGGTTCTACATTTTGGACGGGGTTTTGCTCCAAATTGCTTAAAGATAGATCTCCAGAGCAAGTCCTCCATAAGATGTAAAAGTTTGGATACTTGCCTTGTGTTTTTAATTGCTAGGTGGAACCCCTTATATGAATCAATGTTATCCGGAAATTCAAACTCGTAACAAATTTCTGGTGGTTCGGGTAAGTTTGGCCGTAGAGATTGCAAGTTTGTAGGCCAGTCAATATAGTGAAGTGTTTTTTCAATTAGTTCATGCATTCCAGGGTTCCTGGATATATTAACGTAAATTATTGGGAATTGATTGCTTGTCGTATTGCTATTAGAATTTATAGTTGTGTTAACCTGAAAGAAAAGCCCTGCTGGTATAAGCGATAATTTCACGTTATTTTGGAAAATTTCATTAATCCAATTGTTCAATTGCCTTTCCTGAGCGTTAAGCAGAAACAGGAAGAAATACCGAATTATGGTTCTCTCAATCATTGAAGATGCTATTTGATTCCCTCGTAATGATCGACGGTATGCGCGGAGAGGTTGTGCCTGATACTGCCAGTAGTGTGGTGGTTGGTAATTATAGTTTCCCAAATAGATAATTGGAAAATAGGGTTCGAAGTCGAAGTATGCTTCACATTGCCATGTTTTCCTTGCAGCAATAAATTTAGGAAACCAAATGTTTTTGCAAAGCTCAACGTATACATTCGTACTAAAAGGATTAAACTCAACTACGATTTCATTGTAAAGCAAGTGTGAGCGAAAGCAGTGAAAAATTATTGGATTTGAGACATTCACAACTACCTTTCCGTCTTCACGAATTTTTACGGTAACACTTTGGTTAGTTTTGGCATTTAGTTGGATAGAATAGTATGAATATTTCAAGTCATTGTCTTCTGCAACCTTTTGAAAATATTTCACTTTTGTTGATATTTCTTCACTTTGTCCACTTCTCAATATTACAGGAACTTTTAATTTAGGAATGTCTTCATATTTATGATTGGCTAGAAATATAAGACAATTGTTTAAGGCAGGAAGGGTTTCCTGTACATATGTCATGAGAGACACATGACTCTCAAAAACAGCCAATGCATTTACGATTGGTACGAGGATTAAGAAAAACATTGGAAAGCTTTTAAACGGAAAACCCGCTTTATGACTCTGTAATCTATTGAGAAAATTTGTATATTTTAATCGTGGTGGGAAGTCATAAAAATCATGCAACCTACACAATTGTTTAAATACTAAAATAGTGTAACTGAATGCTATGAATTTGTGCTTCAGAGAACTGCCGGATTGCTATAGGAAAACGTTTATATGAATTATTCAAATAACTTTGAATTAATTCAGGAAACAATGAATAACTTCCATGCACGGTTTATGTTTCTATACAAATTTTCCAGATCAAACCAATGCTAGGATTACTATCTTAAAGCGCAAACAACACACAAATACAAAGCTTTACAAGAAAACTAAAAAAACAACTTAACATTAATGCTAATGTTACTTCTTTCATTTAGATTTGAAGCTATTAAAGTGTTTTACTAAGTGTGTTGCATAAATATTTACACACAAATCTTTAATTATTTTATAATTATTGGCTACTTTTGTTACTTCTTAAATAAAGTATGTACTACAGAAAACACTCTGTACTTAGAGGGTTCTAATGCTATGTATGATATAAACATGTGAAACGCAAAACAAAATTATTAACTTGTTTGGTTTGCTATTAGTCAAAGATTTTGTTTGTATATTGGGTTTAGTATTTATTTTCATCGTTTTCCAACTACTTTAGAAACATTACTCTAAGCTATAAAAGTAAATAAACTTATGTTTTAGAAACCGTTCAGGTCGCACCTTTATATTTACATTATCCTTAAATTAAACAACTAGTGTAAGTGTAGTAGCAAAATTCTGGTGTTCACTTCAGTAATAATTGGTATTAAAAGCTTTGGTGTTTTTGGGAAACATACTGGATGATAATTAATATTTGTTGGCTTTACTTTTCTTGAATGATGTCGTATTAGACAATTTTATATTTATTTTTATTAAGTTTTCTAGCTATAGGTTTTTCAATTGAATGAAGTCTTTTAAAAGGAGTTAATTGAATACAATTTCAAATTAACGGTTTTCTTGAGATGCAAGCAGTGAATTAAATTAAATGAGCTGTTGAGTGAAACGATAGGATGTCATATATCATGTATACATACAATGTTGGCCCTAGAATATCTACGTTCTAGTACCAGGAAATGAATTTCACCCCTTCCCTAATTACTATTTTTACACATGCGAGATTTTGCATCAAAGTGGCCACAAAACCTGCAAAATATTCGTCCATAAAATTTAGTCATAATTCAGTCTGTGATTAGGGACCTATTTAGGATTAGGGACCTAAATAGGTCCTTATGGGGACCTATGTAGGTCCCTACAATTCTGAGAGCCTATACAGGTCCCTGAACACAGACTGTAATTGCAAATGGCGTGAGTTGCTGCGGAGTACTTCAAAATTTAACATTAAAAAATTTTAAAACTCGATAAATAAAAAAGTTTTTTTTAAACTTTGGAAAAATTTGGCAAATGTTTTAGTAAATTAGCAATTTTTATTTATTTCAGATGTTGTAAATCGAACGGCTGACGTTTCAAAACGAAAATAAAAACAACAAATTTTGTCTCATTATTGAATGTTTCCCAAAAGATGAAGTGTTTGAAAATAAAAACCTGACGTCCATTTACCTGCCCCAAAAGAATGGGGTGAAATTAAGCACACTAGTGAAAATTCATCCCTTAGTACAAATTTTGGTAATTTCTTATACATTTCATGAATAATTAAATATTTATTTTTATTAAGTAAGCATTATCAGCCACTGTGTTTTTCTTTATTTCTAAATCAATTAAAAGGCCTTAGAGCGACGTCTGCTGCTGAATTGTTCTGGTTTTTCTGGAGCATTTCTCTAAATATTTTTTGTGCAGTTTCTTTAAACAAAGCGCTTCTAAAATAATATATTGGCAGATTAACTGCAGAGTTTATGGCGCTTGAAAGGTACACCATTAGGTACACTTCCCTGTAAGTCTTTTTGTGAAAGACCTGTCCATACTGGCTAGCAATCGGTATAATGTTGATTAATAGATAAACCAAAGTTACAGGTAAAAACATTTTGACAGCGTTTATACTTCCCTTTTCTTTTGAAGTTAGCTCAGCTCTTCGCTTACTCATTTGTACAATCTGAAATTTGATGCATAATATAATATTACCACGTGGATATTTATACGACGATAATAGGATAAGATAATATAATATAGATCATGTGTCATGCATCGTAATTCTTACCTTGTAATACGACAGCACTTGCAAAACAAGCACTGTTGGAGGGGGAATCCAGTAGTCCAGTGAATTGTGTATGCCATCCAGATCTTGGTAAAGGAACCTTCCAAATGCAGATGGTATAGCGACATACGACAGCTTAGAAAGACTAGGAATATCCTTAAAATGATTTGGCACAACTATGAAGCTGAAAAATCTTGGAACCCCCAAAATAATTGCAATGAGGAAAGCTAAAAAAGACAGTCCTTTAGTTTTCCTTGAGGTAAACCATTGTGGCGCTTTTTGTGGAAATGTAATGAACATGTATCTTTCAAACGTAATTAAAACAGTTGTGAATGCGGAAATAGATCGAGCAATTTCCCAAAGATAAAGACATATATAGCAACCGTAAAGTGTGCCTTTGCCACGGCCTAACCAGTTGCCTGTATTAAAAATATAATGATTAAACTTATTATAATGCAAAAAGGCTAATTGTAGAATATCTGTATACTTACTTAGGTACACTGTATTTGCTGTTCCGCATGCCGCCGCCATTAATGAAACAACAAAGTCAACACTTGCCAAATATGCCAGCAGGAAATCAAATGATATGTTTATATTTTGGCGGCGAATCACTTTTATAGTTATTACGTTGTTGACCATACCAGGAACCGAAAACAAAAGCAGAATTGTCCATACAAAGTAATGAAATGCTGGTGGATGGTTAGCATTGTCGTCAGAGATATATGCTCCCGGAAGACTGCATTCAACACACACGTCAGTATTGTTTGCAGAACAGTCAATCCCATCCGCTGGGAAATCTATATAATGACAAAACGACAGTATAAAACTTTCAGTAATGTGTCGTGACGTTGCACTGCTTGGTATTGTAGTAGTCCAGGACATTTCAAAGCTTCAAAGATAAGCTGAAAAAAAATAACTAAAAAGTTATACTCAGACTAAGACAAAAAGCTGCAGCTCTTTTACTTTTATACCTCTGCCGATTTGTGTAATAAAATTTCAAGTCCTAACGCAGTATTCAGCCCAGCCTACAATTTCAAATGTTTGGAGAAACCCATATTTGGGGCACTTGGTTTTACAGTAGTATTGTAAATACAACTTGCGTACTAAAGAAATTTTGTAACTATATTTATTTTCCACTGTCCACGTCTTGGAACATTCCAACTTTCATATAAATATGCTGAAACGTTTCCTAGTAGACGTATACAAAATCTTGTAAATGAAATTTCTAAATTCATACATGCAAACAACTAAACAAGTTTACCAACATTTTCCATGAATATGCCATATTTATATTATTGACGATAGCAAAACTTTATATTGCAAATGCATGCATTTGGCTGAAATGTAGCAACGCAAGAGATACTGAAAATTAATTTGATTACTGAAATGAATTACTCTATAGTAAATGCGACATTCATGTTTCAGCAATTTTACTTTGTAACCAAAAGACAGAATGATGACCATAACGCACTCCTACAAATTATGCTTACAAATATGTGATTGTACTGATATTTGGAAATTTGCGTTATGAACCATTTTTGTGTCCTCGGAAAACATCCATTTTTGGAGGTTTGGAAAATGTTTGAGTTTGATTAAGTTTTGTGTCGTATTCGCATATATGCCATCAAAATAGCGCACGCCGGTAGGAAAACCCTACATGAAAATGGTGTTAAATAATAATGCTTGCCAGTTGTGGTTAGTTAAAAAACATTCATGTAATCTATCCTGTTTCTATTGTGGTGTTTATTTCCATGTAAAATAAATTACATAATATAAGATCCTACATCAAAACATGTTGTATGTTTAATTGGTCTTTGTTGTATTGAATATGTTTATTAATTCTTTTAATATTGAAGAGCGAGCAAAAGTCCTGTAGACTTTGAACACAAAGAAAGCTAGCTCATTTATTTGTTTTTGTCATGGTTATGCGATATACTTTTTGCGACAGAGATACGAGTTTGAATTCTGGCATGTCAGGTTGGTACACGCTCATGCACATGCAAAAACATGTACAAATCTGATAAGTACTATAAACATTTTAATTAAATCTAGTTATCATAGTGCAAGAATTAACTGACAAGTTTCCTAAATTTATTTTAAATATTTAATAAGGCTTCCCAGACTAGATATTTGAAGTATACAGACAATCAATATACAATATGTAATGCATCAATACGAAGTCGATAATTTTGAAGATATGACCTCTCCACAGATTTAACCGATCGATACACAAGCAAGGACAATATTAATAATTGATTTTATAGAACTTTACGAAACCATTATTTAATACATACGTCCAATCTTAAAGTAACATTTTGCAGTTTCCGCATTTATTTTTATCATGTTTTTGTGTAAGCAATTCTAAATTAGGAATCTTAGTGGAATATTTTTGTCATATAGGTATATTATGTGTAAAGTATATTGCGCAGTAAAACCGGTCGTAACGTCTAAGTTTTTTGCGTGTAAACAATTTTGTTTGGTGATGTTGCCAAGAACTTAGACTAAAAAGTTTATGTTTCCATAAATCCCGAATAAAAAAGTTTTAGGATAAATGGAATAAAATATCTAATGTGACGTTAACCGGCTGCCGATTAGTTCTTTTTATGGTAACAGATTTGTTTGCTTAACTAAAACGTAATTAAAGAAAGAACTGTTTTCGTAATAGTAATAAAGAAGGAAGTTTTGAAGTGGAAAAAATCTATTTATTAGACCTGCATTCATCCATTTTTGTGGCTAAAAGCTAATATTATATTTTACTGGTGTCCTTTAAACACTATGTACTAGTTGTGATTCAGACAAACATTCAATAGAACTACTTAGTAATAGAGTAAATTGATAATACACTAAAGAAAAATAAATTAGACGCTAATTAACAGTACGTTTTTTCGTTATAACTACGAACGTTTAACCTATCAGGATTTTAAAAAAATATTTAAACAAATCAACAGACGAATCAATTTGAAAACGTTTGCAATGCCGTCAAAACTAACGCAACAAGCATTTTATTTGAATCAATTATTCTCAAGTTACGTTTGTCCTTTTCATTATTTGTCCTGGGACAGACATTTAGTACAATGGAGTTACAAAAAACCACATATACGAAATATATGGCCATATTATGCTTGCACATTCATTAATATACCTTGCATTTTGTACTACTTGGGATCAAAGTTTTTGCTTTGGGGCACTACTAGTATTTCTGAAAAGGACCTAATTCCAGTCTTCATGGCAAACATTTTTGCTTTGATAATTTTGCTGGAAAATAGTATTCACTATATGTTCATCAACAATGGTCATGAATGGGTTTATGCATGCAATTGGGCATTTAATCGGGAAGATTCTTTACCGTTTCAAACGAAAAGCATGCAAAAACCAATTAAAATAATGATTAAGCGAAAGAAGTATTTTGACTTTGTGACAGGTAAGATCCTAACAAAATATAAAAACATCCAGTATTTAATTTTATAAATCATAGTTTCAACTGTAGATTTCCATAAGCAACCTGATTGGATCGGTCTAGGATTTACCTACGTTGCTGTAATATACCCTATTATTGGACTTCTTGCAACCAGTTTCTACATTTCTAGACAAGTCGACCCGTTTGCACTTCTATTTTCAGTTATTGGTTTTCAAAGCACTTTACATTCTCCATTGATAGTCATCTTACGCACAATTTGTGTATCTGTTCATACTCAGTGGCTAATATTTACATGCAGAACGTGCATATTTGTTACAGTAAGCTTTGTTGTGTCATTGTCAGAACTACTGAAATTCTTGAAAACTATGAATAATGTATCGCAAGCAAAAATGTCAAGATTGTTTACTGCTTACGTCGAAACTCGTGTGATAGTAGGCTTGCTACAAAATCAAACTAACTCGATTATAGGCAATTGTTTGGCAATTTTATTCGGTGGGACAATTTGTGGAATGTGTGGAAGCATTTTTGGATTCAAGAGAAACGAAATGTTGCTCGTATGTACTGCCGGGTCAGTAACTATTTTTTGGCTGTGTGCCTCAATATTGATTTTTGAGGTAGCGTGTTATTTGCACAAAACCAGTAAATTAGTCATAGATGGATGGGGCATTCAATGTTCCTTGTGGCGTGGTAGCACTGGAAAACATTTACAAAAACAAGTAAAATCATTCCGCCCAGTTTCATTAAAAGCCGGAAATATGTCTGTAGTTACAAAAAGTTTGATGGAAGGGTACTTTGACGCTCTTTTACTTGATACTGTAGATTTTGAGGTTTTGGTTGGACAATACTAATTGACCGCGTTTGAGTTTATAACGGTACATTGTATTTCTCAGGCGTCTGATAACTCCTTGAAATATTTTCTATAAATGAAATTTTAAAAGTAAGCTGGTAGTGTGAAAGTAAAAATAATGCACGTAAATGGAGTATAGAAAATAACTCAAAAATAGTAATTCGCTGAACTTGATTGGTTCTAAATATGCTAACACACAGTTTAAAAAATCGTGTGATAAAACTTAAAACATATTTTATTATTTATGTATATATATTTTAAAAGCAGCAGGAGTATATTTTATTAGAGGTAAGTCATAGCAGCAAGTAACCTACACAAATTTTCAACTATAAATTATTAAGGTACTAAAACTAACTAACACGCAACCTTTAGATTCTACTATATAAATTTTCCAGATCACTCATTGCTTGGGTTTCTATCTTGATGTGCAAGCAGTAAAATACTCATTGTTAAAATTTTTTCAATCATAATTGCAAAAAGTTAACAAGTTGATGCAGAGTTCTTCAAAAATATTTTTTTAAATTTTGAAATTCGATAAATCAACTAATAAATGGACATTTTCCAATTTGTTTAGTGAATTAAAATTTTTTTGTAGATTCAGATAGACTATCTGAGATAGTATAATCCGAACGGTTGACATTTTAAATCGAAAATAAAAACATCAAAATCTGATTTTTGCATGTTCTCCAAGAACTGAAGTTCAAAAATAAAAACCTGGCGTTCATTTACCAGTCCGTTAAAAAGAAGGGACTGAAATTAAGCCTACGGGTGAAAATTCATCCCTTTCAATTCAAAAATAAAACAAAAATATATGCCATCTGTTTAGCCATATCTTCTTAAGAAGATGGGTTGCGTGCTAGCAATGTACTAGCAGCCTCAATTACGTATTTCCATCCAAATCTTAATTTATGCCAGTATAATAATAGCAGCAGATTATATACCGAT